>BSBK01001760.1:0-407500 GCA_027943335.1 Chamaecyparis obtusa | reverse complement strand
ATACACACACACACACACACACACACACACACACACACACACACATATATATATATATATATATATATACATACATTAGTATATATAATATACATTATATATATATTATATACCTCTTTTTATATATAAAAGTTCAATTTTTTCATTTACTCCCACTATTTTTTCATGTACCTAGAAATATTGAGTACCTGATAAAATCGGGTACCCGATTATTGGCTGGTATAACTTTGACCAAAATATTCCCTATCCCCACAGACTAAAGAAGCACGGGATTTTAGACTTTTTTCACGGGTTGGAAGAGAAAAAATGTGATTTGGGGCCCATTTTTTGTTTTTTGTCAACTTGTGGTCTCACCATGGGAAACACCAATCGTCAAAAGGCTAAAGGCAAGAGGAAGGTGATGGATGAAGAAATTCAAGCATATAGGGAAAAAGATAGGGAAAATCATTGAAGAAGCAGAGAAGGTATGTTAAACATTAATCAAGGTGACCCCGTAAATGTAGGTGCAAGTGAAGAGGATGTTGAATTTGAAAATAATATGGAAATTAATTTTGTGAATAACAATGTATGGAGTGAAGATGAAAATGTAGAGATGGAGAATGAAAATGTAGACTTGGGGAATAAAAATGTAGATTTGGGGAATGACAATGAATGGAATGAAGATGAAAATGTAGAGATGGAGATTGAAAATGTAGACTTGGGGAATGAAAATGTTGCACAAGAACCACATGAATGTTACACATCTCCAAATTATATGAGAAATGAAGTCCCTTGCAATAAAGATAATCAATCTTCAAATTGGGGGCTTTCAACAACACCTAAATGGTTAATTGAAATTGAGGAGAACATTATGAATAATTGAGAAGGAAAGAGGTCACATAGAACCATTAGGTTGTGGGCTTCAAGAATTTATGATCAATTTTTTGGAAACAAGACATTGGTTGAGCAATGTCAAATTTTTGTGCAGTTGTTAAAGATGAAAAAGATTAGACCTGTGCTTGTGAAATTGAAGATTCGTGTGAACAAGAAAATGGAGAGAAATACCATTGTTGTGAAGAATCTTTTCAATACTCTCAATAGCATTGGGAAGACTAGCAGAGAAAAAGATGAGTTTCTCGGAGGGTTATTACAACCTCCTTAGTAAGTCATCAGTTGAGAGAAGCTCGTTTGATGAGACAAACTTGTGTTGACTTTAATATAGACCGTAAAACTTTGGGTAGAGCACTTGCAAGAAGAGAAAGACTTGATGATCCACTTCAAATTGATACATGGGCTTATGGTGGGAGACTTCCACATTTTGATAAGAAGCTAACATATGTTTTCAAGGATGAAATTTAACAATTTTGGGATGCTAGCTCAAGAGTGTCACCAAATACGAAGGATGTCTTGAAGTTGAGAGTTGGCAATTGAGACCACACTCCACATCCTAAACATTATGTGGAGGTAAGTCAAACAATTTTGTATAAAAAATTTTGTGAGACACATACAACACTGAAAATATCACAAAGGTCTTTTGAACCCTCGAAGCCATTTTATTGTGTACCCCTTAAGATTCGGAATACATGTTGTTTCAAATATCATGTTGAGTTTTCAATGCATCATGAATTATTATGGTCCATTCATTCTACTTTTCTTACTAATGAAATTCTAGAGGATTATGGTGCAAGTGGTCTTCCCAAATCATTAAGAGACTTGCTAGATCAATTTTTATGTCAAAGAGATGATGGTTGTTTATTTTATAAAAAAGATTGCTTAAACGCCAAGTGCTCAGAATGTGGTGGATTGTCCAAGTTTAGGACATGTTTTCATGAGGGTTTGGAACACAATTTTGGAAAGACCCTCATCCAAAAAAGGTATATGAAATAGTGAAATATACATTGAAAAGTGGAGGTGAAGGCTCTAGATGTGAGTTAGTTGCAAAAGAATACAATGTTATTGATTTTATCTTAGATTTCAAGACAAATCTTTTTTACAAGTATGCAAGGCATAGTCACAAGTCTCAATGGTTGGATCAACAATTTAGGATGTGTAAGGACACTTTACCCATTGGAACTATTATATCCGTTGTAGACTATGCGGAGAACTATACATTGCAGCCCCAAAATTAGACTCAAGCTCAATATTACAATTCCATTCAGGTTGCTATTTTTTTACACATCACATATAGACATTCCCCTGATAGCACAAAAGATGTGTGAAAGATAATTAGAGAGTACCATTTTTATATGAGCGACAATAGGTCTCACTCTCATGAGTTTGTTCAACATTATTTCTAGAACTATTTTGACTTCTTGCAGGAAAATGGTATTGCTATGGATAGGCATCTCATTTGGTCGGATAATTGCACCGGTCAATTTAAGAATGCCAAAATGTTTTATTAGTTGTGTAGAATGCATGTGGAGAGAGGTACACCTCATATTTGGAGTTTTTTTGAGTCGGAGTGTGGGAAAGGGGAGCATGATGGAGCAGGTGTGTGTGTGAAGAGATCTTTAGTTAAGGAGCAATTGAGGATTTCAAGTGTTGTACTTCATGATGCTCATTTTATTGTTGATTGGTTTACTTTAGCATTGTCACAGGGGGGGACTCTTGATTCTACAATGTGTAGATTCTTTTGGTTGGTTGAGGAGGGAACTATAGGAGATAGATTTGATTGTCAAACAGTGAAAGACTCTTCAAAAATGTGTTCATTCCAAAGCTCCAATAGTAGTACATGGACCATTTGGACATGAGAGTTGGCTTGTTTTTGTCCCATGTGTTTTCAGTATGATTGGGATCATTGCGAGTCAAGTGAGTGGGTGGGTAGGTGGGTACATGGGTTCCATAGTATCTAACTCATTTATCTTTGACACTCTCTATAAGAAATGATGACATGGACACTTCAGTTGAGTATGACCATCTTTCAGATCTTCTGCAGCCAGGAGATGTTTTTGCATTGGTTTCACATTAGGTGTCAGATTATTGGTTAGCACATTGTGTACGAGGTAAATAGAAGCTTGTACAACCAATGATAGATGGTGATGGGTTCACATATCCTACTGGTTCAGTTGTTATTTTGGTAACATGGCTGTGAACATACATGATTAGAAAGAATGGAATTCCTACATTTGAAGACAATGAGAAGCACAAAACTATTATCATGTATTCACACCTTGCTATAGCAACAAATGTCAAGTTGTCAAAGCATCAAGGAAGATCAAAGACAAAAGAACTTTGGACTATTAGTACTGTTGATCATGAAGCACTATTGGAGAACTTGAAGCAAAGAGATGACCCTTCATGAGCACTTGACTAGGTAATAAGTTAACTTAGTGCATTGTTTTCTAAGTTCATTAAGCTTAATTTCAATAAATTAAATTTACCTTTCTTAGATTGTATTTTGAGTCAATAAACTTGGTTTTGTATGTGGATTGTAACTTGTGCAGGATCACCTATGAAGACACCTACGATCACCATGGATCCAATCATAGATAGAAGGACAAAAGGATCCTTCATGGTTAATTGAGATGTTTTGATGCCTATAATGGAAATTTGTAACAATCAATTTGATTTAAAAGTTAAATGTCCTAGAAGTCTTGATAAGGACTTATGACCAAAATCATGTATGGGTGGCCGATAGTGCCAACAAGGGATCTTACTTGTCATTTACTTATGTCATTTGCATGGTTTGAATTATTACATGTTTGATTGTTGTTTCTAATGCTTTAAGGATTTTTTATTATCATTTCAAACAATCTTTGATGCTTTGATGCTATCACTGGAGCACGCCTTAAATTCGAAATTGTGGTTTTTATACGCGAGTCCAATTGTGTTCTAATTGAGGAAGTTAACATTTACAGAGGTGGTTTGTAAATTTGAAGAGACTGACTATCCCTTTGGGTGGGAGGTATAATGGTATGAAACATAAGAACATAGGAAATCTATAGAAGTTAAACCTCAAACATAATAAGCTCCATGAATAGGGTATTCTAGAGTAAAGAAAAACAAATGTCCTAATATTTAGTCTTTGTTATTGGGTTTTGGGAGGGGTGGAAAAATATTAAAAATAATTGAATTTTAGTAGAGTGTTGACTGGCTTAATCATGATTAGTTTCATAGTTCATATTTCAAGCATACCACTAACAATCATTGCAACGGAACTAGGTCAAGAAAAGAAGTGTGCATGCTTTCCCATTTGGGTCTTCTCTTGTTTCAGAATGAAAACCTAATTGTTTCCACTGCATAAAAGGACATGTTCCCAAGGACTACTTACTCAATCTATAAAACACAACTATTTTTAGGTTGCCTAGTGTACCATAATGCATTGTGTGTTTTATGGTCTGTAAGTGACGTGCTTTCTGAGTTTGCACAGGAGAGTAAAAGGGTTAACTTTTTCATTACTGAAAATGGTGTGGACTATAAGTTGGTGGTTCACTTTCATGACATTGTAAATGCTAGTGATAACCCTATTTTTCCCACAAAGCCATTGGAACACTCGCAACCATGCTCGACCCAAGTGACCCCAAGGTACACTAAGCATGATTAGGAAGAAATCTTCCAAGGCTTGTATCTTGGACCTCATGAGAGGTATCAACAAATTGTTAGTGGCTACATGATCATGATTTTGAGGTCTACAATAACCTATCTTATTTTTGGGCAATTCGACTTCATTTGCATTTGGCAAGGTGATCTCAGTCAATGCCAAAACTTGCAGTGAGGGTCAGTTGAAAGTAGCTTTGAAGTGTATCTTTCAAACCATTTGTCCTCGCATCAAACCGTCTACTTCATTAGCTCTGGTTGGTTGGGTAAATACTAGTGACAACCCCGTTCCACCCATGGAGTCATTGGAATGCTCACAACCACGCTCAACCCAAGTGACCCCAAGGTGCACTAAGCATGATTAGGTAGTGATCTTTCGAGGCTCATATCTTAGACCTCATGAGAGGTATTGACAAACCATTAGGGGATATGAGATCATGATTCTGAGTTATACAATAACCTCTCTCAGTTTTGGGTGATTCAACTTCATTTGTATTTGGCAAGGCGATCTCAGTCGATGCCAAAACTTGCAGTGAGGGCCAGTTAAAAGTAGCTTTGAAGTGTATCTTTCAAACCATTCATCCTGGCATCAAATCATCTACTCCATTGGCTCTGGTTGGTCAAGTAAATGCTAGTGATAACCCCATTCCACCCATGGAGTCACTAGAACGCTCGCAACCACACTCGACCTAAGTGACCCCAAGGTGCACTAAGCATGATTAGGCAATGATCTTTCAAGGCTTGTATCTCAAACCTCGTGAGAGGTATCAACAAACTACCAGGGGCTACAGGATCATGATTCTAAGGTCTACAATAACATCTCTTGATTTTGGGCAATTCGACTTCATTTGCATTTGGCAAGGCGATCTCAATCGATGCCAAAACTTACAGTGAGGGTTAGTTGAAAGTAGCTCTGAAGTGTATCTTTCAAACCATTTGTCTTGGCATTAAAATGTCTACTCCATTAGCTCTGGTTGGTCAAGTAAATTCTAGTGACAACCCCAGTCCTCCCACGGAGTCACTGGAACACTCGCAACCACGCTCGACCCAAGTGACCCCAAGGTGCACTAAGTATGATTAGGTAGTGATCTTCCGAGGCTCGTATCTCAGACCTCGTGAGAGGTATCAACAAAAATCTAAGGGCTACACAATCATGATTTTGAGGTCTACAATAACCTCTCTTAGTTTTGGGCAATTCAACTTCGTTTGCATTTGGCAAGGTGATCTCAGTCAATGCCAAAACTTATAGTGAGGGTTAGTTGAAAGTAGCTCTGAAGTGTATCTTTCAAATTGTCCATCCTGACATTGAACTGTCTACTCCATCAGCTCCGTTTGGCCACGTAAACACCAGTGACAACCCCATTCCACCCACGGAGTCACTTGAACACTCACACCACGCTCGACCCAAGTGACCCCAAGGTGCACTAAGCATGATTGGGCAGCGATCTTTTGAGGCTCATATCTCAGACCTCATGAGAGGTATCAACAAATTTTCAGGGGCTACGAGATCATGTTTATGAGGTCTACAATAACATCTCTCAATTTTGGGCTATTCAACTTCATTTGCACTTGGCAAGGCGATCTCAGTCAATACCAAAACTTGCAGTGAGGGTCAATTGAAAGTAGCTTTGAAGTGTATCTTTCAAACTGCCCATCCTCGCATCAAATCATCTACTCCATTGGCTCCAGTTGGTCAGGTAAATGCTAGTGACAACCCCGTTCTACCCATGGAGTCACTAGAATGCTCACAACCATGCTCGACCCAAGTGACCCCAAGATGCACTAAGCATGATTAGGCAGTGATCTTCGAAGGCTCGTATCTCAAACCTCATAAGAGGTATTGACAAATAATTAGGGGCTACGTGATTGTGATTCTGAGGTCTACAATAACTTCTCTTAGTTTTGGTCGATTTGACTTCGTTTGCATTTGGCAAGGCGATCTCAGTCAATGTCAAAACTTGTAGTAAGGGTCAGTTGAAAGTAGCTCTAAAGTGTATCTTTCAAACCATCCATCCTGGCATCAAACCATCTACTTCATTAGATCTGGTTGGCTAGGTAAATGCTAGTGACAACCTTGTTCCGCCCATGAAGTCACTAGAACACTCACAACCACGCTCGACCCAAGTGACCCCAAGGTGCACTAAGCATGATTAGGTACCAATCTTCCAAGGTTCGTATCTTAGACCTTGTGAGAGGTATCAACAAATCGTCAGGGGCTACAAGATCAAGATTCCAAGGTCTACAATAACCTCTCTCAATTTTGGGTGATTCCACTTTGTTTGCATTTGGCAAGGTGATCTCAGTCAATGCCAAAACTTGTAGTGAGGGTCAATTGAAAGTAGCTCTGAAGTGTTTCTTTCAAACTGTTCATCCTGGCACTAAACTGTCTACTCCATCAGCTCTAGTTTGTTGGTTAAATGCCAATGACAACCCCATTCCGCCCAAGGATTCACTGGAACGCTCACACCACACTTGACCCAAGTGAGCCCAAGGTGCACTAAGCACAATTGGGCAGCGATCTTTCAAGGCTCGTATCTCAGACCTCATAAGAGGTATCAACAAACTATCAAGTGCTACAGAATCATGTTTTTGAGGTTTACAATAACCTCTCTTGGTTTTAGGAGATTCAACTTCATTTTCATTTGGCAAGGCGATCTCAGTCGATGCCAAAACTTGCAGTGAGGGTTAGTTGAAAGTAGCTCTAAAGTGTAGCTCTGAAGATCAGAATTCAGCTAAGTATAGAAGATAAAGTAGATAGAGAAGCACATGATGATCAAAGCATCAACACACATGTGTATGACCAAGTTTTGGTATGCGCCCTTGGATATAAGCCTGTGAGTATGTTAATATGCTAAGTCTAAGAACACATGGTCATATTTGATAGTATGAAGAAGTTACAGCAAGTCTAAGTGACACAGTCAGTAAGTGGTAGAACAGAACATAGCATGGATCTGACAGATAGTATTTTGATTAGCGTATATCATTTTTTTTTGTAAAGGCTATGTGCCTATTGTAATTGTGTTATAAACATGTTAATATCATTGTATGTAAACACGCTTGAGCCAATTAACTTGGAAGCATTGTATGTGTTAAGTTATAGGCTGACCTAGTAGTTAGTTTTGGTTGCATCTATTTAGCATGTATAAATATGACATGCACTTTTGTATTTAAGGATAGCATGACATAAAGAGATGAGTAGAAGTATGCGAAGAATATTTTAGAGTAGTAAGAATGATATAGAGCTTTACAAGAGGTTAAAGCATCAACACACAAAAGGAACTAATCAGAAAATAGTGTCAAAGCAACAATTCACCTTGCAGATATAGTGTGTATATGATAACCAGGAGGTTGTAGCCTTCTTCATTGAGCAATGAGCTCTAGCAATGAGCCTTCCACCCCTAACAGGGTCTGACCTTTGACCAGGTCATTATACTCATCTTTGTAAAGACTACTCCTAACAGTACAAAGGAACATTAACAGGTTCATAATACTAAGTGCAATTATTCATGGGTACTAATTCCCACCGGGGTTTTCCTCTGGCCAAGGTTTCCCCAGAAACATATCTTGTGTTATGTGTTATGGTTGAATACTTCATTTTCTTTACTATTCATTTGAGTATTTAAGTAATTGAGTTAAGTTTAAAGAATCATAAATCAATTATAGAACACCAATTCACCCTCCCCCCTCTTAGTGTTCCCATTCCTAACAAACCTGTTAGAAATAAAGAATACTTAGAGGGGGGTGAATTAGTATTCTACAAACTTTCTCTTTTGCCCAATTATGGATATAATAGATTAACTTGATACATGCATAACATAGTAAACTAAATAACATGCATAGCAATAAAGAAAATGAACTCATAACACATTATTTGTTCTCAAGGAAACCCTGGCCAAGGGAAAACCGTGGTGGGGATGGTACCCACAAAGATCCACTAATCAAAAGTATCTTGTTAAGGATGTTGACCCTGTTAGGAGAGTGTTACATATATATAGTGTCTCAATCCTAATTAAGGGACTGTAGGCCTTTTAGAAGCCTCAACCCTACTAAGAGTTGGTAGTACAAAATGGAATGATTACAAGATGAGCCCACTGCCCAAACATGTAATTTACAATAATTCCCAATTACAAAAATAGGGCAAGGTACATAACCTTATACTACTTGATTGTCTTTCACAACTTCACGTCAATATCTTTTGCATACATATGTTCACTTCCTTTTTATCATCTATTTCATTACACTTCTTCACATTCCATATGCCTTACATTTATACAAGTTATTAGGACTAATAACTCTTACAGTTGGCTTTACTTATCATAAAGCACTTTACAAAATACATTTTTACCCAAGGGTTAACATCTAGGATGTCATCCCTAATATTATTAAGACATTATTTCACTACTACATTTGGGGCCCAATTTCGATGGCCATTTGTCAAATTTGCAATGCTTATTTGTCAGACTTTCGACACCTGAGTCCATCACCATTTTTGCATAGAAGATTGCAACAGAAGACCTATCTATCGATTTACCAACACCATGTCACGTCAAAAACTTGCACATGACAACACCTTCGTTATGGAATTTCTTGCGGTTCATCAATTGGAATTCCAATAACAAGACCTATCAAAAATATACAATCTCTGTCGGAACGTACTGTCAAAACCATATTCTTTCTGACATTAGAACTGTTGGAATACTGACAGTTTTCATCAAATTCTGACAAATCTACCTGTCGATGATATGGCCTCACTGTCGAATATTCTGTCGAAAGTTCTATCAAATATTTTCTATTTACAACACTTTAACTATTGGAATAGCGACAATGCTACAGTATTCTCTGACAGGTTACCCTATCGAATGTATAGCATTACTATTGCATGAAATGTCATAAATTATTTTTTTCTGACATTTTGTCTGTCGAATGCATAGCGCTTCCGTCAGAATTAATGATAAAGTTTTGAAAAACCAATGGATAGGCATATTAAAGTTAACATAGCTCAAGAGACCATCATAGGTTGTCTCTTTCTTCGGTCTATATTATTGACATAATGTTTTACCTTTCATTAGCTCATCAAATCCAGGGATTTGAAAGAATTTAATAGAATATTTTCATGACAACGTATATTATTTAAGTTGACATTGCATGAATTTATCTACTTTGCACTTGTAGACTATGAGGATGGCGATAAAGAAGCATTGCCATGGGAGGAGATGCTTCTTTATCATCATCTTCATAGTGTACAAGTGTGTGAAGTAGATAAATTCGTGCAACGTCAACTTAAATAATATACGTTGTCATGAAAATATTCTATTAAATTCATTCAAATCCTAAGATTTGATGAGCTAATGAAAGGTAAAACATCCTATCAATAATATAGACCAAAGAAAGAGACAACCTATGATGGTCTCTTGAGTTGTCTTATCTTTAGTCCTAGCTACCTGTCGATCATTGAGAATAATCACCGCCTTGCATTTATGTACACTACACAAATTGATCATAGTCTCGTAAAAACATTTTACACTTGTACATCTCATCAATACTGGAGGCCTAAAGTAATTTTATATGATCACTAGCACATTTCATGCATGGATGAGAAAACACTATCCAAAGTTTCTAGATAACCATTTTTGAGAAGAGGAATGAGTGGAGGCCAAAGAAGGGATAATTGTGAAGGTTTTATAGATGTAGGTTACTGAATCATCATCTCTGCACTAGTACTCAATCTAGCCTCCACTCCATATATGTCTTCTCATAATCTAAAAACTCTCCATCATTGATTCTCATCATTTTTTCAGCATCTCCGTGGACTAAGACCTTAAATTATTGAGCTTCTATTTGTTTCGAGAATAGTTTAACATTCTCTACTTAACAGGGCCAACCACGTGAAGGTGGAAGCTCACCTAGCCCCTCCTAGGAGCCTCTTATGGCCCTTTATGACATTTTAAGACCTCTAAGATGTATTTTTAGGGATTGTAAAGGGTCATAAGGGGTCCTGGGACACAACAACTGAGAAACATAAATGTAGGCATCATGGTCACAATTTTTTGGAGACACAACATATTTGAGTGGTTTTCTGAGACGATGCAAAGTAGTGGTTACTTTGCATCATCTGGTAATAGCACTCAATTATGTTGCGTCTCCAAAAAAGTGTGACCATGATGCCTACATTTATGTTTCTCAGCTGTTGTCATATGTACATCGTAGTCTGTCGTTGTTGCAGCAATAGAGCCTATATTCCACAACAAAAAGGAAGACATCTTTTTAGCCTTGATCTCGATCCTACCCCAATTGTCGAAGGATCTAGGACCAGGATCAAAAGATGTCTTCCCATTCTGTCTGCAACATTGTGTCCATCCATGATCTCAAGAACATCATTGTCTTTCCACTCTTCATTTGCCAAAATATATCGCTTCTTCAAGCTTACAGAGTAATCTTATTAATAAAAGAACTCTTTCCAACATTAGGGTACCCACAGATCAAAATAGTTGATGTTATTGGTGCTTGTGCTCAAGGATATCGATTCACTGTTTTGAAACAGCCAAATCATTTTTATTTTGATTGTAGAGAAAAAGAGTGGGAGAAAATGAACAGGTGAAAGCTGATCGAGAGCGAGAGAAGGCATTGCATTTTATTTGATCATAAATGCTCTCTGAAATGACCAATCATGTTTTCTATTTGATTCTTTTTGGTGTTTTTTTTCCCATATTCAGTAGATAAAAATTATGGCGGCAGCCACCTAGCCATCTTTTTGATGTTCCAGGTATTTTACAAAGATACAGGTATGTGGATTTATCATTCAATTTCTTGCAGTTATTGGTCAAATGCAAATATTTTGTCACGTTGCAAGGGCAAGATATCAGTTTGGTGTTTTTGGTTTATGTTAAAAGTTGATTTGGTAAAATCCTCAAAAAACACACTACATGTAAAATGTAAAGAAGTTGAATGTTAAATGTAAGATATATATCTCATCCATAGTAATCAAAAGAAAGGACATGAAACTTATAAGGAGATTTACCAAATATGGAAACATGGATTGGTACCTTATGAATTGATTTTTGAGGTGCACAATCTTCATCAATCTCCTCAGAACAAGACCCCTCCTCACAAAAAATGCATCTAACACAAAAAAAAAAATCTACAAAACTGAACCAATGGCATGTTTAGATGATGCAGGAGCATCCTGGGTGTAAGAGCAATCTTGCATCACCCAAAAATATTTCTATTTTTATATTCAATAAGGGCTATTTTGTGCAGAGCTGCTATTTATGGAAAGTTACTATTTTTGGTAATTTTTGTATGTGCTCAGAATGATCTGATTTCTTTCTTGGAGGTTCATTTTGGTCATATAAGTCTGCCAGTAAAGTTTCATTGCCAGATCAAGTGTATATTGGAAGATATTGAAGATTTTCGATATTGGTAGCAGGGTACAGAAACTTTGAACTCAGTTTTGAAGGCTTTAGAGGCCCCAGATGAGGTCAAAAATTTGGGTGACAGGCGCTTGCGCCAATCAAGCTTGTAGAGCGCTTCGTGGCATTTTTGAAATGGGGTTATAATAGCCGATCGGGTCAACTGGTGATGACTTATGGTCTTTGGAAGTTGGGCCACCCGAAATGGCGGAAAATAATTTTCTTCAAAATTTCTGTTCGGATTTCAAAGGTTATCTTGAGCCGACTATGATGTAATAAAATGTAAAATAAAATAATTCTAAGTTTGGTCGGCCTTATTGGCTAAAATTCTGGAACCTTCCCAGGCAGTGGAAAAGTGCCTATATAAGGAAGGCTGTATTATTGTCTTAGGCAGTTCAGAATAGTTCTGGGTAGTAGATCTGGGTATTGATTCGAGGCTTTGTCCTACAGAATATTGTAAGGGAATGCCCATGTGGCTTTGCATATTGTAATTCTGAAAGTTTGTAATTCCACATTTGTGGAGATAATAAGAAGCCAATTTTTTGTTCTTGCATATTGTTGTTGTTTCTCTATTTCTGTTATGTGTTTGTGGTATTAAGGGGAGCACCCTTCATCAAGTGGTATCAGAGCAGGAGTTCTTGAGTGTGTAAATAGATCACCGACTGTGAGGTAGTTTGCACCGGGACTGTGGCTAGGGTTTCAGTGCGCATCATGAAAATGCCTCCACAAAGGGAACGTGGCGGAAGAGCTGGTGTTGTAACACCTGAGGTTAGAGAGCTGCAGAGACAAGTGCGAGCATTACAAGAAGAGATTCGTAGAGGAATGAATCTTAATGTCAGAGACGAAAGTGAGGATGAAGCCGAAGAAGAATATCAAGAAGGAGAAGCTGAAATTGTGAACCAGGAGGAAGAAAGACTTTTTCGGGCGATTTCCAAGATTGGAAAAAGACCTAAGATTGAGGTTCGTACATTTTCTGGAAATCTTAACCCAGAGGAATTGATCAACTGGATCAATGAATGTGAGGAATATTTTGAGTATGAAGATGTTGAGGATCCTGATAGGGTCAAATTTGCGAAGGCCAGACTGAAAGGTCATGCGAAGATCTGGTGGCAAGAAATTCAATTGGAGCGAAATAGAAGAGGGAAAGATAAAATCACAAGATGGGATCAGATGGTGGATAAATTGAAGCGACAGTTCATTCCTGTTGATTATGAGCTTGATCTACTAAAGAAAATACAAAGTTTGAAGCAAGCAGGAAGATCTATTCAGGAGTATACAGAGGAGTTCTATCGACTCCTCATTAGAACAGGCCATGCAGAAGCTGATAAGGAGAAAGTTGCCCGATACCTTAAAGGGTTAAGGCCAAGCATTCAGGAGGAGTTGAATCTGGTTCGAATGAACAGTATTGAGGAGGCATACCAATTTGCCCTAAAAGTAGAGGAAAAACTGAACAAGAAGTTTGAGAGCAGACAAAATGGAAGAGGTCGTGGTGGAAGATCTGGCAGACGGTCATATGGTGGCCGAAATGAAGATTCAAAAAAGAAGGATGAGGCCAGTAGTAGCCAGAATCAGAGAGGAAACAATTCTAATCATTTCCAAGATCAAAATAATAGAGATCAGAGGGGAAGAGGAAAAGGACAAGGTTCAGGAAGAGGAGGCTTCCGTGGAACATGTTTTCACTATGGAGAAGAAGGTCATAGGGCATTTGAATGTCCTCAGCGCCAAGGCAGAACAGACAGGAGAAATGAAGGCTAGGCCAGAGTTGCACATGTAGATGAAGATGCCAGATCATCAAATTCTGAAGATGCTGAAAGAGGAGAAACGTTGATTAACAGAAGAGTCCTGTTGAGTGGTGAGAATGAACCTGAGCAAAGGAGGAGCCTGTTTCGCACCAGGTGCAAGTGTGAAGGTAAATTTTGTGATGTGATCATTGATAGTGGAAGCACTAACAATTTGGTGTCAAAAGAGATGGTGACAAAGTTGAAGCTCAAGAGACAGAAACACCCACATCCATATCGGATTGCCTGGGTACAGGATGACCACAAGGTCATGGTCAATGAACAATGCCTAGTAAAGTTCAAGGTTGGTGGATACCAAGATGAGGTATTGTGTGATATCATATCTATGGATGCATGTCATATGTTGTTGGGTAGACCATGGCAGTTTGACAGATGTGCTGTACATGATGGTCGTGTGAATACCTATTCCCTGACAAAGGATGGAGTGCGACATAAGCTAAAACCATTGAAGGAGACCGAAGAAAAGGTATGTGGTAATGCAAGGATAACTTTTGTTGATGGAAGAAATTTCCTAGATGGTATGAGGCATGAACATGTATGTTTTACTTTAATTCCAAAAGCTAGTAAAGAGGAAGTAGAAGATGTTCCTGTAGAAGTTGCAGATTTATTGAATGAGTTTCAGGATATTGTATCCGATAACGTGCCTGATGGATTACCACCAGTCAGGAAGATCAGTCATCAGATGGACTTGATCCCAGGAGTGAGTTTGCCGAATAAGGCAGCACACAGAATGACACCTGCAGAAAGTGAAGAGTTGAACAGACAAGTACATGAGTTATTGCAGAAGGGGTTGATTCGAGAGAGTCTGAGTCCCTGTGTTGTACCAGTGGTATTAGCACCAAAGAAAAATGGAGAGTGGAGGATGTGTACAGATTCCAGAGTAATAAACAAGATCACAATCAAGTATAGGTTAGTCATGCCTTTTGGGCTAACCAATGCACCGAGCACTTTCATGCGGCTCATGAATGAGGTTCTGAAAGAATTTCTAGGTAAGTTTGTCATTGTTTACCTAGATGATATTTTGATCTTTAGTAAGACATTGGATGAGCATATGATGCATATTCGTATGGTATTTGAGAAGTTGAGAGAAGAGAAATTGTTGATTAATTTGAAGAAGTGCAGTTTTGTGAAGAAAGAGTTAGTGTATTTGGGATTTGTAGTTTCAACAGAAGGTCTAAAAATGGACCTAGAGAAGGTACAGGCTATCCTTGAATGGCCTACCCCAAGGAGTGCTACTGAGGTAAGATCTTTTCATGGTCTATCTAGCTTTTACAGAAAGTTTATTAGAAATTTTAGCAATATTTGTGGACCCTTGACTGAAACAATGAGAGGGGATAGAAAAGAGTTTAAGTGGACTAATGGGACAAAAAAAAGTTTTCAATTGTTGAAACAAAAAGTTATAGAACAACCTATTTTAGCACTTCCAGATTTTAATAAGGTGTTTCAAGTAGATTGTGATGCTAGTGGTACTGCAATAGGAGCTATTATGAGCCAAGAAGGTAAACCTGTTGCTTATTTCAGCGAGAAGTTAAATGATGCCAAGAGGAAATATTCTGTTTATGATCAGGAATTTTATGTTATAGTTCAAGCATTAAAGAAGTGGAGACATTATCTACTTCCTAAAGAGTTTGTTTTTATATACTAATCATCAAGCTTTGCAATATTTGAATAGTCAAGGAAAATTGAATCAAAGGCATTTGAAATGGGTTGAGTTTTTGCAGAGTTATACATTTGTTTTGAAACACAAGAGTGGAAAGTCTAATAGGGTTGCAGATGCTCTTAGTAGAAGGCAACTAGTGCTGATAGAAATTTAGATTGAAGTGGTTGGGTTTAAAGAACTCAAGAATTTGTATCCTGAGGATCTTGATTTTGGTGAAGCTTGGAAAGCTTGTACAAAACCTGTTACTCTAGACAGGATGAAATGGTTGGATTTCATCATCCAGGATGATATGCTATTCAGAGGGAGTCAGTTGTGCATTCCACAAAGTTCTATGAGGGAGAATCTCATCAAGGAGAAGCATAGCGGAGGATTGGCTGGACATTTTGGTCATGATAAGACCCTTGCTTTGGTTGGTGAGAATTATTATTGGCCACAATTGCAGCAAGATGTGAAGAAGTTTGTACAGAGTTGCAGAGTATGTCAGATGGCGAAAGGAGTGAAGCAGAATACAGGGTTGTATCAGCCATTACCTATATCAGAGAAGCCTTGGGAGGATATCAGTATGGACTTTATTCTTGGTTTACCGAGGACACAGCGGGGACATGATTCAATTTTTATGGTGGTTGACAAATTTTCAAAGATGGCACATTTCATTCCCTGCAAGAAGACTAATGATGATGTTCATGTAGCGGAATTATTTTTCAGAGAAGTGGTGAGACTACATGGTTTGCCAAAGACCATAGTTTCAGATCGAGATACTAAGTTTGTTGGATATTTTTGGCGGACATTGTGGAAGAAGTTGAAGATAGATTTGAAGTTCAGTTCATCACATCATCCATAGACTGATGGACAGATAGAGGTGGTGAATAGAAGTTTGGGAAATCTACTGAGATGTTTGGTTGGAGATAAGCCAACAGGATGGGATTTGATTTTACCACAAGAAGAATTTGCATACAATAATTCTATCAACAGGAGCACTGGTAAATCACCATTCTAGATTGTATATGGAAGTAGTCCAAGAAATGCATCTGAATTGAGGAAGATAGATAAAAGAGAAATAAGTAGTGCTGAAGCTGAGGATTTTGCAGAACACTTGAAGAACATCCATGGGGAGGTGAGGAAGCATATTATCAAGATGAACGCACAGTATAAGGCTAAGGCAGATGAGAAAAGGAGGTATAAGGAATTTCAGGTTGGTGATGAAGTCATGGTTCATTTTTGGAAGGAGCGGTTTTCAGTTGGTGCATATAACAAGCTGAAAATGAAGAAGTTTGGATCATGTAGGATACTGAAGAAACATGATTCAGGAAATGCATATGAGGTAGAATTTCCTACTGAGCTAAATATTTCACCAGTGTTTAACATTTCAGATCTGACAGAGTATCATGAAGGAGGTGTTGAAGATGAGATCATAGCAGCATAGTGGAGTATTCCAGCAACTAGTTCAGACACTAAGGAGATCGAAGATATACTAGAAAGTTATGTTGGCAGAAGCACAAGGAATAGGACATATGAAGAATATCTGGTCGAGTGGAAAGGATGACCTATTGAAGATTCATCATGGCTGACAAAGGAGGAGGTTAGCCATCTTGGTTTTCCTCTGCACACCTGAGTCGTGACAGGGTCACTTCTCAAATTACCCCGGGTGTCTGATGCAGGAGCATCCTGGGTGTAAGAGCAATCTTGCATCACCCAAAAATATTTCTATTTTTGTATTCAATAAGGGCTATTTTGTGTAGAGCTACTATTTATGGAAAGTTACTATTTTTGGTAATTTTCATATGTGCTCAGAATGATCTGATTTCTTTCTTGGAGGTTCATTTTGGTCATATAAGTCTGCCAGTAAAGTTTCATTGCCAGATTAAGTGTATATTGGAAGATATTGAAGATTTTCGGTATTGGTAGCAGGGTACAGAAACTTTGAACTCAGTTTTGAAGGCTTTAGAGGCCCCGGATGAGGTCAAAAATTTGGGTGATGGGCACTTACACCGGTCAAGCCTATAGAGCGCTTCGTGACATTTCTGAAATGGGGTTATAATAGCCGATCGGGTCAACTGGTGATGACTTATGGTCTTCGGAAGTTGGGCCACCCGAAATGGCGGAAAATAATTTTCTTCAAAATTTCTGTTCAGGTTTCAAAGGTTATCTTGAACCGAATATGATGTAATAAAATGTAAAATAAAATAATTCTAAGTTTGGTCGGCCTTATTGGCTAAAATTCTGGAACCTTCCCAAGCAGTAAAAAATTGCCTATATAAGGAAGGTTGTATTATTGTCTTAGGCAGTTCAGAATAGTTCTGGGTAGTAGATCTGGGTATTGATTCGAGGCTTTGTCCTACAGAATATTGTAAGGGAATGCCCATGTGGCTTTGCATATTGTAATTCTGAAAGTTTGTAATTCCACATTTGTGGAGATAATAAGAAGCCAATTTTTTGTTCTTGCACATTGTTGTTGTTTCTCTATTTCTGTTATGTGTTTGTGGTATTAAGGGGAGCACCCTTTGTCATTAGAACAAAGAAATAGATTGATAATAATATGCTGAAAATTCTATTATGTTTAATACACGCAAAAGGACCAATCCCAACAATTCTTAAACATACTTTATCTAATATGATAATAACATGCTAATTAAACTAATAAAGGTGTTATCTGCATTTAATCTACCAATTACTAATTACACAAAAAACAAATTTATAAATCTAAACCAATGACATGTTCTTCGTATGTGATTTCTTCATCTTTCAAGCCTCTGGCATCATATTCGACCGCAAATTTCAAATGCATTGCATTTTATTTGATCATGAATGCTCTCTGAAATGACCACATTCTACTGGTGTCATGCCCTAGCCTGTGCTTTATCTCCATTATTTGATGTTATTGGTGCTTGTGCTCAAGGATATCGATTCACTATTTTCAAATGTTTGGATCATTTTGGTCGTGACTGTTCCTCTAGTACACAGTCAGGAAATGTAACTAGCTAATGATTATATGTAATGTTGAATGGATTAAATGCTTTAATCTTGGTAGAAGTGAATGGAAGGAATAGTGTTGGTGTTAGGTTTCATTTATTATTGAATTCAATGGTTTCCAAGATGTGTTGAGGAGTTTGCTCCTTGTTTAATGTTAATTGTTCCTACACAATCCACTAATACAACAGTGAAATGCTATTTGATTGACAATTTCATACAACTGGTCCTTTGGCATGTATTAAATACAATCCAGTCACTTATTGAATGCTTTGGAGACTACTGGTTTGATTGTCCATGCGTTACCAGTGACTGAGATTCATTAAAGGATACAAAACCCTTCTTTTTGGGGTTATTGTGTGTGGATTCAAATGTAGGTTTGATTTGGTTAATGTTTAGAAGAGATCAATAAAGTATTTAAAGACAATCTTACATGTTTGGAGAGGTTTGAGAGGCACTTATAATGACTGTACCCTCACAAACAGTGGCATAGACTGGTTTTACTAAGTTTCCTTTCTCTATTTTGAGGTTTCCTTTCTCTGTTGTAGGGGTATAGTCAGAGGGTTCATTGACAAAATGATCCTTTGAATGGTTACTATGAATATGAATGATTTGATATAGCATATTGCTCATTTTACTTGAAGTTTGGAATATCTTGTGCAAGGGTGAAAGTAGTTTTGGTCATTTTGGTCATGACTATTCCTCTACATAGTCAGAAAATGTAACTGTCTATTGATTATATGTAATGTTGAATGGATTAAATGCTTTATTCTTGGTAGAAGTGAATGGAGTTTCCAAGATATGTTGAGGAGTTTGCTCCTTGTTTAATGTTAACTGTTCATGAACAATCCACTCATACAACAGTGAAGTTACAAAAGTGAACCAATGGCATGTTTACAACAAAGAAATAGAATGATAATAATATGCTGAAAATTCTATATATTCTATTTAATACATGCCAAAGGACCAGTCCCAACAATTCTTAAACATACTAGTTATCCGATATGATCAATTGTTAATAAAGGTCTAATTCTGTAGACTGCTAGCATGAAGGAAGATTTGACCTAGCCAAATTTTCCTTGTACCATAGGAAAAAAATGTGTGATAAATATGTCAACTCCAACCTTAATTGTTTAAGAATTCATCATATCAGATAAAATATGTTTAAGAATTGTTGGGAGTTCTATTAGACCATTTTTGTAAACATGTCATTGGTTTTCAAATGTTTGGATTCACATTTGTTGATATGACTAGCATATATGTTTAATGATGCCATTGTATATTGTTGTCACTAAAATGACCACATTCTACTGGTGTCGTGTCCTAGCCCATGCTTTAACTCCATTATTTTGATGTTATTGGTGCTTGTGCTCAAGGATATCCATTTTTTTGAAATGTTGACTGTGGTTATCAAATGGATAGCCCGTGAGCTTCTAGCTAGGCGTCATTTGTATTGATAGCTTAGGGCATCAAATGTATTGTATCATTGATAGTTGAGACTTTGTTAAAAGGAAATAGGACAAAGAACGATTCTGATTTAGTTTCTCTATTTTGATCTCTAAGTGGCTTACAACCCTAGAGAAGTATATGCAGATTTACAAATGCCGTTGCAGGATACATAGTAGCTGATAATTCACAAGAAATCCATGCATGCAATTTGAATAGAAATCAATACAAAGAAATAGGGTCCTCGAATGGCCCAATCATCTAGACCTTGACTGTCCCCTCAACCACTGACCCTTCAAAACTGGGTTATCATGCAATCAGTGAGTGATCCTTCATTCCCCTGGTCTGCCATGCATCCAAACATATTAGAAATAAATAATACAATGATAACAAGTCTTTCACAATCCCCCTTCCCTCAAGGGACACTATCAACCATCCCTTCCACATAGCATTTCATTGTTGTATGAGTGGATTGTGCAGGAATAGTTAACATTAAACAAGGAGCAAACTCTTCAACACATCTTTGTTGTAAACATGCCATTGGTTCAGTTTTGTAAATTTGTTTTTTATGTTAAATGCATTTAAATGGAACATTAAGCATAGTAATAATATGCTTAATCTATTAGTAATTGTAGATTAAATGCCCATAACACCTTTATCAGTTTAGCATGTTATTCTAAGATACTAAAGAAGACCTACTATTTGTTAGAGAAATCTTCACTGTCCCCCACAATGAAGACAATGAAGATTGACCTCCTATCCCACAACAAAGAACATTGTAATAAGAATAAGATATAATATAGTGTTAGAATAAACTTTAAACAAAGACATGTAATGCTTAAGTTAATGATCTAAAAAGCTGCAAATATAGGAATTGAAAAAGAAGATAGTGCCAAGAAACATTTTCACAAATATGAAACGTGAGGAAAAGTAATAACATTAACAATGCCAAGATTCACAGCATTAGATTTCACCTACGGATGAGTTTCTACAGTGGTTTGCCCAGCATCAAAAATATGTTGAGTTGCATTTGAGTTGTAACTAAGAGTATCATGTGGAACAGACCCTAAACTTTGAAAGCATTCTCCAACCTGGCAATTCAAAATTCAATCTAGAAAAGCATCAGTAAGTGAAATAAATTATAGACATCAACATCAACATCATCATAATCATTAGAAATAAATTTTAAAGACATATTTTGGATAGTACTATGTTTCTTGAAATTTTTTGTGATGCTTCTAAACTTTAAAGACATATTTTATGGCTTAATGATAACATAGATTAGTGTTTTGTTTTCTAATGGAATGTTGTTGATCATTCATGGTCTTAAAGAAACTTTTGATTTTTTTGATTCTCAAGTCTTGACGTTGTTTCTCAATTGATATAGACTTACCACAAGATGGTTCAGTTGGTCCTCTCTTTCTATTTAATCATTTGTCTTCTTCATGGTGTAAGTGTTCATTAATATTCATTAATGGTGGGTGGTGATTCCTTGGTAATAAGGGCATTGATAGCATTCATAATCATATAGCTCTTTACCTAATCTAGTCACATCATCAACATCGAGGTTAGTTTGTCTGGCCTTGGCCTCAACCTCAACCTGCTCATTAACAATGGCTCTACACTCTCTACAGTTGCAATACAAATTGTTACATTAATCCAAACACCAATTGCAATTAAATTTGTATTACTACACCAATCAATTTAAGATGTTTACTTGTATTACTGTGATGCACATCCTCATTGTCATCAACACGCACAAGTTGTGTATGGCAAGAATCGGCAGGCTCCAAAGTTTCTAGATAACCATTTTTTAAAAGAAGAAAAAGTGGAGGCCAAAGAAGGGATAATTGTGAAGGTTTTCTAGATGTAGGTTACTGAATCATCATCTCTTGTTGATATATTTTAGATTCTACTCCGGAATGAACAAACTATATAGATCTAACACAACTAAACATAGAATAAATTAAACAAGAAGGGATAGAAGATACCCGGATATCAACCAAGTATACTCCAGTCTATATGCCTCCAAATTGTACTAACAAAGGTGCTAAGGGGAACCTGATTAGTACCTTAGTTTTAGTGTATTGAGGAAGACTCCATTCTTGACAGAGGCTTCCAGCCCTAATCAACTTGCAATTAACATTGCTAATAATTGCTGGTTGTATGGATCAGATCATAATCTAATCTTTATTCATGCTCAGACTTGTTCTTATCTATTAGCCGAAGTTGCTTATCTTTCATACCAATATATGTTGATCTA
This sequence comes from Chamaecyparis obtusa, assembly GCA_027943335.1. NCBI lineage: Eukaryota > Viridiplantae > Streptophyta > Pinopsida > Cupressales > Cupressaceae > Chamaecyparis > Chamaecyparis obtusa. Next base: position 385,441 of record BSBK01001760.1, on the reverse strand, counting down.
AGTTTGCTTAAGGTAGAAAATCAAGGTTTTGGGGGAGGGAAGCACGTTATGTTTTTGGTGCTTCTCTCCCTAGAATCCAACACCATATATATATGAATTGAATTATCTTCAAGAGGGCCAACCTGGTCTTATTAAATATATTTAATGTTAAAGCCAAGAGGCCGACTTTGGGCCCTTAACTAATTCAACCAACACATATATATAAATGAAATAATAATCTCATTATTATAAATCACACAAGGGTATTTATTTGATTAGTTTGATCTTGGCCGAAAGGCTATAATTATTAACACTCTGCACTGGCACTCAATCTGGCCTCCACTCCATATACATCTTCTCAGAATCTAAAAACTCTCCATCATTGATTCCTGTCATTTTTTTAGCATCTCAATGGACTAAGACCTTAAATTATTAAGTTTCTCTTTGTTTCGAGAATAGTTAAACATTCTCTACTTAACAGGGCCAACCATGTGAAGGTGGAAGCTCATTTGGCCCCTCCTAGGAGCCTCTTATGACCCTTTACAACATTTTAAGACCTCTAAGATGTATTCTTAGGGATCATAAAGGGTCATAAGGGCTCTTGGGACACAACAGCTGAGAAACATAATTGTAGGCATCATGGTCACAAGTTTTTGGAGACAACGTAATTGAGTTGTATATCCAGATGGTGGAGAGCAACTCCTGCACCTCCGATTCCAAGTTGACTACATCTGTTGCTCATGAATACAAGGCCTCCAACAGATGTATTCAACATGGAATTCGGGGTGCAGAAGTTTCTCTACACCGCTTGGGTACACAACTCAATTACATTGTCTCCAAAAGATTGTGACTATCATGCCTACAATTATGTTTCTTGGCTATTGTGAAATCTACATTTATGTTTCTCAGTTGTCGTGTTTATGTGCATGTTTTTTATGTATTTTGGATAGTAAGTCTAATTTAATTTGTCTGTGGACTAAGACCTTAAATCATGTAATGAGGATGCTTAGAACACTAGTATATGCAAATTTCATTATTTAATAATAAAAATCTATTAAAATGTTTATACATTCTCCCATTTGCTAGGGTAATTCCTCTTTGAGTATCCCCTTTCTCCTTTGCACCCAAAATGAACTTATTCCAATCCCTCACTAGAATAAAGGGAGGATGCACAAACTTCAGCAAGACTTCATGCACGCAACATTCATAGATTACGTTCAATGTGTTATTTACGTTCGTAAATCAGCGTTGCATACAAATCTATGGACGGTGCGTGGTACGAAGCCACACTCAAGCTTGAAAATGATAGTCAATCCATAGTCAAGGTCAAGGAACAAATGGAACAACCAAGAAAACACTATACGTTAAATCATGTGATTGATAGTAGAGTGGGGCTCACCTGAGCCATAAACATGAAGAATTATTCTAAAAAAAGATGTAAACCATATATATGTGCACTTGAGGCAACGAGAAGTTACATCATATCCATATTAAAATATTAGTTACAATATGAAAATAATAAACTAACTAATTCCTGAGTTCATCTCTGCATATGGTCGTAACAAAGATATGCGATTACAATACAGAGAAGGCATCGTAAAAATATAATTTTAGAATTTTCCCTAGCCTGACATGTTTTGCACTCAAATCCTTCATCGCAGATAAGTGGAGATGGGCGGATAGATGCAAATGAGTTGTCATTGACCCAACTAAAGTATCCGCAACCATTATTTCCCTGTGATGCCCAGTCTACATTAGTTCTTATATTATAATGAATAGTATTTACATTAGAAACATTAAATATATACACATCAGCAACCTTTTTTCTATTTGGGCAGCACCAAAATTGTTGTCCAAGGTTGTTTAGTGTCCGTGAAGTCTTCAACACACACTGCCCACCACCACATCGACAGTTTGGCATATTAACAAGAGTCATCGAGCCTATATATCAATAATGCACCACACCATCGTTACTACATTTATTATTTTTATATGAAATACACCAAGGAGTACCATCAGAAATATTAACCATTTACAATAATGAAAAGTAAACCTAAATCAAATAGCTCATTTTTTTATCAGCATGTGTAGTCTCTGTGTATATGAAAAATGAAAGAAATATGAAGCTAAAATAAAATAGTGAACAAAATATTATTCCACATAGACTGAATGAAATATACCATCAAAAGAAGGTGACAAAATCCTATCACAAAGCACAGACATAGGAAATAAAAAAGGGACAAAAGAAAAGAAATAAGAAAAATCATTACGACTATAGAAAAATCATTTATACTATAATAAAAAAAAGAAACACTCTTTGTCAACAATTTTCAAAATCATTAGGACTATAGAAAAATAATTAAGACTATACAAAATCAAATTTTAGAAATGGACGGTTCTGATGCTTTGCCATTACAACAATTGAGCATTCATCATTTGGTATTGTGTATTCCATTTAAGTATGTCAACAATGTTCAAAATCCTGTCACCAAGCACAAACAAGAAATAAGAAAAATCATTAGGACTATAGAAAAATCAAGTTCTATAAATGGATGGTTCTGATATTGCTTTGCCATTGCAACAATTGAGCATTTATCATTTGGTACTTCTTGGTGTATTCCATTTAATTTTTTTAGTTGTCGTGTTTATGTGCATGTTCTTTATGTGTTTGGCTTCTCTCCCTCACAAGGGATGAGTCGATAGGTAATTGATTTGAAAGCATAATGATTTGATAGTCTTTTTTCAGGATAGGCATAATCATCCCGCCAACCTTAATTAGCAACATTTGTGATATATGTCAAGTACTTATAATCAGTATGCCCAAAAAATAGAGACTTAGTGGTAAAAGCATGTCCTTTGGTTTACTAGTCTACGTATAATCAGTATGTCCTTTGGTTTACTAATTTAATCTGGTTTAAGAATTATTTGTTTCATGTTTGAATGTACCATTGAATGAAGCTTGGCTATATTAAGTACAATCTTAAGACTCGTGACTCTTCAAATTCTCTTGTTTCCTCCAGACCTCCAAACATGTGTACTTTGAGTAGCCCTCCAACAAATGGACTTGTGATGATTTTCACAATAGTACATGTGTAGGAGGACTACTCAAAGTACTGCTTAGGCAAATTTGAATGTTCATCACCTGTGCATATTAGAGTTGATCATAGAAGGTATATGGTAGACCCAGCAGCAAATAGATTTGTGGTGATTTTCACAATAGTACATGTGTTGTTGGGTAAGCTCCCAATAGCGCTCAGGAAAATATGCATGTGCATCACCTGTGCATATGAAGTGGCCCAAATGGAAGATACAATCACTAAATTTTGCATACTCCTTATTTTGTTTTGTGTTGATATTGTCAGACATGGTCTTTCTTGAATGGAATGACTCGTTACTTGTACATTGACTAGAATGTTGGTGGAAGAAGGATGATTTGTTTGCAACCATTTTTTCAACTCTAATTTTCTCAACACAAAGGGACATTTATCATAGCCATAGAAACATGATTATTTTAAAATGAAATACACCAAGGAGTATCATCAGAAATATTGACTATTTACAATCATGAATAGTTAACCTTAATCAAATAGCTCATTTATTTATCAGCCTGTGTAGTCTTTGTGTATATGAAAAATGAATGAAATATCAAGCTAAAATAAAACAATGAACAAAAATTCAAATTCAAGGCCTAATTTATCAAGAGCAACAAACATTAGGATGAAATAAAAATCATTAAGAGTATAGAAAAATCATTAGAACTATAGGAAAATCATTAAGACTAGAAAATCAAGTTCTCGAAAAATCATTAAGAGTACTATAGAAAAATCATTAGGACTATAGAAAAATCATTAAGACTACAAAATCAAGCTCTAGAAAAATCATTACGACTATAGAAAAATCATTTAGACTATAAAATCAAGTTCTAGAAATGGACGGTTCTGATGCTTTGCCATTACAATAATTGAGCATTCATCATTTGGTACTTCTTGGTGTATTCCATTTAAGTTTTTCAGCTATCGTGTTTATAAGCATGTTCTTTATGTGTTTGGCTTCTCTCCCTCGCAAGGGATATGTCGATAGGTAATTGATGTGAAAGCATAATGATTTGACTGTTCCAAGTAATGTTTTTAATTCTTTGAATTTTCTCATGATCCTGATGTAAGTTGATTGGATTAAGTAATTTGGGGATCCAATAGGACTTTAGGGGAGTTCAATAAATATTTTGGAAGACTTAGAGGAACTATTAGCATGACTGTTCCTTCATCTACAACGAGTTAGACTGAATTTGCTAAGTTTTTCCTTTGTTTTGAAGTGTATTTTGTAATCTATTTCCTTTCCATGGACCCAAAGACCTAGGACCCATGGAAAAAGGATACTAACAATGTATTATAAAACTCTAATGTTCTTGACTTGCAAAGATTTGAGAAAGTAAAGAGAACATTGGCTATGTTTAATGTTAAATGTTCCTGCACAATCCACTCATACAATAGTGAAATGCTATGTGATTGACAATTTCATGGAACTGGTCCTTTGGCGTGTATTAAACAGAATAGAATTTTTAGCATATTATTATCATTCTATTTCTTTGTTGTAAACATGTCATTGGTTCAGTTTTAATCTACTGGTGGCATGCCCTAGCCCATGTTTTATCTCCATTATTTGATGTTATTCACTATTTTGAAATGTTGACTGTGGTTATCAAATGGAAAAAATAGAAAAAAAAATTGTACATGAAATTTTTTTTACAAAACTGAACCAATGGCATGTTTACAACAAAGAAATAGAATTATAATAATATGTTGAAAATTCTATTTTGCTTAATACACGCCAAAGGACTAGTTGTATGAAATTGCCAATCACATAACATTTCACTATTGTATGAGTGGATTGTGCAGGAATAGTTAACCTTAAACAAGGAGAAAACTCCTCAACATATCTTGGAAACCATTGAATTCAATAATAAATGAAACCTAACACCAACACTATTCCTTCCATTCACTTCTACCAAGAATTCTAGCACAAGCACAAGCTATTCCAAACTTCAAGTAAAATGAAAAATATGCTAAATCAAATCATTCATATTCATAGTAACCATTCAAAGGATCATTTTGTTAATGAACCCTCTGACTGTACCCCTATGGTAGAGAAAGGAAACCTCAAAATAGAGAAAGGAAACTTAGTAAAACCAGTCTATGCCACTGTTTGTGAGGGTACAGTCATGATAAGTGCCTCTCAAACCTCTCCAAACATGTAAGATTGTCTTTAAATACTTTATTGATCTCTTCTAAACATTAAACAAATCAAACCTACATTTGAATCCATACACAATAACTCCAAAATGAAGAGTTTTGTATCCTTTAATGAATCTTAGACACTGGTAACACATGGACAGTCAAACCAGTAGTCTCCAAAGCATTCAATAAGTGATTGGATTGTATTTAATACACGCCAAAGGACCAGTTATATGAAATTGTCAATCACATAGCATTCCACTGTTGTATGAGTGGATTGTGCAAGAACAGTTAACATTAAAAAAGGAGCAAACTCCTCAGCACATCTTGGAAACCATTGAATTCAACAATAAATGAAACCTAACACCAACACTATTCCTTCCATTCAATTCTACCAAGAATAAAGTATTTAATCCTACCAAGAATAAAGTATTTAATCCATTCAACATTACATATAATCATTAGACAGTTACATTTTCTGACTGTGTAGAGGAACAGTCATGACCAAAATGATCAAAACTACTTTCACCCTTGCACAAGCTATTCCAAACTTCAAGTAAAATGAGCAATATGCTATATCAAATCATTCATATTCATAGTAACCTTTCAAAGGATCATTTTTTCAATGAACCCTCTGACTGTACCCCTGCGGCAGAGAAATGAAACCTCAAAATAGAGAAAGGAAACTTAGTAAAACCAATCTATGTCGTTGTTTGTGAGGGTACAGTCATGATAACTGCCTCTTAAACCTCTCCAAACATGTAAGAATGTCTTTAAATACTTCATTGATCTCTTCTAAACATTAACGCATGGACAGTCAAACCAGTAGTCTCCAAAGCATTCAATAAGTGAATATGAATGTTTGAAAACTTTCCTCTCAACTTCCCCAACCACTCCTAATCAATTAGAGGGATTAGTTGAGTGTTTAGACACTAAAACTTCTTAAATATACTTTATTTGATATGATGAATTGTAATATCAACAAACGTGAATCCAAACATTTAAAAATAGTGAATCGATATTCTTGAGCACAAGCACCAATAACCTCAAATAATGGAGATAAAGCATGGGCTAGGGCACAACACCAGTAGAATGCGGTCATTTTAGTGAGCATTCATGATCAAATAAAATGCAAAGCATTTGAAATTTGTAGTCGAATATGATGCTAGAGGCTCGAAAGACATTGCCCATCAAAGATACCAATCAAAGATGAAGAAGTCACATACCTTCTCTCGCACTCAGCTTGCATGAAGGAAGATTTGATAGCCAAATCTTCCTTGTACCACACGAAGAACATGCCATTGGTTCAATTTAGCATGTTATTATCATACCAAATAAAGTATGTTTAAGAATTGCTGGTAAGGATAGGAATAGTGGAGATTCTAGAAATATCCATCTAACCGATTAGGAGTGGTTGGGGAAGTTGAGAGGAAAGTTTTCAAATATTCATATTCACTTATTGAATGCTTTGGAGACTATTGGTTTGACTGTCCATGCATTACCAGTGACTGAGATTCATTAAAGGATACAAAACCCTTCATTTTGGGTTATTATGTGTGGATTCATCCGCTTTAGCCAGGAAGATCAAGAAGATGGGGTAGGAGGACATTGTGGTAGAAGAAGTATTTAAAGAAGCAACAAGAAGCAATAGAAAAAATTTTAGGAGTTTGGAACAACATTTCAGAATCCATGAATGGTATGGGTAAGGTGACCTTCATTCTTGGCCGTGACTTCAATGAAACATTAGATATGGCTGATAAGAAGAAGGGTCACTTGTTGATAGTGTTCCTTGAGGGAAGGGGGATTGTGAAAGACTTGTTATCATTGTATTGTATATTTCTAATATGTTTGGATGCAGGGCAGACTAGGAGAATGAAGGATCACTCACTGATTGCATGATAACCCAGTTTTGAAGGGTCACTGGTTGAGGGGACAGTCAAGGTCCGGATGTTGATAGTAATTCATTGAGGGAAGGGGGATTGTAAAAGACTTGTTATCATTGTATTGTGTATTTCCAATATGTTTGGATACAGGGCAGACCAAGAGAATGAAGGATCACTTACTGATTGCATGATAACCTAGGTTTGAAGGGTCATTGGTTGAGGGGACAGTCAAGGTCTGGATGTTGATAGTGTTCCTTGAGGGAAGGGGGATTGTGAAAGGCTTGTTATCATTGTATTGTGTATTTCCAATATGTTTGGATGTAGGGAAAACCAGGAGAATGAATGATCACTCACTTATTGCATGATAACTCAGTTTTGAAGGGTTACTGGAAGAGGGGGGAATGAAGCATCACTCATTGATTGCATGATAACCCCACCAAGCATTCTTTCCTTTAAGTTTCCACAATATCTCAAAATATGATCATTATTCTTTACTTTCTTCTATATGCTATTCTTTCTATGGTTTTGTTATCTCAAAAATATATCAAAAACATTGCAGATGTGCATATAAAAGTAAAATAGTGTCCTTCAATTATTCCACATTGAAGCATTTCCTCTTGGGAGTATTCTCTTCATTTGTACAATATCTGTCAAAAATGGTTCCCATATTTCTTCAAGATCTATTTTAATTTTTATACTGCAATTTTGATTAGATTTGATCGATAGTTGATTTCATTGGTATTTTATAGCATATACTCCTAATGTGAAATGTGGAGAGAAAGAAAGAGACACACTAGGTATGAATTACATGATATACCCATCATCACTTAGCACTTAAATAATAAATTATGGATAGGGAACAACCCCCTAACTTCTGGATGTTTGTTTCATGTTGGCCTCTTATTATATGTAAAGGTAGGCCTGTCTTAGGCTAACAACCACAGTGTAGGGGCCATAAATTATGGATCCCAAAATAGTGCACACTTGTATTAAATTAGGTTCACTATACTACAAGGGAATGGAAACCATGCAATAGTGCCTCATGGGGATGGAAGAAACCCTTCACCAAGAAGATGATTGTGTCTACAATATTTACTAGAGGCAAAGAACATAATTTGGTTCCAGCAATTACTCCTAGAAGATAATGGCACCCACAAAACACTTGGAAAAGATAGCACTCACTATATCTTTATTCACTCTTTTAAAGCTAGGACAATAAATCTCAAAGATTGATCAATGAATTCTTGAACACAAAGAACCATTGACAGTTATGATTCATGTGTGTAATAGCCAACAACCAGTTGTTCCAATCATGGTGTCCAATAATTATGTTAGAAAAAATATCTACAAATCCCTTACACAACCATAATAGATTCAAACCATGAATCGTAAGAACCTAACAATGGGACTAAGAAAGATACAGCCTAAACAAATCTTGATCATATTCCACCCTATTGTAAGGCCCAAGAAGTAACTCTATCTTAAAGTTACACATTCCTCTAGATGAAGCTCAAAGGTCAGGTAGCTGAAGCATAGCAATACTTGAATGAATGTAGGAATAATTTGATGTACAATCATTTGCTAGCTTGGTTTGTGGGTTTTCCACATAATATTTTCCCTTTAACCACATTTATAGTTTGAGAAAATTAGAAAAAATTATTTCAGATTTATATTATCCTTTTGAACTAGCACACTACCATCAAAATGCATAATCATTGGTCATATCAAGAAAATTTCTATTGATTAATAGGATATCCTTATAAAAATTTGATGCATGGATTTCTTGTGAATTATTGACTACTATGTATCCTGCAACTATGAAAGGAATAGTGTTGGTGTTAGGTTTCATTTATTATTGAATTCAATGGTTTCCAAGATGTGTTGAGGAGTTTTCTCCTTGTTTAATGTTAATTGTTCCTACACAATCCACTCATAAAATAGTGAAATACTATGTGGAAGGGATGGTTGATAGTGTTCCTTGGGGAAAGGGCGATTGTGAAAGACTTGTTATCATTGTATTGTGTATTTTCAATATGTCTGGATGCAAGGCAGACTAGGAGAATGAAGGATCACTCACTGATTGCATGATAACCCAATTTTGAAGGGTCACTGGTTGAGGGGATAGTCAAGGTCTGGATGATTGGGCCATTGGAGGACCCTAGTTCTTTGTATTAATTTCTATTCAAATTGGATGCATGGATTTTTTGTGAATTATCAACTGCTATGTATCCTGCAACTAGATCCATAAATTTGCATATACTTCTCTAGGGTTGTAAGCCAATTAGGGATCAAAATAGAGAAACTAAATAAAAATCATTATTTGTCCTATTTCCTTTTAACAAAGTCTCAACTATCAATGATACAATACATTTGATGCCCTAAGATATCAATACAAATGGCGCCTAGCTAGAAGCTCACGGGCTGTCCATTTGATAACCACAGTCAACATTTCAAAAAAATGGATATCCTTGAGCACAAGCACCAATAACATCAAATAATGGAGTTAAAGCACGGGCTAGGGAATGACACCAGTAGAATGCGGTCATTTCAGTGACAACAATATACAATGGCATCATTAAACACATATGTCAGTTGTATCATCTTAAAATGGAAGCACTTCCATGATAAGAGCATTTAGCCCTCCGAGTAAGTGGTTTGGGGTCATATTAGATGCCTTGAATTGATCTTTTCTTTGATCTGGCTTTCTCCCCACTTTCCACTTCTTTTCTACTTCATTCTAGGTGAAATTAGGGTTAGGATCTTAAGGATTCTCCTAAATTTCCCTTTTTCATAGCTCTATTTCTAGGTAGAATTTAGAAATGGATCCTCATGACCTTCATCATGGTAATCATAGGATTTTATGTCTATCACTAACATTTTGTTCTATTCTGGCATCAGTTCTAGGTTTCTGGGCATCCCCGGGACCTCCTGACTTGGTTCTGAGTCAACTTGGGACCAGGGTCAGGGTTGAGTTAGAACCTGACTAAGTCAGGGTCAATCTCGACTTTGCCCCTTCTTTCAAAATTTCAATTTTCAGAATCTCCGAGCTTCGGGCTTTCGAGAGATTTATTTTCTCGCTTTCAGGTCGGCCATTTCGAGTTTTGGGATGGTAAATCCTTTAATTGCATTTAATCTAGGTATATTTTCTAAAGGTGAGGACCTAATTTGGATTTAATTCTCCAAGGTGGCCCATCTAGAGGAGTGTGCCCTAGATCACTATAAAAGGAGGTCTTCCTCTCTCATTTTATCCATCAAGTTTTGTGAGAACATATCTCTCAATCAAATTTTCATATCTCATCCTCAAGCAATTTCTCTCAAGCTCTCAATGTGATCAAGCAAGCATCCATTCAAGCATTCAAGTCTTCTTTTCCATCCAAGTTCTTCATTGAAGATCAAGGATTCAAGCATTCAAGCCATTGAAGGGATTTGGTTCAAGCATTTAAGATTTATCATTCAAACCCTAGATCTAGCCATCATGATGGTGTGATCTTCCTTCAAGATCCTTTGTTCATCTTCAAGATCAATTTCATTCTCTTACCAAGGTGAATTCCAAGCATACAACCATGGAGGTTTGATTTACATTTATTGTTGTGTTCAAACTTTCACATCAATATACTTGTTTACATTTCAAATACAATTGCATATCTATTGAATTGCATAGCTTCATTGTTAGATCCTTTTCTACTACTTGCTAGCATTCTCCATTTCAATTTCAATATTAAGGTTGATTCCAAACTGGGGTTTGACCAAGGCAAACCCCCCATACAACAAAAACCCCTATTTTTTTGTAGGTACTGTGGACAAGGATTTTGAGGGTACCTGTTTTAAAAGACTCAAGCCAAACAAAGATTAGATTTTAGTCTAGCATAAAATCAATCCAAAATAAATAAAACTCTAAACTAAGCCACCTCAAATTGAACTAAAACAGGTGCACCCAAGCACTGTTTGATTTGCTCTTGCTTAAGGGGATGTGGGTGTGCTCTCTAAGCACTTGGAGCATGTTCCTTATGCATTTTAGGATGGATTGAGATCCATGAAAACCCAAAAAAAATGGCACAAAATAGGTATAAAACACCTGATTTGCCCCTAAGGCCTCAAGGATCCAAATGATGCTGAAATGAAGATTAAGCTACATGAGATTTATGCTAAGATTGATTTTAAGCCAAATAGAGATGTGATATGATGCTATGCTTATGCAAAACAATGAAATAAACTATGTTAATCCATTATTGCTATATTAAGATGAGCTAAAATGCTTAAAAGTAAGCTAAATTAGGATTGATTATGCTAAAGCTAGAAGTAAAAGGGCATGATAACAATGCATTGAAGATGAAAGAATAAGCTAATGAATTTCTCTTGGAAGAGGGAGCATTTATAAGATTTGGGAAGGAGGAATGAGTGGCCAGGATCAAAATCCTTAAGAGAGGCCAAGATTCATTCAAAGGGGAGCACATAGATTGTGCTAGTTCAGGGCCACCTCCTTGTGACAAGTGTCACAAGGGCATTGGGTTGAAAGATGGGAGGGATGTGCACAATTTGGAAAATGTGCCTAAGGTCAAAGGGTGTAAGAAAAGGGTGAGGGGCTTCTTAAATGCATCATAAATGCATGTAAGAGGGATAAGGAGGCCTTAAATGCATTTAATGCATGTAAGAGAAGTTTCTAGAAGTTTGTTGACTTTGGATTAAGCTTAAGAGTTGGCTAACTTTGGTTAGGGAATGTGACAGGATTAGGGGGGATTAGGATTAGGTTTAGGACTTTGTAGAAGAGTCTAGAATTTCCTTAGGATAAACATGGATTTTAGGAAATAGATAAAGATTTATTTATTTCCATGGTTTAGGTTTGAGAATATTTATTTAAAAAATAAATTTAATAAATATGAGAAATAAATATTTAATCTTAATTAAATATTTTGAGTTAGGATTAGGGTTAGGAAATGATGGGATTAGTCTTTAATCGAAATTAAAGGATTAGAAGATTTTGGAAGAGGTTAGTGGTCTTAAGAAAATTGGCCAAGTTTTGGGCAAAAAATAAATAAATTATTTATTTTGAGATTTTTGGTCAATTTATTAATTAAATAATTAATAAATAAGGAGATAATGTTTAAATAAGATTTAAACATTTTTGGGAGGGATTTCTTAATTAAATATTTTTAATTAAGGTAAAGGGATTTAATGACATAAAAATAAATTAATTAATTAAATAATTAATTAATTAACAAATGATGATGTCATCAGGAATTTTTCAGAAAATAAAAATATTTTATTTTCTAAAGGATTTTTAGATGTCTACATTTTTCCCCTCTTTAATGCGATGCCGCAAGTGGCATGGCGTCAAAGACAAGAAAATAAGATGCCCAAGGCTAGAATTTAGAGGAATGATGGGTTGTGCCCCCTCGAGAAAATAACGCAAGGAGTAAACATTGTGAAATTTTCTCGAAAGGAAATAGAGAAGGAAGGAGCTAGGAAGAAGGGGAGATAAATAACCAAGCTTCCAAGAGCAAAGATGGGTGAATGCAAGATGAGATAGAATGCAAAATGCAGGATGCAGCTATATGAGAGATGCAAGATGTAAGATTAATCTATATGATGCAAGATGCAGGGGATTGGGGGAAGCTCCAAGTGCAAATGTGGAGAGCACAACCTAGTTTAAAATAGCAATGCTAGAGACCTGCCAAGGATACTGGGATCATGAGGCCTTGTCACCAACGTTGCATAGGACTGACGCTAAAAAGACATGCAGGGTTGCCCCAGCATCACACATGAAACCCAGAAGAGGCATGGTGGAAACGATGCTGAAGAAACCACAAACACATGATTGACTCATAGGCAGAAGTAAAAGATCAAAAGACCTTGCCCCAGATTGTCCTCATTCGCTGCACACCATGATATAAAGGATCATGGTGACTTTGAGTAGAGAACAATGAGAAGCTGTAAAAGATTAACAAGACCCAAAAGGACAAAATTCAAGGCCAAAATGAGAACTCCAAAAGGACATCTTTTTCCAAGGAGAGAGAGATTTGATGTGACAGATGGGATTGATGGTGGGAAGATTGGTCTGAACGTGTGGAAGGATGCATCGACACGGACCTAGTGTGATGGGTGGAAGATTGGATCTGACAAGAGGAAGGATACATCCTCAAGGACCCACTGATTGATGGGAGAATGAGTGTTGTTGTTCGCTGGCAAATGATGAAGTCAAAGAATAATCACTGGGATCAAGAATAGTCGATAATTGATGTTGTGGAAGTACAAGGCTGGGTAGGACAAAGTGTTTAGATCAAATGCTGCTACAGAACTGACGAGGACTATGTACAACAAGACACGAGGATATGTACAACAGATGGGAAAAGAGATACAACGGATATGTACAGAAGCTCAGGATTGGGGATAGGAAGATCTCACTATACAGGATATACAGGAAGGATCATGCTATACAGGATATATAGGAAGGATCACGCTATACAAGATATAGTACAAGATATGTGCAAGATAGGGTACAAGATAGGGTACAAGATATGTGCAAGTATTGCAGATTTGCTGGAGGATTATGAAAAAGAGGAATGCTGGGGGATGGTGGATGGGGATGGGGATGGTAGAAAAAGGATTGAGATTTTGGGATGGAGGGATGGGAGTTTGATAGATAATGACTCGGTCCACTATGTATGGCGCCTATTTGCTAGGTTTTCACCAACATACTTGTCCAAGGCACTTGAATTGTCAAGTTTTCACCATTGGATGATTGTTTTTCTTTTTCCTTTTTGCTTTTTTTGCTTTTTTTCTATTTTTCTATTTTTTCCAATTTTTATGAATTTTTTGAATATGTATATCTGATTCAGGCATAAAACCTCTTCAGATGTATGATGTTGATGGGATCATTCAAAGGCACACCTTATGGTGTAGATAGCTAATAGGCGCCGGAGCCGAAGCATGTTTTGACAACATAGGGGCCCAACCAAGTAGGCTCAAACTTGCCTTTCTTTTCTTTATTTGCTTGGACTTTCTGATTTTCTTTGAGGACCATGTCACCGACCTGAAATTGTCTGGGATGGACCTTCTTGTTATAACTCCTTTTGAGTCGATTCTGGTATGCAACCAGGTGATCATATGCTTGTTGTCTCTTTTCGTCTAACAGGTCTAGCTGTGTGAGATGGGTCACACGATAGTCTTCATCAGTGGTGTAGTTCTTCATGGAGACTCGCAATGATGGGAGCTCAACCTCAATTGGCAGAATGGCTTCAGCACCATATACAAGGGAATATGGGGTGGTACCTGTGGGAGTGCGATAAGAAGTACGATAGGCCAAAAGGGTGGGATTAATTTAGAGGTGCCAGTCACGACCAGAATCATTGACAACCTTCTTGAGGATTTTCAAGATAGTTTTATTGGTTGCCTTAGCTTGGCCATTTCCTTGAGGGAAATATGGACTAGAGAAACAGTGATGGATGTGGAGTCTAGCACACAGATCATCCACATGCTGGTTTTCAAAAGGTGTGCCATGGTTAGTGAAGATGGTAGATGGTATGCCAAAGCGGCAAATGATGTAGTAAAGGATGAACTTGGATATTTGAATGCCAGTAGTTAAGGTGAGTAGAATCGCTTCAACCCATTTGGTGAAGTACTCTGTGGCAGTTATTATGTACTTGTGTCCATCCGAGGAAAGGGGAGTGATTAATCTGACAAGGTCAAAGCCCCAACATGAAAATGTCCAAGGGGGCGCAATGGGCTGCATGTCTTATGCTGGTGCATGAATCAAATTTGCATGTTGTTGACATGGTAAACATTTTCTAACAAACTCACAAGCATCATGTTCCATGGTTGGCCAATAATACCCAACTCGAAGCAACTGCTTAGCTAGAACCATGCCACTCGTATGGGCACCACAAATTCCAGCGTGGACCTCTTATAAAGCCAGGACGGCCTCATTTGAATCTAAACACCTAGAGAGGATATTGTGATACCCTCGATGATAAAGGGTGTTGGCTACAAGAGTGTAGCGGGAAGCTCTGTGAATAAGGTTTTGGCTTTGGTTATTGGTGAGATGGGGAGATATGATACCATTCTTTAGATATGCATGGATGTCGTGGTACCACGGGGACTGGGGACCAACCAAGACACACACCATTTCTGCATCGGCATTCTCATAAGCTAGTGTATGTAGCTGTTTGACTAGGAATTCATACTGTGATGCATCGCGTGGGATTTCCAACAAGGACCCAATAGTTGCCATTGCATCGGCTACTTTGTTTTGAAGTCTTGGTATCTATGTAAACTGTAGATTCAGGAAATGCTCTTTCAATCTGTCCATGAGTTCTTTGTAAGGTAGCAGCTTATCATCCTTTGTTTGATATTCATCAAGGACTTGCTTGATAATTAGCTGTGAATCGCCGAACACTTGCAGTTTTGTGATATTCCATTGAATGGTTGTTTTGAGACCTAAGATGAGTGCCTCATATTCTGCAATGTTGTTGGTACATGAAAATCCAAACTTGAATGATTTTGGAATGTAGTCACCTTGAGGTGTGACAAATAGAATTCTTACCCCTAATCCATGTAATGTGTAGGAGCCATCAAAGTATAGCTTCCACATGGATTGTTCTTCGATCATACATAAGTGTTCGTCAGGGAATTCCATGATTAGTGGATAAGCATCCACCAGTGGTGCTTCTGCTAACTAATTGGCAATGACTTGCCCTTTGATTGCTTTCTGATCTATGTACTGGATGTCAAACTCACTAAGTATCATGACCTATTTTTCCATGCGGCCTGTGAGAGTTGTCTTTGATAGTAGATATTTGAGGGGGTCCACTTTTGAAATGAGCCTGATTGTGTGACTAAGCATGTAATGTCTAAGCTTTTGAGTGGCAAAAACCACTGCAAGGCAGGCTTTTTCCATGGGTGAGTAATTAAGCTCATAGCTCACAAGAGTTCGACTAATGTAGTAGATGGCTCTCTCTTTGTTTTCATCATCATGCTGAGCTAGGAGTGCCCCCAGTGCTGTAGTGGTTGCTGAGATGTAGAGTATGAGAGGGCATCCTGGAACTGGTGGTACTAGGATTAGAGAATTGGCTAGATACTCCTTGAGCTTATCAAAGCTTCTCTAACATATGGGATCCCATTTGAAGCCGGTGTCTTTGCATAAGAGATGCGTAAAAGGTTGGCACTTATCTGCTAGTTGAGAAATGAACCGACGCACTGATTGAAGCTTTCCTTGTAGGCTTCTGAGCTATCTGAGTGTTCTTGGGGGAGGCATTTCTGTTATTGCTTTGACCTTTCTAGGGTCAATCTCTATGCCTCTTTGTGATACTATGAAACCTAGGAGCTTTCCAGATGTAACACCAAAGACACATTTCTTTGGATTGAGCCATAACCCATAGTGTTGCAAGCGATCAAACACACTCTCAAGAATGTCAAGGTGTTCATGGCGTGTCTTTGATTTTGCAAGAATATCATCCACATAGTCCTCTAGGATCTTGTGGATCATGTCATGGAAGATTGCTGTCATTGCTCTCTGATATGTGGCTCATGCATTCTTTAGACCAAAGGGCATCATGTTATAGCAAAAGGTACCCCATGGAGTGGTGAATGCTATTTTGTGTTGGTCTTCTGCTGCTATATGAATCTGATTGTATCTAGAGAAACCATCCATTAGTGACAACATTTCATGGCCCGCTGTAAGATCTACAATCATGCCTATGTTAGGTAGCGGGAAATCATCTTTAGGACATGCCTTGTTTAGGTCCCTGAAATCTGTACAAATTCAAATGTCATTGAAAGGCTTTGTGATAGGTACCATGTTGGAGATCCAATCTGAGTAATCTATAGCTCTGATAATCTTTGCATCCAGGAGCTTTTCTAGTTCTGATTTTACCAATAGAGCTACTTTGGGATGCATTTTGCGTAGCTTCTGCTTTATTGGTTTAACATTGGGGTTCACAGCAAGATGATGAACAACAAGTTTAGGATCAAGTCCAGGCATGTGTGCGTATGACCATGCAAAGTTTGTAGTAGCTTCTTGAAGTAGCGCAGTGAAAGCCATTTCTTCACCTTTTGTCATGTTGGCTGCAATGTAGGTGATCCTTGGACATTCCTCTGTACTTAAGTTGACTGGCTTGGTTTCTTCTATGGTGATAGGTGACTGCTCAGGTCTATAATCCTGGATGGGAGGAAGAGGCAAATCTTCATCTTCTAGCGCTTGAATTGCCAAGTTTTCACTAGAAGATACGCTCTTTATTTTTACTTTTTTGGAATCAGAATGTGCCCCAAAAGGGTTTTCACATAAGGACTCATGTTTTAATCTTTCTATTTCTCTTTTGTAGCTAAAGCTTGCCTCCTCTCCAAAGTATCCTTCTAGGTCAAGCTTGTAGATGTGAGTTGACTCTGAATCCTAAACTGAGTGTGGGCCTGATGCCCCCATGAATTCTAGGAGTGCTTCTATGCTTTGGAACTCATCGATGTGTGTGATGCTTGGTTGGTCCCAGTCTATGAGTTCAGGGTGGGTGAGGGGAAGTTCAATGAGATTGATGGCAAGTTGTTGGAGGATAGAAGTCCCCAGGAGGGTGTTATCGTCAAAGATATCATCATAGGATTTGATTTCTTTCTCTTCAAGGATGTCTTCGATCTCTATGAGGTCATCCTGGCTATTCAAGAGGGGAACGCTAGTCATGTTGGTGCCCCAATTGTGGTATTTGGCCCTTGTATATGCAGGCGAGGGGTATTAAAGCCAAGACCCTGATGCTCAAGATTCTTTGATGTTGTGATGGGATATTGGTTGCCACCTTCTTGTGGTCCTAGACCACCACCTTGGTAGTTCCATTGCTCAGTAGTGTACTTGTGCGATTGTGGGTATTTATCTTTGAAGTAGCCAAGAAGTTGTTTGTCAGGTGGTGGGGGATCTTTGTACAACCACCTATTAATGTCAGGATCCATTTCTTGACTGTTTAATGTGCCATGGGATTCAAAAGTCATAGGTCTCATTCTCTTGATTTCATGATGCTCTTCAATAGGCTTGCTTTGGTGACTCGGGCGCCCTTGGGTATGTGGATCACGTGGGAGGGCCCCTACGACAAATGCATCATGTAGGCTATATTCACCACAACCCTGGTTATCGATCTTGACAGAAGAAAGGGTGGAGGCGAGGATGGTTTCTGGATCGCAATGGGATCGGGATGAGCTGGAAATAGAAGTACCAATGTCAGTTCCAGGATAATGAGTGGAGTGAGGGAATGATGCTTCCATCGCACGATAGTATGCGAAGGGTTGGGGGTTAGCATGGATGGTAACCTCAGTGCCTTGATGTGAAAATTTGATGCACTGATGGTAAGTAGATGGTACAGCCTTGATGGAATGAATCCATGGTCGGCCTAGGAGGATATGGAATGGTAGGTCAAGATCAACAACATAGCAAATAGTATCCTATGTTGCTGGGCCCAGCTGAATGGGAAAAGTAATGGTACCTTCAAAGGTATGCTCCAAGTTGTCATAGGCTTTGATAGTAATTACTTCATGTGCTATATCAGCCTCGGTGAACCCAATCTGCTGAATGAATTTCAAAGTACACAAGTTCAGGGATGAGCCATTATCTATTAAGACCCATTTGATAGAAAAGTCTCTGACCATGACGGCAATGCGGAGAGGGAGAGTATGGTCAGGTGCAATGTCTGGCATGTCAGATGGTTTGAAGGATAAAGCACAAGTTGCAGATAGATGTCCCACAAGGGTCTCAAACTGGGTGGTGTTAATGTCTGTGGGGACATGTCCTTCTTTGAGAGCTCGGTCAAGGATCTCCTGATGGAGAGGTGAAGTGCGGTGAAGGTCCAAGATGGATATTCAGGCTGGTGTGTTCCCAAGATGTTCTATGAGGTTATACTATGCATTGTGTGCATTGTGTACTAGCCCTGGACGGGCACCAACAACATTTATCCGACCTCTATGGGTGGTAACAGTACATTGACGATCTGCTCCTCTGACATGGATGGCATTGACTGTGGGCTCAACTTGGGTTATACATCCAACAATATTATCATAATTGATATAGGTAGTAGTGTGATCTTCTTGCTTACCCTTGCCATGATTCTGGGAATGATTGGTATTAGTTTGGTTGTTCCCAGCATTGTGTTGTGGGAACACATTCTGATAAATTTGTAAGTTGGCATTTGGCGAGGATTGAGTGGGTGTATCTACTTGAATCTCTTTTTGATTAATGAGATCTTGGATATAGTTTTTGAGTCTCATACACTTCAAAGTAGTGTGTCCTTTGACATGATGATAATCAAAGTATTTGTGATCTTTGTACCAATCGGGCTTGGGAGTGGTATCATCAACTGGTTGGATTGGTGGAAACGTGATCAAGTTGGCCTTGGCCATTCGGTGAAAGATAACATCCAGAGGTTCACCTAGTGGTGTGAAGGTCTTCCTTGGATATTATTAAATTCATTTTTAATAAATATTCTCAAACCTAAACCATGGAAATAAATAAATCTTTATCTATTTCCTAAAATCCATATTTATCCTAAGGAAATTCTAGACTCTTCTAGAAAGTCCTAATCCTAATCCTAATCCCCCCCTAACCTTGTCACATTCCCTAACCAAGGTTAGCCAACTCCTAAGCTTAACCCAAAGTCAACAAACTTCTAGAAACTTCTCTTACATGCATTAAATGCATTTAAAGCCTCCTTATCCCTCTTATATGCATTTATGATGCATTTAAGAAGCCCCTCACCCCTTTCTTACACCCTTTGACCTTAGGCACATTTCCCAAATTGTGCACATCCCTCCCATCTTTCAACCCAATGCCCTTGTGATACTTGTCACAAGGAGGTGGCCCTGAACTAGCACAATCCATGTGCTCCCCTTTGAATGAATCTTGGCCTCTCTTAAGGATTTTGATCCTGACCACTCATTCTTCCTACCCAAGCTCTTAGGAAATCCTATAAATGCTCCCTCTTCCAAGAGCAATTCATTCAAAGGGGAGCACATGGATTGTGCTAGTTCAGGGCCACCTCCTTGTGACAAGTGTCACAAGGGCATTGGGTTGAAAGATGGGAGGGATGTGCACAATTTGGGAAATGTGCCTAAGGTCAAAGGGTGTAAGAAAGGGGTGAGGGGCTTCTTAAATGCATCATAAATGCATGTAAGAGGGATAAGGAGGCCTTAAATGCATTTAATGCATGTAAGAGAAGTTTCTAGAAGTTTGTTGACTTTGGGTTAAGCTTAGGAGTTGGCTAACCTTGGTTAGGGAATGTGACAAGATTAGGGGGGGATTAGGATTAGGTTTAGGACTTTCTAGAAGAGTTTAGAATTTCCTTAGGATAAACATGGATTTTAGAAAATAGATAAAGATTTATTTATTTCCATGGTTTAGGTTTGAGAATATTTATTTAAAAAATGAATTTAATAAATATGAGGAATAAATAAAGGTCTTCCTTGGATTGTTCTGAGCTCTGGGCTTGTGTTGTTTGGGAGCAACATTAACGGCATTGACCTGATTGTTTGGATTACCTTGATAAGCTTGATGGGCTTGTTGCTGATAATTCTATTGATTATTCTGAGAATGATATTGTTGTGTGGGTTGCTGATGGACTTGAGGAGGTTGTTGATAGATGGGTGCTTGTTGTTGTTGGTATGTAGGAGTTGATGGAGGACTAGCCATGACAAATTGGACATGCTTGGTAACAGTGGCTCCATCAGTAACAACGTTCTTGTTACGATTCCAGTAATGGGATTTATCATTGCTGGGTTTTTGGGCATCATTTTTGAAGTGTCAGATCGTGCCCTCATCTAGGAGGGCATTTTCAATACTTATCCCCTTGCTCTTGATATCTTGATAGGTTTGGAGATGATTCATCCTCATGAAATGGGATAGCTTAGGATGCAGATTATCAATAAAGATTTTGGTCAAATGCTTTTCAGGTGGCTGGTATGATAACTTGGTAGTAAGGTTATGCCATCATTGCAAGTATTCTGCTAGGCTTTCTCCATCTTTCTGTTTTGAGTTGCAGAGATCTAACAAGGTCAACTCATTCTCAACATTGTGGACATAGTGGGCAATGAACTTCTCAGAAAGTTTAGCAAAGGTTGTGATAGTCCCACAGGGTATTTTGTAGAACCACTCAATAGCGGTTCCTCCCAAGCTTTTGGGGAATAGGCGTAAGAGATAGTTATCACTATAAGCCACTTCTTGGCATGCCATATAGAATTCTTTAATATGATTGACTAGATCTCCTTTCCTTCGATATTTATCAAACTTAGGTGTCTCAAAGTGCTTGGGGAAAGGTATAGCGGCAATGGACCGGTCAAATGGATAAGGACACACCTCCTCAAACTTGTAAGTTTTTTTCTCAGTACCGGTTTGAAGCTCTTTAAGAGCATTCTTCATGGCTTCCCACTCAGTATTGATTGTTGTTTGAGCGGGTACTCCCATTTGAGGTGGGTATTGTGGAGTGGGATATGGAGATGGCCCAGCAGGATAGGTAGATTGGAGTGGATTTTAGAGTGATGTTTGCTGGGGATATTATTGATGCAGCATAGGGGGATATTGTGATGGTGGATATGAGACTGCTTGCTGGTGTTGTGAGATGACTGGGACTTGCTGCTATGACTGATAGGAGGAAACTTGTTGCTGTTGGGGAATGATGGGGGTTTGTTGTTGTGACTGGAAGTATGGTTGTTGTGGGGGTGGCTGGTGGAATGATGCAGCTTGTTGGTAAGATGGTCCTTGCTGAACTTGGCTCTGTGGTTGACCGATATAAGTCAGGTGCATTCCCATATTGCTTAAGGGTGGAACTGATGTAGGGAAGCCCGAAGCAAAGGGTGACTGGGCAAGATAACTTGCGAAATGGGATGAACTTTGCTGCTGAGGTGGAGGAACTTGCTGAAGAGCACTGGGTGTTGGGAATGGATAGCTCGTGAAGGATGAGGTTGGTGGAGGTTGAGATGGTTGTTGTGTTGCTTATGAGAAGGTGGCTTGTTGGTTTGCAAATACGGATGTAGGAGAGTGAGTTGGTATTCCAAAGGCTTTCATGTCTTCTTGATTGAGACCCCAATGAGGACCAGTGTGAGGTGGGAATTGTGTTGCAGCAGATGTCGGGAAGGTAGATGTGATGGGAGTTTGAGACATGAATGGTGGTTTTAAAAAACCCATGGAAGGCATTCCTGTGGTGAAGGCATTTTGCTGGGCTTGTGCCTGGGTAGATGTTTATTAAGGGGGAAATGAAGAGAACGCTTGCGTTCCCCATGAAAAGGGTGATGTTGATGCAGAAGCTTGCTGGGTATGAAAGGGGAGCGGTTGCGCTACCCTCGAAATAGATGACGTTGATGTGGAGGCTTGTTGGAAGAAAGAGGGAAATGATTGCGTTGACCTTGGAAAAGATGGTATGGATGCGAAAGCTTGTGGAGTGAAAGGGAAAGATGATTGCATCCCTCCTGGCATAAAAGGTGTGGATGTGGGAACTTGTGAAGTGAGGGGGAAGGATGATTGCATCCCTCCTAGAGTGAAAGGTGCTGCTTGGCCTATGGAAGATGGTGGGACTTCTTGTGCAAAGGTTTGTGTAAGAGGTGGGAGTTGATTCTGGGACAAGCGTTGGATTTGTGCAAGAGCTTGAGCAGCCATGGCGGATGATGAAGTACCTATGATAGGGAATGGAGCAGATGGTGTTATAGCTTGTGTTACAGGACTGGCGAATCTTCCTTGCAAAAGAAGAGGAATGGTGGAGGTTGCTTGAGATGTTTGCAAGGTTGGATCAAGGAATGGTTAGATGAATGGATAGTATACTTGTGTTGGGATTTGGATAGTGCTTATGGGAATGCGAGGATGGAGATATGGTGGAATGGAAGTCTGTGCCTATGAAAAGTTAGTGAACATGCTTTGCTGGTTTTGGGCCATGAGTGCATTGACTACTGGTGGATTCTCTAGATGATTCACAAATGTTTCTATTACCAGAGGAGCTGAGGGGATATTGGGATCATCCTATGTATTGCTAGTTTGTATTCGGGGATCATAGGCTACCATCGCACTGGTAAAAATATTGGGATCAGATGTGCTGGTGATTGGATAAGGATTCATGTTCCTTCGCTTCCTAGATCCAAATCTTATCTCGACGGGCATGGAAATGTAGATGCTAGATGAATGCAAGATGTTTCCTAAAAGATTCTAAAGAATGATAGATGCAAGCTTAAGGAACTTCTAAGGATGATGAATTTCTAGAATGCAAATGCAAGGATTGGTGAAATGCTTGGATTTGGATCAAGGATGGTGGAAGATTGATGGGAGATGGTGGCAGATTGGTAAAAAGGCTTGGTGATGATGGAGGCTTGATGGGATGCTCTGATTTGGGTCAAGATTGGGTGGAGGATTGGTGGGATGCTAGTGGGAGACTACTAAGTGTCAACAATGAGCTGCTATTTTTCCCAATGGAGGATCAGTGATAGGATTTGGCTAACCTAGGATAGACTAATGATCTTCGGTCAACTGGATTCTTATCAATACAAGCCAATCTCTTGCTCAAGATGATGAGGCTATGCAAGGACAAGTTGGATTTCCTTTAGACAATGCTCTATCAAAAAGGGGATGATTTTTTATTTGGGATAAGGGATGGAAACAACTCAAAGGTTTTGAACACTAAGTACTTGTGGATTTGGATCTCTGGATTTGGTGCAAAAGGATGGTGAGTTCTGATTTGGATATTGGATGCTGGATTTGGATGAAGGATATGGGACTCTGATTGTGGATTGCTGATGGAAAGATGGTGAAGGATGATGGAACAATGCTTTCTCTAAAAGGATGATGCAAATGCAATTGAGATGGATGATCTACGATGCTACTAGGAAGATGATGGTGAATGCAGCTAAGGACTTTTGAATGCGACTAAGGATTTGGTGATGATGCCGAGATGAAACTAGGGTGAGACTAGGATGAAGGACTGTCGAGATAGGATTTTGAGATTTGAAGGTAGAATGGACAGGTGATGGATCCTATCTAATCTTCTCTTTCAAGACTGATGTAGCGATGGTTCACTCAAAATTGGTAGGCAAACTTTTTGACTCTTGCATTATAGCCAATATTATCAAGCTTTTCTTGATATTTTTCTTCTGCTTGGGTTGCTTGGATAGAGGATTGATGGCTCTTAAGGTTTCTTTCTGCAACTTTCTTCTCTTGATAAGCTTTGGATTTGGGCAACTTAGCTTTCAGATGTTTGATCAAATTTGGCATAACTTAGGGAAATTCTGATAAGTTGGTTTGAGACAAAAAGGTTCTTTGGATATCTGATTCCAAGGGGTTCTCTGCAAATTGTTTTGAGTATCTCGAACCGGGTTTTTTGATCAGTTTGATGTTTCCCAATGGAAAAGGATAGATTTCAACAAAGATTTTTGGAAAAGCAATCTCCACAAGGGACAAAGAAACCTTATGGGATACAAACAGGATAACTGACTCTGATAAAGCTTTGAAAGTGTATGTTCCAACAATGTTTTCATGGAGTATTGACTATCAAGCACTTCAAACAGATCTTCCTAAGGAAGGTGAGTATCAAAATCACTTGCCTACAGCTTGGTACCCCCTAGAAGGGAATACAAATGGTGAGTAATCTTGAGGCGACCCGGTAAACCCCTTGGAATCGGTCCTTGCACAAGGATTTTGATACTTTCAGATGTAGATAGGGTAGCCTCTATTTTATCAGGTTTTTAATAGTTTCATGGAGTCTCCATACCCGGTTGTGCTAACCACCTGTGACTCACTTAAGAGCCTAGCCAACAACGCTGGGGGAGGAATATTTACCTATCCCCAGACATTTGCATTTGGCACAAAATACCCGTGGATTAGGAGATCTAAGTGAGTACTTTTTGCCTTCACTTTATTTATATACCGGTTGGGGGGGATACCGGTTTGAGGTCATTCTCCGAGGAGGAAGCGATTTTCTCCCTGGACAGGCCTCACTAAAAGTAGAACAAGTGAACTTGTCCGAGTCCAAATGTTCTACGTTGCTTACTTTAATAGGATTTTGCAAGAATTTGAAAAACTCCTAAATGCACATCAAGCAAGTTGTTCTTTTTCCCAAATTGATTAAGTTTGATTGAACTTTGAAATTGAAGACACAAGTGCTTAAGGTTTGATTTGTTCTTTCTCCAAAAGGTAAATGATTTGAGCGATTGCAAGTTCTTTCCTTTG
The DNA here is from genome assembly GCA_027943335.1 of Chamaecyparis obtusa. Classification (NCBI taxonomy): domain Eukaryota; kingdom Viridiplantae; phylum Streptophyta; class Pinopsida; order Cupressales; family Cupressaceae; genus Chamaecyparis; species Chamaecyparis obtusa. Next base: position 360,188 of record BSBK01001760.1, on the reverse strand, counting down.
AGCATTCAAGATTGAGATTTGTGTGTTGATTTAGAACTTTGAAAAGAGCTTTGTTTTATCCTTAGATCATTCAAGATTGAATTTGTGCTTTGCTTGAATTGAAAAGGAGGGAATGGAGATGCTTGTTCTTTCCAATTTAGATCATTCAAGATTGTGTTTGATTTTCAAAATGATAATGACTCTTAGGACCTAAGTTCTTTTCCTTAGTTTCATTCAAGATTTGTTTGACTTTTGCTTTTTATGAATCTGAGAAAAATTTAAGGCAAAAACACAGTCAATAGCGACATTGTCCAGCTAATACGCGACACTGAAAAATGCACAAGCGACACCAAAAAACTCCCAAGCGGCAGCAGACTAATTACAGGCGATAGAGAAAAATGCCCAAGCGATAGACAAAGGATTTCACACGGCAGAGAAATGTTTTTGGGGCGACAAAGGATGATTCACAGGCGATAATGAAAAATGCCCAAGCGACAGCAAAATGAGCATAGGTGACACTTAATCAGGTCTAGGCGACACTTAAAAATGCATAGGCGATAACTAAATGTTTAAAAGGCGATAGCATGTCATGTCTAGGCGATAGTGAATAGCTGCATAAGCGACAACGAAATGCAAATATGCGGCAGTAAAACATGCATAGGCGACAGAGAAATATGACCAAGGTGACATTTAAACATGCACAGGCGACAATGAAATGCTTATAGGCGATAACCGAAATGCCGATAGGCGATAACAAAATGGTTACACGCGAGACTTCTATACACGGAGGCGTGAATGTTTATCTCGTAGGCGTGATTATTTCCGTTGCAGGTGATAGAAAAGAAGTTTACACAGAATAGAAGTTATCGAGCACGGAAATCTTTAGAAAATAGGCGTCGATACAGGGCTTGTAGGCGTGATCAGACTCTTTGTAGGCATGACTAAACTGTGTTTAGGCGTGACTGAACTTTGTGTAGGCGACATTTCATCTGTTTCCTGCAAATACGAGAATACAAAGTATGATATAATCAAGTGATTGTGGGTTTGGGTCCCACTGGGCGTGCCAAAATATGGACAAGGCTTTTGAGGGTACCTGTTTTAAAAGACTCAAGCCAAACAAAGATTAGATTTTAGTCTAGCATAAAATCAATCCAAAATAAATAAAACTCTAAACTAAGCCACCTTAGATTGAGTTAAAACAGGTGCACCCAAGCACTGTTTGATTTGCTCTTGCTTAAGGGGATGTGGGTGTGCTCTCTAAGCACTTGGAGCATGTTCCTTATGCATTTTAGGACGGATTGAGATCCATGAAAACCCCAAAAAAATGGCACAAAATAGGTATAGAACACCTGATTTGCCCCTAAGGCCTCAAGGATCCAAATGATGCTGAAATGAAGATTAAGCTACATGAGATTTATGCTAAGATTGATTTTAAGCCAAATAAAGATGTGATATGATGCTATGCTTATGCAAAACAATGAAATAAACTATGTTAATCCATTATTGCTATATTAAGATGAGTTAAAATGCTTGAAAGTAAGCTAAATTAGGATTGATTATGCTAAAGCTAGAAGTAAAAGGGCATGATAACAATGCATTGAAGATGAAAGAATAAGCTAATGAATTTCTCTTGGAAGAGGGAGCATTTATAGGATTTGGGAAGGAGGAATGAGTGGCCAGGATCAAAATCCTTAAGAGAGGCCAAGATTCATTCAAAGGGGAGCACATGGATTGTGCTAGTTTAGGGCCACCTCCTTGTGACAAGTGTCACAAGGGTATTGGGTTGAAAGATGGGAGGGATGTGCACAATTTGGGAAATGTGCCTAAGATCAAAGGGTGTAAGAAAGGGGTGAGGGGCTTTTTAAATGCATCATAAATGCATGTAAGAGGGATAAGGAGGCCTTAAATGCATTTAATGCATGTAAGAGAAGTTTCTAGAAGTTTGTTGACTTTGGGTTAAGCTTAGGAGTTGGCTAACCTTGGTTAGGGAATGTGACAGGATTAGGGGGGATTAGGATTAGGTTTAGGACTTTGTAGAAGAGTCTAGAATTTCCTTAGGATAAACATGGATTTTAGGAAATAGATAAAGATTTATTTATTTCCATGGTTTAGGTTAGAGAATATTTATTTAAAAAATGAATTTAATAAATATGAGGAATAAATATTTAATCTTAATTAAATATTTTGAGTTGGGATTAGGGTTAGGAAATGATGGGATTAGTCTTTAATCGAAATTAAAGAAGGATTAGAAGATTCTGGAAGAGGTTAGTGGTCTTAAAGAAATTGGCCAAGTTTTGGGCAAAAAATAAATAAATTATTTATTTTGGGATTTTTGGTCAATTTATTAATTAAATAATTAATAAATAAGGAGATAATGTTTAAATAAGATTTAAACATTTTTTGGAGAGATTTCTTAATTAAATATTTTTAATTAAGTTAAAGGGATTTAATGACATAAAAATAAATTATTTAATTAAATAAATAATTAATTAACAAATGATGATGTCATCAGAGATTTTTCAAAAAATAAAAATACTTTATTTTCTAAAAGATTTTTAGGTGTCTATAGGTACAAGTGCGGAATTTCATATCTGAGAGCAAATTTGGATACCCTTTTCGGCAAACTTCTGAGATCTGTGAATAAAATTTGAATCGGACTTCAAATAAAGAATGTGGTATTTGACCTTTTATGAGGGTCAAACCCGAGCTGAGCCATTTTGAGGAAAGATTTTTGACTTTTCTCTGTCTCGGCATTTCCTGTCCAGGACAGGTTTCAAATTTTCCTGAAAGTGTACACAGACATCAGAATTCAACATTTTCCAAATCTGCGCTAATTTGAGGTTAGTATTTATTATTTCAAATTTCCAAACATAATCCTCCTCCACATAGGGAAATATTGGATTTACTCTCGCTCTCTTCCATATTCATCCACAAATTGATTCGATTGTGTATTAACCTCTAGGTTGATCAAATTGAATCTCTTCTTTGGGGAATTTGGGTTTTGAGAATAGATCTCATATTTCCCCTTCTACATCTGAATAGCAGTGAATCCATTTTACCTCTATTCACCAATAATATCAACAAATGTGAATCCAAACATTTGAATACAGTGAATCGATATCCTTGAGCACAAGCACCAATAACATCAAATAATAGAGATATAGCACTAGCTAGGGCACAACACCAATAGAATACGGTCATTTCAAAGAGCAAATCCCTCAACAATAAAATGAAATGCATTCGAATATGATCCAGAGGCTCAAAAGATGAAGAAATCACATACCTTCTCCCGCACTTAGATTTCGCTCCTTTTCTCCCGCTCTCCAATCAAAATAAAAATGATGAAGTTGTTTCACTTTTTTTTTAAATGTATACCCCGAATCTGTCGAAGTTCCGATGGTCAATTAAACACCCATCAGAATACCGACATCATCGGGGCCTATTACCAAAAAAAACACCAAATTCATAAGAAAAAGTTACCCGTCGAAAACTTCTGTCAAAATTTGGCCCCAAATGTAGTAGTGTTTTGATAAAAAAATTAATCCCTTAACTCTTTACTTGTTCTGTCTTCTTTCTTTATCCTATTAGCTTCAGCTCTGTCTTTGGTAATACTGCAATAACTTCTTTAGTACATGTCATACATACTTGCGCTCTTAGGTGAGTCTTCAATATGCATCATAGTATCCATGTTCAAGTGCGCAAGCACTAAACTTATTTCAATCGACGTCGCCAATCAAAACTGTCTCCGGGTACACTAAGAAAATACTGCTTACACTTAGACAATTTTGCTCTACACTCTATCATACTTGCTCTCCGTCAAATGCGGTCTTCATGTAGATCATATGTTTCCATAACGACAACATCTAGATATCCAACTCAGCCAAATTGCCAACAATCTCCCCCTTTGTCATTGGTGGCAACATATGAGAAAATTGGCTAAGTCTCAAAACTTCAAAACTCAAAATTGTGGCCATAACAAAAATATATCTTCGTTGTCCTTATAACTCCATATATCTTATCTATATTCTATACTCCCCCTAGGAATATACTTAACATATATCAATTTTATGCTATCATATCACTCCCTCTTTGACAACAATGACAAAAAGGTTTCAAAAACTATGATCTCAAAAAAAATGTTTACCTTGATTCAAAATTGCAGAGTCCGTAGGCTCGCAACACACTCTACAAAGTTCACTTTAATGTTCTCTATCTCCTTCTCCCATGCCTTCTAGCCTGTGTCTAAAACACTGAGGAGTGCACATAGACCATAAGATGCAATCTCACATGCATGAAGGTTTGCAAAGTTGAACTTCTCATAGAATGTCTTGGATGAAAGACATTCTTCCAATTGTCCTTCAACTATGCCAATCTTTACTGAAATGTGCTCTCTAAGAAGAGCGAATCTTCTCAATTTCTTGTCTTTTTCATAATTAAGAATCCTGATTTCATCATACATTTTGTCGATTCTTTTCTCAACATCAAAAAATTTCATATTAGGGCTGGCTAAAAGATTTACCTCTGACTGAATTTCTACCTCTTTAGCCTTAATCTTCTCAACCACTTCTGAAACTTGATTTTTAGATTTTGTACACTGAATGTACAAAGTTTTACCTTTGTCCAAATTCCTCCTAAGATCTTTTATACATGCATCCAGGTTGTTAATATTATTTCTGATATTCCGACTTATATCATGAAATATTTTGGCCTCATAGGCTGCCTGAACCTTCACTATAGCTATATCTGATAAGTTAGTGAACTCATTATCAAATGCTTGCATAACTTCTCTAGCTTTTTCCAATGGTTCTGCCTCTGCTATCTGGTTAGTCACAACACTCTGTAACTTCTCTGTTATTTGCAGCAATGATCCTTCAAGGTCTTTTACCTTCTTCTTCTTTCCAATTATCTTGTTTAGGGATGTGATCAACTCCATTTGATCATCATCATCAACTTATTTTCCAATATCAACAAAAATAGATTCAATCTGTGGTTTCTTTGCTGCAATCTCAGGGGTAGGACTGATTTCCACTTTGCTTGGTGTTTCTTTCTATCCTTGAATCTATGTACTTGCTTTATTTTATGTTTTCTTTTTTTCCTCTTTTCTTGTTTCTTTCTTTCCTTCTTCAATTGATCTGTCATGTTCTTCTAGAGCCGAATTGTCAACAATGTTCTCAAGGTTGCTAAAAGGATTATCATCACAATCTTCAATTTGAATTGTAGATTCCTTTTCTATTTTCAGATCTTCCATCTTCTTTTTTAGCTTCTCAATGAAGTTCTTTGCATCATCATATTTTCCTTTCAGAGTATCTCTTTCTTCAGTAAGTATATCAATTTGTTCAAGAGATTCTTCAAGATTCTTCTATAGCTTATCCATATCCATAGAGATCTTACTCAAGCTGCTAGGCTTTTTCTGAATGATTATTTTCTGAGTAACTAAGCTCTGATACCAATTGTTAGAAATAGGGAATACTGAGAGGGGGGGTGAATCAGTATTATACAAACTTTCTCTTTTTCCCAATTATGGATATAATAGATTAACTTGATACATGCATAACAGAGTAAACTAAATAACATGCATAGCAATAAAGAAAATGAACTCATAATACATTATTTGTTCTCGAGGAAACCTTGGCCAAGGGAAAACCCCGATGGGGATGGTACCCACAAAGATCCACTAATCAAAAGTATCATGTTAAGGATGTTGACCTTGTTAGGAGCCTGTTATATATATATAGTGTCTCAGTCCTGATTAAGGGACTTTAGGCCTTATTAGAAGCCTCAGCCCTACTAAGAGTTGGTAGTACAAAATGGAATGATTACAAGATGAGTCCACTGCTCAAACATGTAATTTACAATAATTCATAATTACAAAAATAGGGCAAGGTACATAAGCTTATACTGCTTGCTTGTCTTTCACAACTTTGCATCAATATCTTTCACATACATATGTTCACTTCCTTTTTATCATCTATTTCATTACACTTCTTTGCATTCCATATGCCTTACATTTATACAAGTTATTAGGACTAATAACTCTTACAGTCGGCTTTACTAATCATAAAGCACTTTACAAAATACATTTTTACCCAAGGGTTAACATCTAGGATGTTGTCCCTAATATTATTAAGACATTATTTTGATAAACAAAATAATCCCTTAACTCTTTACTTGTTATGTCTTCTTTCTTTATCCTGTCGGCTTCAACTCTGTCTCTAGTAATACTGCAATAACTTCTTCCATACATGTCGTACAGACTTGCGCTCTTAGGTGAGTCTTCAATATGCATCATAGTATCTATGTTCAAGTGCGCAAGCACTGAACTTTCTTCAATCGATGTCGCCAATCAAAACTGTCTTTGGGTACACTAAGAAAATACTGCTTACACTTAGACAATTTTTCTTTGCACTGTGTCATACTTGCTCTCTGTCAAATGTAGTCTTCATGTAGATCATATGTTTCCATAATGACAACATCTAGATATCCAACTCAGCCAAATTACCAACCCTTTTTTGTTCCTTTGATACTATGAACTCCACCCTATAGACCATCTTAATCAAATTTGATATAAGTCTTTTGGGTACAAAGAAGATCACCTTCAAACATTGATCTATGATTTTTCCCAAGAAAACCATTTTTCCTCATGGATATGTGAGATGAATCAAAGGTATCCATTTCCATTGACACATATACCCAACTCCTCAACTTTAATATATGTTTATTCACACCAACCTTTTGATATTTATCTAGAGAGGATTTCTCCTCATATTTGTAAATTCAGAGAGAAAAAGTGTGCCAAAGGAGATGAAAAATATGTTCACTCCTTCAATCCAATTTGGTTATTATTCCTTCATACACAAAACATATTTAATCTATCTGGAGAAAATATTGGGACATGTAAAAAGCCTATTGTTTCCAATTGTGTACTTTATTTTCTACCCCATTTTTTATTTGGCACATACTACCCATGTAATAAATGTATTTCTTCATAAGGTGGAGAGGAGTACACCTTGTCAACAAGCTATATTTCATAATTACCACCCATAATTTCATGCTATCACCAATTGATTTTCCTCCCCACTAGCCTCTTTATGTATGTGATTCGCCACATAGAATTCAAAATGTCTTATTAAAGCCAATGCAACCTCGAGAAGGGCATGAATCCTGAGTTTTAGGGTCTCAACTTTTCTAGTTGTATTGATTATAATTATCAAATCATCATCTATCACAACTTTTTAAATTTAAGCCTTGGATAATATTTTAATCTGTAGATTGGATCTCATTTTTCTACTTCATTGTTTGAGCCAATGAGACACGAGTTGGATACACAATACACGATCCTCCCAACCTAATCCCTAATGATATTCTCTGGTCTAGATTGGCTCAGATTACCATGAGAAGCATCGTCAAAGTTCAACTTATACCACCCTTCTTATTATTTCTTCCATTGTGCATTTGCTCAATCCAAAAGGACCTCAACACCACTGACCCCATTAATGGAGGGTGTGTGAGGCCAAATCAATTATGTATCATCCTCACAAAGGTATTATTTCAATTTGATACATTTAACATTTTTTTGTTCACTAGTTCAGTAATAGTTGGTTCCACCTTATTTAGAAAAAGTAGGCATATTTCATGCCTTGTCCTGAAATAGTTTTCAATTGGTCGCCTTCCCTATTTCCTAGACTAGAATATAAGGACATACCACCTATAGACTAGAGTACACTATTGCTTTTTTTTATTAATGACCAAGTTGTATGCAAGATAAGAATATTGTTTTACAAAGTGCAATCAAATCCCAACTTTGTATAAAACTACCTTTAGCAATACAAAGAAAATGGACAATCCAAGAGGAGATGGTCCACCATTTATTCTACATTCTAGACTGAAAAGGAGTATATAGAGGACCATAAAAGCCCATTTTAGAGATTTTCTTTGCTATTAGAATCTTCTTCTATAAGGCCACCCAACCAAACTTCTTGTGTTTGGGAAACAAAGTTTGTTTCAACACAGATGATCCAAAATATTTACATGATCTCATTGAACTTCTTTGTCACCCTATATCCATCCCAAGTGTTGTGCTAAGAAGGCTTGTCACTATTCTATTTGATTGTATTTTCTCTTGAAAAAAATAGATGCATCTTTTTTTCAAAATGTCAACGAAGACAATATCTTCATCTTCAAGAAAGCCCATAAAGCTAACATTGTTACATTCCCAACTTGTGACACCATCTAAGGTAGTCTCCATCACATAGTTTCTAACATACAAACCCCATAATTTCTTCAAAATTATTTTTGAGGTTTTCAAGTCCACAATAGGAAAGCCATCCAAAGAGTCTTCCCATAATAATATGGTTAGATACCATCATGATGTCCCATGTTAGCAATTTAGTGATTATTGGTCTACACTTGCTTAGGAATTGTAATAATATAGATCCTTGGGGAAGTCTATCCATAGTTAGAATCCTATATATAGAGGTTCATTTCTATCTAAATACCTTAATTGTAAGAGTCATGCCCATTTTAAACTTGGGTATTGATGCATTTTCTATATAGATTTATCTCCCAATACTTTATAAATTAAGAATAGTCTTTCAATGTGAAACCCACCATTCATCCTAGATTTGGATATCTTGTCCCAAGCTATATGTGCTAGCTTTCTCTTCTATGCATTTCCTTTCCCAAAAAATTGTTTCATCTTCTAGTTTATTTTATGGCTAGTATTTGTCAAAAGGGCAATACAAGACATTACGTAAATTGTAATAGTACACACAACCACCTTTGCATTATTATCATGATCACCAAGGATAATCATCTCTCCTAAAGGAAATACTTTATCATAAAGTGAGGCAACTTCATAATAGGGTCGACTTGCTTATTAATAAATTTATTTAACTTTATTACCCTTTGGAGGGTGGCTTCTTCACCAAGTATTGACTCAATACAAACATGACTTGGGCACTAATGTGCCTCTAATTAACTTATTTTAATTCTCTTATATATCTTAAGCACAAATATTAACAAAATTTGGTAATTTATATTATATTAAAGTTGGACAATTTATCACAATGGAAAATGGGAAGCCACCTTTATGAAGATTGACCACTATTAATAAACATGAATTTAACCCAAACTCATCGCTCCCACATCTTAAATAAGGTTAACAATAATTAAAGTGCTACCATATAACATGAAGTTGGCTTCATTCCTAATGGCAACAGTATCTCAAAAAATTAAGTCTCATCATGTATAAACATCTCATCACCTTTGGTGCTATACTCATCATCTTTATCACTACTCCAATAATCATGCATATTACTCCTATATCCTCTACTTTTATTACTTACATTGTCTCTAATGTACTAAATATCATTACTATTTTTATGTTTTTTCACTATCTCATCATTACTATCCCAATCCTCCTCCATCCAACTATGACATCAACAATTTGATTTCTTTATTTGACACCAATGACTCCTTTAACTTCAATTGTGAAGGTAGTCTTCTTTTGATATCAATGGCAGTAATATTTCAAACATTAACAAAAACTCACAATGTTCTCTATATCCAAGCCCGTGAAATTCTCTATTTTTTCCACATTACATTTATATACTTCATATCAAACCATAAATGTGAAATATGTAACTCAATTCGAGACAACTATATACAAAACCGTTTCTAGGATTCAATTTTTCATTAGTCGTCACCCACTCAAATAAAATAGAGATGGAAACCTAATGAATAAATTACATAAAACACCTAAAGAGAGTGATCAAAGTGAAGTTTTTGTTTGAACAAGTCTTTTCCAAGGACAATTTCTAATTAGATTGGGGTTAATTATTTTTCGTAACACTCATTATTTTCATATCATCAAGATCCTTAATAGGTGAGGTGAAATGATATGGAAGGTAATTGTTCTAATTAACGTATGAAGTAAAATTTTACAAGTATATCTATATAAAACAAAAGATGAAAAAATGTAGTCATTTATAATATCTATAACTTCCACAAGGATAATTTTAACAAAGTTTAACATAAATCAATAGATTAGTCACCAAGATTTCTATTGGGTGAGGTGAAAAGATATATGATGATTTTGTAATCTATTAGATAATTTTAAAATTAAACTAGCAAGCTCATCATACTAATTACCTAATCAATATTTCTCTTCAAGTCTTGAAATAATTAATAGAAATGTTAATAATCTTTATTAATGTTACTAAAACTCTTAATTCAAACAATTGTTTTACACCATCTATAAATGACAAAATAATTATTCAATCTTCTTCAATATCATTGATAAGCCATTGCGATGATGGCTAGTACATTCAATAAAGAAAAATTGTTAATTTACATTTTTTACTAAGCTATCAAGTCATTAATTTTTAAATACAATGATCAATAATTTTTAAAATAATGATTTTTAAAATAAAAAAGTATTCAATACAATTAAGTATAAGTGATGAGAATCCACTCAATACCAATGAACATCAAATCATCATCTACATAATAGTTATCAATCTCATTCAAAAACCATTTATTGTGAGAACTATCCAAAATTAATAAATTAGAAATTAATAGTTTTACAATGAAGATAATAAATTGATAGATAATCAAAATATTCACAAAGAATGTAAAATAACTAGATAATTATAAAATAAGAATAACTTGAAATTATTAAAATAATAAGTAAATTGTCTATTTGATGATATCCTAATAACACTGATAACTAAAAACATAACAAATTGAAATAATAATTATATTTTAAAACTGATATTAACTAATCTTAACATTACATTTATCAATACATAAACTAATGAAAACTAGTGAATTCAGAATATCAAATTTTTAGACTAATCTTTAATTATTGAATAAAATGACTTGATTGACATGCACGCACAACACATTGCATAAAATGTTTAAATAAATATGATTTTTTATTTGATCCAAAATAGAGCCTATATATCTCAATTGATTTAACATTATGCACAAAATCAAATTCATAAAAAGAGACAATATGTGTACATAGATTTAAAATTTACTAAATTAATTACCCTGTAAGATTATCGTCTTAGACAACAAAAACTAATGCATCAACAAAGACTAGTACATCAGACTCCAAAACTAAACAGATCATTACACAAATGCACTGGACAAACAAATTTTAAAAAACCAGAAAGGGCAGGGGACGCCTCTTACATCAGTGCTGCAACTTGGGGTTTCAGACTTTCTGCCAGATTCTCAAAGCTGCGGGCCAGCTGAATCTCTTCTAATGTCTGCTCAAAGGTTCCGCCTCCTTTCTTTGCCATTTCAATCAGGATGTTCATTGTCGGATCTGTTCCAAACATAATTGTATGAAGTGTCAATCTAGGATCTGCTCTTTTCATTCTGTCCACATAATACAGGGGGTCGAGCTCCTTTCATCAATATTTTCTCCGCAGCATCTAACCCCGCTGAGTAGGTAGTTCCTCCGCGATCGTAAAACTGAATAAGGCGATCGACAATAGCTTCTTGCATATCTTCCATCTCTACAGCTACTTCGGCGCTATCATCAAATAGAACCACAGATACAGAATCATCAGAAATTGTTCTGAGGCGGGCTTGTATAAATCTCAGAATAGCCTCATATACACATCCAAGCCTACAATTATGATTATTGAAGGTTGCCAGAGTGGGACTTATGTCTGGGGAACCCATGGAACCTGATCTGTCAATGGTAAATATGACATGGTGAGGGACATTTGTAGAATGATCACACCCAAAATGATGGCCGTCATCAGTTATATACCCTTCAGAGCTCACATTCTGTCCAGTGCTTTTTATAGGTGGATGCCAGAGCTTTTCAGTGCAATATGATTTATCAAAATTACCTGACTCTGTTTCATGCTCCTCAGATTTACAATAATGATTACATCGGTCAAACTCTTCCCTCTCTTCTTCGGTGCAAGGATCAACAAACCTAAAATATTGCCAGTAGGTCTCATGAGTCATCTCATCCTTGGGAACATTTACATCAGGTCCATATTTCACTGTTTCGTGCCTTGAACCATCATAGAGGTTGCCGGTGCATTTGCTGGAGCCAGGACAAGGAACCAAATGGATGTGCCCTCGCCCCTGTTTCTTGCAATACATGTTACACATCTCTGCTTCCCCTAACTCCCCCCATTTATACTTACGGTCTTGAATATCAATATCTTCGCCCTCTGAAATGAATCTTACATTTCTCATATTGCCATGCACTGTATCGTGCAAGCCTGAGTGATCAATTTGGAGCTGGCAGAAATAATCACAAGATTGGCACCTAGCGTTGCAATAGTGCACAGAATCTTCTTTTTTGGTGTGAACATGTGGACCTTGATGATTTCTTTCGTAGGGAGGAATGGGAATGCAACAGCATTTGCGCAGGCCATTTTGCTCTGAAACAAGTTCATACTCAAACGAACCCCTTTGGCCCTGAAAAACCCGGGTTTGTTTGACAAGCTCGGTGAAGATTTCACATATCCCCGGCATCTCGCATTCACGAGTGCATGCATGCTCATTTCCACACAAATGCTCTGCGTTTTGATCCAAATCATGGAAATGATCTTTAACCCCACATGTCCTGCTGCACCCATCTATCGTGCATTTGCTCTGACAGTATCTCTCATGGCACTGATGCGTTTCATGGGTGGATTCAATTGCCCCAGCACAGGGATTATTGCAGCTTGGAAGAGAACATTTTGAGCTGCACATGTGTTGAGGAGAATTGCACTTGTGCTGGCCAGGATGCCCTGGCCCCAGAGAACATCGCTGATTACAATTTGAAGACATGTCATATAAGTAACAGCTCTCACCACATGTATGATTTTGCTTTTTGCAATTGTGATCTCCTTCATGCCCTACTAAATCCCCGCATAAGCTTAGACTGTCTCCTTCTCGACCACAATAACTGCAATTTTCTGTACACGAATGGCTCCCCATACAAGAATGTCCATCAACATGGCCTTTCTCCATCACACACCTCCAGAAGCAAACCGAACATTTGCATCCACAAACTATTAGGCTTTGCTTTACTTTCCCAAGAGCTACATCACCCTCTAGCTGCAATCTTTGCACCTCATCATTATCAGAGAAATCTGAGGTGTTTGAACTTATCCACTGTTTAACTCTGGCACGCCTTCTATCTGCCAGTGCGTCCAGGAAGCTCTCAAATGAAGAATGCCACTCCTCGCTGTTGCTACCATTCCTGGCTAAAAACATCTCCAGTTTCGACCTGATTTGAGAAAAAACGTCTCTTATAGTAACTGGAGTTTCTGACTCTGTACACGGTGAGAGATGCAATCCTGTATCTCTTATGTTCCATGAAGAATCACCGACAACAACAGGAAAATCAAGAACTTCTTCCTGTGTGTCGAAGTTATCTAAAACCCTCAATTCTTCACTTGTTTCTGTCACAGAAAGGCATCCCATGTGCACCGCAGACATAAGATTTCTCCTCAGAATATCAACTGTTACAGCAACTCGCTTGCTGTCAATAGATGTCCAGTCTTTTGCTGCAATTTGAGCTATAATAAGCTTCAGATCCCTCAAGAAGGTGAATCCACTGTCATAGCAAGAATCGATTCTTTCAGCCACTGTTTCTGCTAGCTCACTTAGGCTTTCTCTATAATACTCCGATCTATTATAAGGAGCCATAGCAGCAATCTCGACCTTTCCATCGTACATTTTTAAAATGAAATTCTCTTGCGATTTGCTGCAAATTTGGGAAATTTTCTGATGAAATTCTTGCATAAGATCTTCTACATCGGATGTGTCCACATCCTTGATTGCAATGTAAAATAGACCTTTGAATAACTTTTTGTCCTGCTTCAGGAGATTGATCCCACTCTGGAATCGGCTGAAAGCGGATTCTGTGTCCTTGTCTAAGTGAAAATCCTGTAATATCAAGAGAAAGTTTACAGTAGAAAAAAAGTTATTCATGTTATATATCATATTCAAATTGAGGTCCCCTCTCCCTTCGACTTATTGCACTATATTTAGGCGGCCAGGATTTAAACAATAACAGTAGAAAAGTTGATGGTTAGAGAGAAATGACACACCTTTTTATTGAATATTGTGATGTTGCTCACAGCGGCATTGAGAACAGAGAGAAGCATGTCCTCTTGTTCACTTCTCTCAAAACTGCCGAGCCCCTCAAAGTCTAAGAGCACATACAAGCAGCTGCTTCCCTCGCTGCCAACTCCATCTTCGCCCGTTGCAATGGTCATCCATACACCATCTGTGCACCTGCCACCTGCAACATCAAGAAGAGAACCTGATAGATGATTTAACAAATATGATTTTCCGCTGCTTTGCTTTCCCATGTAAGAAACGACCTTAATCTTCCCCTTCCAACTGTTGAGGACCGCATCATAGAACCCAAAGCGTATAGAGTAAGCAAGTGATACGCTGTCCACGTAACTAACATCAGGGGGTATTTGAAGTCCATCCTTAAGAGCTACCATAGCATTGTTTTCTGCACGAGCTATTTGGATGGGAACAAGGGAAACAAGCTTCCGAACCCACATTCCCATTTTCACCTGTGTCTGCTGCTCTGCTCCGGCTGAAATTGAGCAGTCCTCTACATTGTTTACTTTAAAGTGAATCTTCATATTTGAAAAATCTTTGTCTTTTCCAGACTTGAGTTGTCTGATAAGAGCTTCTAAATAAGTGAGACACGCCTCACAATTGGAGCGATCTGATCTGCTCCTTCCCATTACCACTTTGAATGTAATGCACTTCTTAGCATCTGGAAACAACTTGGGTGTTATTGCAAACTTGTCAAAAATGTGGTAGATGTAACCCAAATAGGGGCACGACCCAGCAATTTCTGTTTCATCTTCAGGAGCTTTAATCTGATCCACTTGCTGCAACTGCACTACTTCTCTAGCTAAAGCAGTTTTGAGGACATACGAATGGATGAAACCAGGAGCATCTACAGGGCTATATAGTAAAAGCTGACTTTGTGATCCGAAGATTGTAACTTTCGCCACAAGTTGTTCCAAATCAGATATTCCACATTCTCTCGCATTCAAAGGGATTGTCTTTAAGTAGCTCATGGTATCACCCAAAACATAAATATCAAGCACTTTTGCAGGAGTTGGATGCCCTGTACCCTTAACATCAATATCTTCACCCTGATGTTGCAACTGCCTGAAAACGAGGAAGAAATAGCCATCAACAGAAACGCATGCTCTCAAAGAGTGCTGCTGCGGATGAAGAGAAATGTGCTTTGCCTTCATCATAGGCCTCTCGTGGATTTCAGCCACCCTTGCCCTGTTGGTGTCATCAACCAACAAAAGCTCCATTTTCCCCGGAATTAAATGCATCCGGGTAATGATCCTGCTGCCCTTATATGATTCCAGATTAACCTCAACTCCAGTCCAGTAGACTTTCCGAAATGACTCATCAAACTTATATATTACAATTTTTGACCTCTCTTTTTCATAAAGAGCCATAGATCTGGTCCCTTCATCTACAGCCAACAAATCAAATCCCCTCCTGAATGTATAAATAGGACGACCAATGTTATTCATATTGAAACCAATCTTGGGATAACGGTACAGATACAAGGAGGAGTCTGTAAAATTGTGAATAAAAACCATCAGCTCTCCAGACTTGAGGATGACAACTTTAAATAATCTTTCATGCTGAGGATTAATTACTGCGAACTCTACTGATTCTCCACATGTTGGAACAATTGGATGCCCGCTGTTGTTATTGAGCTCAGCCACGTCTTTTCTCATTGGTGTCAGTTCGCATGCTTTATAAACAATGACAGACGGATGTTCCTCCACAATTGAAACCTTCACCTTCATCTCCACTTGCTCGGTATACTTATTCCATGGTAGCCATGAATATGAATATGAATATGGATATGAATAAGATGAACGTTTAGTGGTAACTTCTTCAATATACCTGGTCACTGAGTTGTCATTCTTCACTGTGGACATCTTCTTCTTCAATTCCTGTACAAACTCATCCTCAGCTTCTCTGAATCGCTTCTGCTCCACCTTCCCCAAACTCACCTTCTTCTTCTTAAACACAAGAGCTGACAACCCCTTTATGTTTTCCTTTAACTTCTGTTCCTGGTCTTTATACACTTCACAACACACGGTTTTGAGAGCATCGTGAGATAAGAGGGCCTCTCGATCAACTGTGGGCAGAGCAGGTTGAGCTTTAGAGAATTTTTCAAATTCAGATTGGATATTCCGCGGCAGATTGCGCGTATTTTGGGTTGTCAAATGCTCTTTCATAAATCTAAGAGCAAGACGCTCGTCACAGCCCAACAAGAAGGCAGTGAAAACTACATTTCTTTCCAGGCACCTCAATTCAATAGGAACAATGTTTTCTACCCAACTTCGAATTGCAGAAACAGAGGCAGCCTTATTAACAAGATAAACAATCCCTTCCATTTCCTTCTTGTCATTGTTACCCGATTTGGCAGGAGTAAACAAAACAAGTTTAACTATATCACCTGAGAATGGGAAGTCTTTCAACTCGTTCATAGGCTGCAGAAACTTCGCTTTTCCATTGATCTTCCCGGAGCAGGGGCACTAAGGGGAACACTTGGCATCAACTTCTTGTCCATAAGAGATCAAAGGCGTTGTTTGCTTTCCTTGACCCGGGATTTCAACGGTAATTATATGCTCCCCCTCTCCACATATGAATTTGATTTCCGATCCGAGCAACAACACCCTCTCATCTCCGTTGCAAACACTGTTCTCCCCTGCTAAAATCATTGAAAGTTCTCGATGCAGTTCTTCAAATCTGTTGCCGTCGACCTCCATGTCAGAGCATGAATTCAACTCTTTTGTTTTCTCTATATTTTTGTGCCCATCTCTATATTTTGGTGTACAGTTTTGGCCACCCACGAAAAGAAGAACGTGATAGCAAAATTCCGGAAGAACTTGGAGAAAACATCTTTCGAACTTCTCTGCTTGAGCAGAGCTCCTGGCTGACTCTCTCATCTTCAAAGATTCCTTCAACTTCGAGTGTTTTTCAAACTCCTGCGGCAGAGAACATTCAAGGAGACTTATGAATTGCTCATTACTCAGCCTAGAGTAATCAACATTGGACGCCGACGACCAGGTTTTAAGCGTATTGCCCAGCTCAGAAGTTTTCTTAGACACCTGTTTTGTTTTCCTAGAAGTCCGTGGACTTCTTTGCTCTGCTGTCAGGAAACAACAGTGCTGATACCCTTCACAGAACACCACTGTTCCATTATAACTGTTCACAGTTGCAACATTTGCAGTCGGTTCTGCCGAAGATTTCCTACTGTTCACTCCTCCGTCAATTCTTAGAGTATAACCAGGCAAGAGCTCCACATCATTCTCACAGTTCTTCACACTGGAGACTTGAAACCTTCTGGTGCGCTTAGCTTTTGAGCTAGCACTTGTTGCAGAGGCAGCCAGAGTCGCAAAAGGATAGCTCCCATTCACACAAACATATACACTATCGCAAAGCTCAACCAGGTACCTAATGAAATTGCAAGAGGCGTCTTTCCTAGATGTCTGCTTAAAATGCTCACCTTCATGCCAGTAGAAAACCACCACGCTACATCCTCCTTCAGGAAGACTGACATATAATCCAGGCTCCAACAGTCTTCCTTCCATCTCTGCAATAACAGAGTCATCCACCAGACACTCCTTGCGGAAAATGTTAACCAACATGGTCTTGTCTCCATAGAACCCAACTGCAGGTAAGCATAGTTGGTTTAGCGAATTGAAATTGATGCGAACCCGCGGGGGCTCACCTAGGTAGGCAGAGGCAGAAGAGGGCACAAGTTTATTACAGAGGCTAAGAACCTCATCCTGTGGAAGTTGAACCTTTTCAATAAAGCTGTAATCCTGCTTGTCGGGGACAATGCGCATAACCCTAAACAGATTAGGAGAAAGCGGTTCCACAACTGCGCTTGCATTCACACCTTCGCCTTCGTTTTCAACATGCTGTGACAATATGTCAGCAGACGCCGACGTCTCTCCCTCCTCGCTATACTCAGGCATAGGTGACTTCTCTTTCATGGAATGAACAATGGCAGTTTCTGACATTTCATTCGTAGGGAGTGAAACAAGACCTGACATGGCTGACACCGACGTCTCTCCCTCCTCGCTATACTCAGGCATAGGTGACTTCTCTTTCATGGAATGAACAATGGCAGTTTCTGTCATTTCATTGGTAGGGAGTGAAAAAAGATCTGACATGGCGAGCAGGTAGATTAAAAGGAGATTACGCAGAGACAGTAACGGGGCTCAGTGCAATCGATAGAAGAAAATGCCTATTCATGCAGGGAGAACCGGAAAGAGAACCCCATTCCCAAACTCAAATTCTTGAAAATTAGAAAGAGATTCTGCACACACAGGAGATTAAACCAACTCGGGTATTAGACAAGCGATGGTACTGGAGCAGAACGAAACAAAGAAAAAGAGAGTTCTAACTGCAGCAGTCAAGGATCTGGGGCTTGGGACTTGAGGACAGGAAACAAATCCAAGCAAATTTTGACAAAATTACCAAATTACAAGGACCACCACAAAATTACCAAATTTCAACCAGTTCCATATGCAATGAAAAAATGGAAATCCGACACACAGAAAATTTCAATTGGAAATTGATTTGAATTGTCGTTGCATCTAAATTTACACTTGCAGGCTAGAATAGTCTACACACCTTTTTAAAAATCTCAATCCTCTGTCTGAATCACTGCAAGCTCAGATGACCAGCAATGGAAGCGATTGTACCTCCACTCAGACAACTCAGTTTGCTGCAAACATCTCCCGCGCTCTCCTTAAAATCAATATTTTCTGTACTTTTTATTGTTGATGACGCGATCACGCATTTCTCCTTAAATGGTCTGAGAATCACTAAAAAAGAAGTTCTTGGAATTTGTGCGAGTGGAAGTGGAAACGGCAGAAGTGGAGCCGCCATTGTAAGTGCTGTTTTGATAACTGCTCAGACAATCCCTTTCACTTCCTTCTGCTTCTGCTGCGGAGTTATAAACATCCATTTGTAACCGCCAACCTTATGGTTATGGTTGAAGTATCCCCACTACCTTTCCGTGCACGAGAAACCAAACCATGTGGGGAAAAATGATGACACACTAAATCTTTTACATGTAGTTTGAAAGGGTTTTATAGAAACAATACGTCATTATTTTTTGGAAAACAATTATCTATGATTTATTTTAAAAACAAATATCAAATATCATATTATGAAGATTGTGAAAGTTGATTGCATGTCTTATTAGCTTATCTATATTTTATAATATTTATACTAGCACTTGCACCTACAAGGTGCAATGGTTACGCCGATAGCAACATATGCTTTATGTAGTGCATTAGAGGGTGAGTAAATTTGGGAAAGAAAACTGGAAGAACTCAACGCAATGAATGTTACTTACATAAGGGCAAAGCAAATGTAATCAAAATTATTGATAAGTACGATATATACTCTATCAGTTTTTTGGATTTGATTGTGTATAGTTTTTAACCATCAACATTTCGGATCATACTACATGATCCATCATCAGGATGTTAGAGAGCATGAAGTACGATATATTTTCCACAGCAAGTCAAATTGTGATATTGCTATCAGCATTCAACTGTGTAGTTATTTGAGTCGAACTCATTGACCCATGTTTCATGTGTAGTGGTTCACACGAAACCATCTCTTGTGAGAATGAATGGAACACTTAGCACTCATTGGATCAAGGTGATGCTCATAGAGGTGAAGCACCAAGACTTCTCAGGAGGTCACCCAGTCAAGTACTACTCTAGCTCAAGTGTGCTTAACTACAGAATTTCCTCCATGGTTAAACCCACTCTTCTTGCAACCTCATTTGCAAACCTTCACCAAATGTTGTGCCATTTGCTAAGTGTTCCATTCGTTCTCATGAGAGATGGGTTCATGTGAACCAATACTCATGAAACATGGGTCAATGAGTTTGACTAAAACAACTACACAGTTGAATCCTAATAGCAATATCACAATTTGACTTGCTGTGGAAAATATCTCCCATTTATCAATTGATGAGCTTAAGGGGCTTTGTAATGGATGGTTCACAAGGCACAACATTTGGTGAAGGTTTTGCAAATGGGGTTGCAAACAGAATGGGCTTAACTATGGAGGAAACTCCGTAGTTAAGTGTGCTTGAGTTGGAATAGTACTGGGATGGGTGACCTCCCAGGAAGTCTCAGTGCTTCACCTTTGTGAGCATCACCTAGTTCCAATGAGTGCTAAGTGTTCCATTCATTATCATGAGAGATGGGTTCGTGTGAACCACTACTCATGAAACATGGGTCAATGAGTTTGACTCAAAAAACTACACAATTGAATCATGATAGCAATATCACAATCAAAATTATTGACACGAAACAAATATAGTCAAAATTATTGATAGCTAAAATAAGAGCTCTAGGACAAGGTGTAGAGATCCATCAAATCATAAAGATTAGGGAAAGGCTTAACAAACTTTCAAGCTTGATACATAGGCATATGTAGCTGAACAATAATTGTAACAAAATATTTTATAATATTACAGGTTGCAACAGATGGCTAGTTATAAAGAAAAGAATTGGCCAGACACTTCACTTTTCTAACTCGCACAACAAGAGAGTTGAAGAAGCTGAGAATACTATGGTCATCATAAAAAGGAGACAACTGCCCACAAATTTGCAAAAAAAGTAGACCAGGTTTCACTTGCCTCGCAACAAATACAAGCATAGAGGCTACAAAACTATAAGGCTAACCAAATTATCGCGCTCAACCAAAAAATTGACTACACAACAACAACTAAACAATTCTGACATAGGAATGACATAGGGGCAAGTATAGCCACTTTGAAAAGGTTGCAGGCTATGGACAGGGGCATCAGGCGCTCTGAACCTGTCAGATAATCTCCCTTTCCCCTGCCCAACATAAGCAGGGAAATCTATATAATCAACATCAAGGTGCAAATGAAATTCTGCAAATAATTGTTTGCAGGAATATAGTGGCAACTCATCCTTCTGGGGCCACATGTGGTGAGCAGCCAACCATCGAGGATATATAAATGGTCCCACCAGGTCATCCTCACATCTCATAGGCATGTACCCTCTCACCTTCTTCAGGTCTCGATAATGAGGAAACATCTCCTTCACCATAGGGGTGGAAACAGCTGTATCAATCTCACTATACTTCACAGTGCAAGTAACACTATGAGACAAAGAAGCATAGAATCTATCAATGCTCATAGTATCATACGGGTTGTATGATTGAACTGTGTCAATCATACGCACCAACTCATCTCTAATAATGTTCACCCTTTCCATATTGGGAATGCTAGTGGATGAAGCTAATGTCTGATCCAGAACATGTAATGCTTGTGTCAATCTCTCAATAGTGTCTGCAAATAGCTTTTGTCTAGCCTGTGTTGCATTGGTTGATCTATGAGAGGAGCGACTACTAGTACCACTACCACTACGAGATCTCCCCCATGAACACTAGGCTTTTCTGAATCAACTGAACCTCTACCCGATGCCATGTGTAATAGATAAACAAGAAAAAATATATAGATCTCTGCACATGTAGAAACATACATGTGTTACAAATTTAAGAAACATACATGTACATACAAATTTAAGAAACATACATGTTATGTGCATAGATGTTACAAATTTAAACATGCATACATGTAAACTACAAATTTAAACATACATGTTACAAATTTAAGATCATCTAGTTTAAAAATGAAATCTATACATACATACATACATACATACAAATTTAATAAACATATTAATCCTATTAAGTCTTAAGGGGTCGTATTAATCGTCACATGTTACTTGTATTAATGAGACTTAATTGGTCAATTAATAGATTCTAATTGGTCAAGTATTAGTCACATGTTAGGTCTTAATTGGTAGGACTATTAGGTCTTAATAGGTCATATTTGACCTAATTGGTCAAGTATAGGTCCTATTAGTTCTTAAGGGTGGACTATTAGGTCTTATTAGGTAATTTTAATCAATTTAGGTAATATTAGTCCTATTAATCACATGTTAGGTCTTAATTGGTCAATTAATAGGTCTTAATTAGTTAAATATTAGTCACTAGTTAGGTCTTGATTGGTTAGGTATTAGGTCTTAATTGGTTTAGACTAGAATTTTTGTTTATGTTAGTTTCTAGTGTTAGAGTTTAATAGGTCTTAATTGGTTTCTAGAATTTTTATTTATGTTGTTTATGTGGTATTAATCCTATTAAGTCTTAAGGGGTCGTATTAATCATGTTAGGTCTGTCTTAATTGGTCATATTAGTCACATGCTAGAAATTTAAGCAACATACATGTTACGTACATAGATGAACTAGAAATTTAAGAAACATACATGTTACAAATTTAAACGTGCATACATGAACTACAAATTTAAACATACATGTTAAGTATAGGTCCTATTAGTTCTTAAGGGTGGACCATTAGTTCTTATTAAAGTAGGTATTAGGTCTTATTAGGTCGTATTAATCAGTTTAGGTGTTATTAGTCATATTAGTCACATGTTAAGTCTTAACTGGTCAATTAATAGGTCTTAATTGGTTAAATATTTGATGCAGGAGCATCCTGGGTGTAAGAGCAATCTTGCATCACCCAAAAATATTTCTATTTTTATATTCAATAAGGGCTATTTTGTGCAGAGCTGCTATTTATGGAAAGTTACTATTTTTGGTAATTTTTGTATGTGCTCAGAATGATCTGATTTCTTTCTTGGAGGTTCATTTTGGTCGTATAAGTCTGCCAGTAAAGTTTCATTGCCAGATCAAGTGTATATTGGAAGATATTGAAGATTTTCGGTATTGGCAGCAGGGTACAGAAACTTTGAACTCAGTTTTGAAGGCTTTAGAGGCCCCGGATGAGGTCAAAAATTTGGGTGACGAGCGCTTGCGCAGGTCAAGCCTGTAGAGCACTTCGTGGCGTTTCTGAAATGGGGTTATAATAGCTGAGCGGGTCAACTGGTGATGACTTATGGTCTTCGGAAGTTGGGCCACCTGAAATGGCAGAAAATAATTTTCTTCAAAATTTCTGTTCGGGTTTCAAAGGTTATCTTGAGCCGACTATGATGTAATAAAATGTAAAATAAAATAATTCTAAGTTTGGTCGGCCTTATTGGCTAAAATTCTGGAACCTTCCCAGGCGGTGGAAAATTGCCTATATAAGGAAGGCTGTATTATTGTCTTAGGAGTTCAGAATAGTTCTGGGTAGTAGATCTGGGTAATAGTTCGAGGCTTTGTCCTACAAAATATTGTAAGGGAATGCCCATGTGGCTTTGCATATTGTAATTCTGAAAGTTTGTAATTCCACATTTGTGGAGATAATAAGAAGCCAATTTCTTTTATTCTTGCATATTGTTGTTGTTTCTCTATTTCTGTTATGTGTTTGTGGTCTTAAGGGGAGCACCCTTCATCAATATTAGTCACTTGTTAGGTCTTAATTGGTTTAGATGGAATTTTTGTTTATGTTAGTTTCTAGTGTTAGAGTTTAATATGTCTTAATTGATTTCTAGAATTTTTGTTTATGTTGTTTATGTGGTATTAATCCTATTAAGTCTTAAGGGGTTGTATTAATCGTGTTAGGTCTGTCTTAATTGGTCATATTAGTCACATGTTAGAAATTTAAGAAACATACATGTTACAAATTTAAACGTGCATACATAAACTACAAATTTAAACATACATGTTAAGCATAGGTCCTATTAGTTCTTAAGGGTGGACTATTAGGTCTTATTAAAGTAGGTATTAGGTTGTATTAATCAATTTAGGTGTTATTAGTCATATTAGCCACATGTTAAGTCTTAATTGGTCAATTAATAGGTCTTAATTGGTTAAATATTAGTCACTTGTTAGGTCTTAATTGGTTTAGATGGAATTTTTGTTTATGTTAGTTTCTAACAAAATTAAATTAAAATATTTTAAAACATATCTAACAAAATTAAATTAATTAAATAACTAACACATTTTATTAATTGAAAAAAAAGATTATATTAATTACATAACTCAATCTACATAAAATCATATTATTTTATTTCTACAATTAAAAAAAACAAAACTAAATAAACAAAAACAACTATTAAATAAAAATATTTCTATTTA
Organism: Chamaecyparis obtusa; assembly: GCA_027943335.1. Lineage (NCBI taxonomy): Eukaryota > Viridiplantae > Streptophyta > Pinopsida > Cupressales > Cupressaceae > Chamaecyparis > Chamaecyparis obtusa. The sequence continues at coordinate 336,080 of BSBK01001760.1, read as the reverse complement.
AATTATAATTATCTTATATTAATTAAACAAAAAACAACTATTAAATAAAGATTTTTAATTAAATTACAATTATTTAATATTAAATAAAAAAACAACTTAAAAAAAACATTAAAAAACATTGAAATTAAAAAATTAAAAAAGCACCTACTCCTTCCGGTTGGAACTCCTCTTTAGCTCTCCTCAAAAGCCTAAAGCCACTGAATGCAAATGACCGGCGCGGGCCACTTTTTTTTCTTATATAGATTTTTGGGGATCTGACCGGACCCCTTCCGGTTGGACCCATTCCGACTAGAAGGGGTTTGACCGGAACCCCCCTACCACATAGACGCCACATGGTGCCTAGAGGGCGCCACGTGGTTTCGGCCAGACCCCCTTAGTTTGTCCTATAGTGCGACATAGTATTATACTTTTACCCATGGGAACTTACATACACCATCAAAACCCTTGTAAACATGTATACATTGAATAGAGTATGTGTGGGTTTGTGTGTATAATTTCTTATACCTCAAATTGTAATGTTAAGAGAATATTATTTGACATATACATAAACACAATTAAATATGTTGATTTTGTGATGCAATAGGTTAGGGTCTGGTAATTGTTATTGTGCATTCATTTTTTTAAGAGAAATCCCAATCCTACAAAATTTGGTTGAATTCCTAAAAAAACTATAAATTCTTTTGCATATAATAGTCAAATCAAAACAGTGAATTAGCTTACGAACAAAGCACTACATGATATACATAAATTCCAACAACATGAGTTTTATTGGGTGCGTTAGAAATACTAAAGAGATTGTAAATTGTAATGTTAAGAGAAAGACTATGTGAAAAATGGCTAGATAGAAGTAAATATGTTCATTCTGTTATTTTTTGTGCTTTTTTTCTCAATGCATGATTTGCAATTATTTTTTACATCAAAAATGATGGAGGTAGCCCAAGATCAGAAATGATGGAGTAGCCTAAATTTTGGTAATTATTGTTTAGTAGAATAGTAAATTTGAAGCAGGGCATCCATTTTTTAAGAGAAATCTCAGTCCTAAGAATGGAAAAATTAGGCCCTAAAACATTAAAAGCCCTCATAATCTATTGGAAGAATTTATCGGATCTAGCACCTGGGCATTTCTCCTTTCAACGGGATCCTTTAGGGACCAAAAAAATTGTGCTGCGATGGAATGATTATGTACGATAGTGGGAGATCAGGGCTTGGGACAGTAAAAGTTTCAGTCAAATTCTAAAAATGTGATTAATGGGATTGTACAATTACAACATCAAAGATAGAAGCTCTGGTTTCAATCTCACTTCTACATTCACTCATATTGTTGATTACAATATGATATCATGTTTCATCATGCATAAATCTTATATTAATTTTATTTTATATTAAAATTAAATTTCTTTTGAAATTAAGATATAATGATTGTAATTTTTTATACTTGTTTTTTTCTTAACTAAGAAGTTTAGTTTGAGGTAATATAGAATTTAAGATTTCATTACCATTATGTTATTTTACAATGGAAGTGATCTCTTAACATAAAAAGGTTAATTAGTTATGAATGAATATATTTATCTCTTTTATCTTCTTTGATAACTAATAAAAAAGAAATCTACAAAACTTTTTAAAATGTTACATGTGCCACAATACTTGTCTTTTAGTTTAGAAAATAATTGTAATTAATATTATAATTATAATTAATTTCTAAACTAAAAATAATTATGAAACTTGTTTGTATAGTTTAGGTGAGGTTTATACACTTATTAATAATTTACTTAAATGTAATGTAAAGTAAAATATATAATTTATTTAATATTAATATATTTTATATCATATTATAATATATAATTTAATTTAATTTACAATTAAAATATTTCTAATATATTTAATATAATAAAATTCGTATAATTTTAAATTATATTTATTTATTTAATTTATTTTTAGATATAATTAACATTAAAATTAATAAATAAATCTAAAAATACATAATTATACTATTAAGTATCTATGTCATTTCATAGAATTTTTTAGATGATAGTATAGATCATATTTTGTAATTTGTTATTTGATTAGTCATTAGTAAAATATGTAAAATCTATGTAAGATACAAAGGGAATATAGAAAGAGAGACATTATGAAGAAGAAAGATAGAAGGAATAATGTATTTGATTATTAGATTTAAAAAATTGAAATTGAATGTATATTATTTTAAAATTATTAATTTATTTCACAATATGAAATAAAAACCAATACAAATAAACATGATTCATTTGTGTAATATAAATTATTTTAAATAAACATAATTACTATATCATATTATTCTTTCTATTATTATAAATAAATATATTTAATGATAATCTACAATTAATTCTCTAAAAAATAAATAAAATTGATAAGTAGTATACAAATTTTATTATTTAAAATACAAATATAATTGAATATATATTATACAATTCTATAATGTTATTTTACGTTAACAATATATTCAAAATTTTACACTAGATAAAAGTATAATATATAATAATATATTACAATTTTATAATAAAATAAATTTAAAATTGAATAATAAATAATCTCTCTCTCATACACACACGTCCCTTTTCAGTATCTCATCCTTATCTCTCTCTCTTCCCCTTTTTTGTTCGTCTCTTTCTCCCTCTTTCCCATTCTCCCTATTGAATCATTGATTATATTCCTCATTCAAAGGTTTTCTTTCAAGTGTGTTTTGAATTTGTATAATTGGATGCATAGTTGATTACAAGCTATTGCATAACACCATCATTTTTGAAATGCTCTACCACTTGATTTCATGCACAAAATAAATATACCAAAAAATGGACCAAATTGTTTCTAATTGACATCTTCCACGTACCCATTGCACACCAAGGTGCAATTGCTAGTATTATTACCTTCAACAAGTACTAATAATATTAAACATAGGAACTGAAGTTTCTCAAATGACATTGTACACGCACTCCAAGATCTTTAGATTGAATCTATATTTTTAGTTGTAGGAGAGAGGACCTAGTAGTTGAACACCCTAATTTCGTCCTTCTCACAATCCTATCTGAGAATTTCAAATCACTCCCAATTTTTAAGAGCAGTGTACTTGGCAAGTCCCTTGCTTATAACTAAGGTTTTGGGGTCACATCATTAAATATGATGCTACATTAGCATGTTTTTTGCCAACATGTCCAAAAGAACCCAAAACTGGTGAGACCAATGGTAGTGCAAAAGGGAGACCCATACTTGTGCAGTTGATGTGACATCACACGATTGGTTACTTTAAGAACTAAGGAATACATTTCATTAACTATGGCACTCATCATCAACATTAATAACTTTAAAGCCATAACTATTGGTACAATGTTGTAAAAAATATTGAGCATGAAATCAACAAATGTAGATATTAAATCAAGGAAACGGCTAGGCATCAGAAGGATACCTCACAAGACCAATTTCTGAGTTTAAATTAATTTAAAATTTAGAATACAATTTTGTTTTGATTTTTAAATTAATTATTAGACTTAAAAATATTCTTTCATGGCCATTGCCTTAAATCAACAAGTGTTATTACAACCTGTACTCAAACAAACAATAGTGACAAGTCTAACATTTTGACTTCATGAACTATCTGCGGCTAAGCTAGAGACAAAATGTGCAGTTGACTAAATTTCAAAAAATGGAAAACAAAACAGATTTTTGCAAAATTTTCAGCATCTGTTCTTCATGATCTGCACATTTTGTAGTCGAAAACCACAAAACAAATTGGGAAAAAATTAATATTTTTGCAAATCTGAAAAAAAAAATGACTTATTTTTTTTTTCTTTTTGTCTTTCGTGCATTATGTCTAGAACTTAATCCGAATCCAATGAATTTACCAACCTACACCTTACACAGTCCCAGCAAATTAAAACACATCTTATACAAAGAAAATTACTGAAATAAATGGAAGTGTCCCTTTAATAAGACATGCATTTTAGTTTGCTGTTTAGATATTTCCATCTAATTATATCTTAGTCCTACGGAGAAAGTACCATTTAAACATAGCTTTGGTTTGAAAAACTATGAAGTTTCATAGCTTCATATGTTTCAACCATTTTCAAAAGCAAACAAAAGTAAATAATTATCCGGATACAATTCGAAGTAAAATAAATAAATAAAATAGTTTACTTGTATTCCGTGTGGGAGTACATGATCAGCATCTTATTTTTCGTAGAAAAAAGGTGGATCGTGGAAATTGGAAAGAGCCATAATAACAAAGAATTGGGATAAAGCTAAAGGGCTCGAATCAAAGCCTTATTAATCAAATCGGCATGAATTTTTTATCCCATACCTTCAGTGAATATGGCCGACATTATAGCCACACTTTTCTTTATTTTTAACTTTACTTAGACTCGAAGAAACTACGATGGTTCTGTAGCTCCCATATTTCAACCTTTCTAAAGCCAACAAAAGCAGTACTTACGGCTCTGAAATGCATCAAACTATTTGTTTTTGTTTACTTTTTCTTTTTCGAAAATACCTAGATGGATCATGGGACTTGGAAAAGCTTAAAAGCTGAAATAAACACATAAAATATATTAATTTGATTCATTCATGCAAGTTCCCAGAAATACACTTTCTAGTCTTTCCCTTTCCCTTGTCAATGAAGTAAAGAAAAACTTTGTATGATGTTTCACACTATTTAAAGAGAATAAATGTAATAATTACGGCACTAAACTTGGTACGATGTTTCACCGTGTGACGACAGCAGCATCATCTTTCATTTCTCGGAGAAAGGACTGAGATAGAAAGGGAATGAAATGATGTCTTTTAATTGAATAAGCGTGACAATGTCATGGCAGGGATAGTATGAAAGGAAGAAGAAAATCCGACTTGGTGGACCGTGCTTGGGAATAATTTATTTAACTTAAATTTCAATATTAAAATAATTATTTCACTTTAAAAAAGTTGTTAAGGTTTATATATTTCAAATTGAGTACATAGGCGATGTTGGTAGAATGGATAATTTTAGTTTTTACTTTTCATCTTATAGTTAGCCATTCATATACATAGTTAGTGATTCAAGGTTGATAGAAAGTCCTTTAAAATAAAGTCACCAACAAACAAACAACATTAAGTTGAGTACATGAAAACAAAATATTATAAGAGTATATGTAAAATAAAAATTTTAATTGGACAATATAAAGTTGATCAAATAAAAACTCATCACCTTCACATTTCATGCACCTTGGATACATAGTAAAAATTTAAATCAAGTCAATTCAAAATATCCTCATCCAAGAGAGCTCTACCTTGTGGGATTGGTCACATACCCAACTACCTATTGCTAATTGGGTACTTGGGGGAGATTTCAACATGGTGGAAAACCTTACTGATTGCAGTTGGGACAACCATCCTGGGTTGCCTCATCTTGAGTTTGAGCTATGGACCCTCACTCGAAACTCCTTATGTTTACATGATCCCATCGTGGGGAAAATGGACTCTCATAGATCGCATTGGTTCACAAAGAGCGATTATCAGGAAGGATTTTGCGAACATATGCCACTTGGATGGAATTTATATTTCTCCCAACTTGCTTGTTCTCCATTCTTTATCAAGACACCTCCTTCATCTAGACCTGATTGGCACTCTTTCAGACCGCCTTCCCATATTTACCACATAATCTCTTAATAGAGCTTCAAATTTTCCTATTGATCTCCCATACAAACTAAATACTCTTCATCTTCAAAATTAAGAGTGTATTCATGGCCTTCTTGCTATTTGGAAATTTGAGCCTAAACTTCAAAATGATAGATGGATTAGATGGTGGGAAATAATTTTTTTTGTTGTACTCTTTTCTTTCAGGACTTTGGTAGAAGAGTTGCAACTAAGCATTAGAAGCTTGAGAAATTCCTTAAAGGGCTTGTTTAGGGTAGAAAATGCTTGGATAACAATCCTCACAATATTTTTCTACAACAATCAATTGCCCACATTAAAAATTTGCTCCGCAAATTGGATGCTTATAAAGGAAAAGGTGCACAATTAAGGCCCTAGCTACAATGGCTAGAAAAAGTTGATAAGAGCACTAGGTTATTCTTTCAATATTTGCATTAAAAACATACAAAGGAAAACATTTTTGTTGTTAAAAGTTTGATGATGGTGAGTTGTAGACCAACCAAGAAGAAATCATGAAAAATATTTGTTGATCATTATAAACAATTATTTATTGATGACTCAATTAATGATCCTTTAATTCTCATCTTGGAAGATATTTAGCTAATTGTATTCCTTACAAAATCTAGAACTAGACAAAATCTCTTGATCATTATAGATTTCCTTGGAAGAGATTGATGAAGCCATGTATATTTTTGCCTTAGAGAAAAGTCTCATTTGGATGGACTCCTAGTTGAATTCTATCGCACACTTTGGCCACATGTTGGGGGAAGATTTCTACAATGTGTATATGGAGGGCATTGGAATTGAGTCTATAGGGCCTATTATTAAAACATGAAAATTTAGTGAATAGTTGGCTCCCTGTCACTTTTCTCAACATGCCTCATATAAGATCAAAGATAAAGAATTGGCCAAAAGAATCAAGCCCATTATATAAGAAATCATCAAGCTCGAGCAAACTAGTTTCTTCGGGGTGGGGGTGGGGGAAGATTTATTTTAGACAACTTGATTCTTTCTTGGGAAACTGTTGAATGATATTAACAAATGGCTCAAGATGCTTTAATTCTCAAACTTGATTTTGATAAACCCTATGATCATATTAGGTGGACATTCATCCTCAAGATGCTTCAATGATTGGGATTTGGATCTAACTTTTTTTCACCTGTTAGAATGTTGTTCATGGATGCTAATGCAAGATTTGGTATCAATAGAGTCCTTTACCCACAATTTTGTCTCCCAAAATCCATTCAACAAGGTTATCATCTTTCTCTCTTCCTCTATATGATCACTACTAATGCTCTCAATTATCTCTTTCAATACATCCAATCTAATTCTCTTATTCATGGCATTTCTCTACCTAGCAATAATATGGCACTTAACTCCCACTTTGTTGATGAAAATATGATATTCATTCTAAATTCTACCAAATACATTCATTACATGCTTGATATCCTTGATTTTTATTGTTTTGTCTTAGGCTCCAAATTAGCCATGAATAAAACTAAATTTTGGATGAAAAACCCTTGCCCTCATCAACCATGGACTCCCGAAGAATGGAAAGAGATTAAAAATGGTACTATTTCTAGGTATCTTCGTATAGACACCTAAAAATCCATTGGTAAATAAAAGTATTATTATTTTCCAAAAAACCCTGATGACATCATCATTTTATTTATTTATTTATTATTATGCCCTTAATTCCTCCTACCTTAATTAAAAACATTTAATTAAGGAATCCCTTCCAGAAATGTTTAAATCTAATTTAAACATCATTCCCCCCAATATTTATTAATTATTCAATAAATTAACCAAATCTTTTAAATAAATGAAATATTTATTTAAATCCCTTAAAACCCTAGAATCTTCTAGACTTTCCTAAACTTCCCTAAACCTTTCCGAAACCTATCTAGAAGGTATTTCCTAACCTTCTTAGCCTAATCCAAGTCTCTTTGACTTTGGGTCAAACTCCTTCATTAATGAGCCTTACAGACTCATTAATGACTGCTTACACACTCATTGAAGGCTCTTACAAGCCATAGGTGAAGACCTATATCTTATCTTACACCTTGTTCCCCTTGCACACTTCCCTAGTGTTTCTCACATGTGTGAGAAACCTTAACCCTTGTCCCTTTGACCTTACCCCAAACTCAACCTCTGACTCTACCCCAAACCCTGACTCTGACCCTAACACTCCTTCCTAACCCAAGCTCTTAGGAAAATCCTTTAAATCATCTCTCCTAAAAGAGAAAATCAATTAGCTTATTTTTCATATTCATGCTTGTTATAATGGTAAAATATATCTAGATCATCTTAGTATTTAGCATAATTGTTAGATTAACTCTATTTTGTGCTTTCATAAATCATCCTAGAATACCTTAATGGATTTAATCTAGCTCTTTGTTAAGATTTTCTAATCATTTCAGCATCATATCAAATCTTCATTTGGATAAAATCAATCTAGCTTAAGCATTCTTGCATCAATATGCATTTCTAGCTCTATTAGGATCCTTGAGGCTCTAGGGGCAAAAAAGGTGTTATATACCTGCTTTTGTGCCAGTATGGGGTTCTCACGGTACCTAATATATCCCAATACTTCCTAATATCCATTAGGGATATGCTCCATGTGTTTTGAGAGCACAAACACATCCCTAAAGCGAGAGCAAATCAAACGGTGACATGGTGCTCCCGTTTTAGCTCTATCTAAATGACTTAGCAAATAAATTTCTCTATATGTTAGGAATATCATCTTAGACTAATGTTTTAATGTCTACACTTTTTTTGAACAGGTTAGGTTTTCTCTAATCACATTTTCGCATGCCCGATGGGACTCCACAAGCCTTCAAAACTGACTTTTTAAGGGTTTTTTGGCCAAAAAATTCATTTTTCACACCTCCCAGATGGATTTTGTTGTAGTGTTGTATGAATATTGATCATTTTGAGAAATTTTTGTATGGGGAGTTCCCATATGTTGTATGAAAGTTGGCCACCATGATGTAATTGTCTTACATGGGCTAGTTTTTATGCATTTTAAAGCCATTTTTTATACTTTTTGGCTCAAATCTCATATGGAAACTGTCAATTGTCATATGGGAAAGCATGGAGTGTTTTATGACATTGTAATATAAGTAATTCCTAGCCCTAAACTTGGTTTTTTTCTCACTTTTTGGGCCTGTTTGGGGGATCTTAGTGACCCTAGGCTTCAAGCTTGTAATTTATGACATAAAAATATTACATGTACTTCATGGAGGCAAATTTCTCACCAAATAACTAAGGCCTTAAGGCTCATGAAATTTTTTGAATGTTTAGGAACTCAAAATACTTCATTTTTAGGCTTAAAACAAACATCTAGCCATTTTTTAGTGCCCTTAAGGGACTAATCTGCAATTCTTTCCTATTCTTTCCTATTTTGTTCCTAATCAATCCTAATCATTACTATTTGGTCCTAATGAAATCAAAATAACTTCTAACGACTTTCACTTGGCTAAAAGAACCTTATTCATATAAATCTAGGGTTTTAAGGGTCATTTATGCAAGTTAGGAACACTTCAAACTTTGGGAGCTTAAAAAGAACCACAAATTTGAATAGTCATTCCTATTTGGTTCCTAATCAATCCTAAATAATTATAAGAATTTTCAAATCAATCTTGAATCATTTTTCTTAGCTAAGGTGGACTTCATTTGCATTATCTTAAGGGTCTTTCAAAATCTCATGCAAACTAGTAACAAAATCTGCAAATTTTTCCTAATCTTTCCTAATCGGTTCCTAAAGAGTCCTAATCATTCCTAAATGTTCCTAAATCATTCCTAATTTTTTGTGCTTGGTTAAAAAAAACTTCATTTGACCAAATCTTGAATGCTTTCACAAATTTTTCATGCATAAATCAATCTAGGAACACTCTTTTTTGGGCATAAAACTGAATTCAAAAGCACACAATCTTGAATGCCTCTAAACAAATCAAAGTCCAAATCAAAAGAGTCATTTTTCTTGGAGTCAAAAGAAAACACAAATCTTTAGTGTCCTAAAGTTTTTTAAAAAGTATTTCATTTTATTCCAAAAGCTCAAATCAAGATCCTAAAAAGAAAAAACTCAATCTTGATTGCAAAGGGTAAAATACTTGAAAAATCTCTTTCCAAAGATTTATTGTCTTCAAGGAAATGAACAAATCAAAATCTTAAACACGTGTGCTTGCAAGCTTTCATTCAATCACTTAAACCAAAATTGGAAAAAAAACTCTTCATGATGTGCATCTAGGAGTCTTTCAAATTCTAAAAACCCAGCTAGTCTAAGTGAAGTAAACCAAGTGAACTAGGACAAGTTCATTTGTTTTACTTCTAGTGAAGCTTGTCCAAAGAGAAAAGAACTTCCTCTTTGGAGAATGACTTCAAACCAGTACTTCCCCGACTAGTATAGAAATAAAGCATTGAGAAAACTCTCACTTCATCCCCTCAAGCTTAGGCGATGCGTGTTGATGGTAGCCTAAGGTAGGTGAATATCCCTATTATTTTGGCAAGGTCAACTAGGGTCTTAAGTCATTCACACACATACAAACTGATTGGGAGGACACCATAGACCAAATTAGATACCTTTTAATCAAAGGCTTCCTGATCTACTCCCAAAGGTATTAAAACCTTTGTGCAAGGACCAATCCAAGTGGTTTCTTGGATCACCTTAAGACACTCACCATCTGTATTCCTTTTTGGGGATATCAAGCCATGGGAAAAGATTTTGATACTAGCCTATCTTTAGGTAGTTATGAATGTTTGATGTATTTTCAAAGTTACAAACCCAGTGCAAAATATCTATTGAACATACACAAGCAAAGAGTTCTACACACCAAATATTTTTCCATATCAAATCCAAATCAATCCAAATCTAGAAGTCATCCAAGCTTTTATAATCTTGTCATCCTAGTCTCCTAATCATGGTCTTTCGATCATCTTCTGATGCAGGAGCATCTCGGGTCCTTGGCAATCCTGTGTCACCAAAAAGATGTTTGAAGTTTTCTATGTTGTTCGGTTCCTTCTTTGACTGAGTTGGTTTGGTGTTGCTCAATTTCCTTTGTTCACCAGTGTTGGTCAGTTATCTCTCTGGTGCTCGATTATTTCCTTGGTGCTTGGTGATGCTTCTCTAGCACTCAGTTATCCTTGCTTACCGAGTTGTTTATTTTGGAGTTCTTTTGAGGCTGACTCTTGCAATTAATTTTGGTCATGAATTTAATGTTGGTATCCATCATTGGGAAGCGTGTGGACCTAAATCTGGTCATTCATTCCATTGATTATGGATCTGAAGGCTGACTTGATTTGGTAGCCTCTTGTACAAATGTAGTTGTTTGGTTAGAGTTTAGGGAATTAGTTGGAGTAAGTTTTTGGATAGAAGATAGAAGATAGAAAATTATAGATTGTTGGCAGATCCTCGCATGTTGGAGGACTTTTGTACTTGATTGTAATATCTGGCCTAAACTGGGAAGGCCTTACATCTCGGCATGTATGAATCAATTGAAGTAAATATATGAAAGTATCTACATCCTCTCTCTCACTTTTGTGTGTTGTTGCTTCTATTTGTGATCTCTGCAAGGTGGACCTAGTTAGGTTGTACCTTTGGCCCCTCACCTTGTCCTCCCTTGCGTTAGGTGGTATTAGAGATAAGTTGAGATCTAGATCTAGGTTTTTGAATCTAGGTTTAAGGGTTCCTTCTTGTCAAACCCTAGTTGATTTGTTGTGGGGTAGTAGATTGTGATCTGACTTGCAATTGTAGTGGGTTTCAAGATGGTTCGTGGGAGGCAAGATACAGATCTAGGATTGGCAGACATGTTGAGACAACTTGTTGCTAGATTAGAAGCTATTAAAACATCCCAAAGAAGAGGAAGACATCTTGAAGATGTTAGTGATGATGAAATTGAGGTAGAACAAGGGGATGTAGAGCCTACTCCTATGATGGATCAGGGTGATGAAAGATTCTTGAAGGATTTGATGAATCTAAAGTCTACACCACACTTTAATCCTCCCGAGTATAGTCAAAAATTGGATTTTGATGAATTGGTGGACTAGATCACCGAAATGGAAAAGTATTTTGAATATGAGAATCTGCCTGAGGAAAGGAAGGTGAAAATTGCAAGCACAAATTTGAAAAGTCATGCATCATTATGGTGGGAACATCTGTAATTGGATAGAAAGAGCAAAGGCAAAGACAAAATTAGGGTATGGAATAAGATGGTGAATAAATTGAAAAGAAAGTTCTTACCTTGTGATTATCAGATTAACCTAGTGAGGTAAATGCAAAGTTTGAGGCAGAAAGATAGCTCGGTAAAAGAATATACTGAGGAATTCTATAGATTAGATATTAGATATGGACATGATAAAAATTATGTGGAAAGAATTGCTAGATATGTGAATAGTTTGAGAGTTTCCATCCAAGAAGAAATCAGTTTGGTTAAGTTGGAGAACATTGAAGAGGCTTATCAATTTGCATTGAAAGCTAAGGAGAAATGGAACAAAAGACATGAGCAAAGACAAAGACGTAGAGGTGGTAGATTCCCTAGAGGAAGAGGTAGATCTTATGGTGAAAATAGTAGATCTGAACTTGAAAAGACAAATCTGGATAAAGGCAAGACCGAATGGAAAGGTGGAAATTCATCTAGAGGTAGAGGTAGTAACTACTGAGGTGGTTATAACAAAGGTGGTTTTCGAGGAACTTGTTACAATTGTGGAGAAGAATGACATAGATCATTTGAGTGTACACATACAAATAAGAAGGTTGGTAATAGTAGAAATGCTTTGGTGCAAGAAGAGTCACCGAATGAACTTGAGAAGGAAACTAACTTGATGGTAAGAAGAGCACTTTGGAGTGAAAGTAATAAGGAAGATCCGATAAGGAAAAGTTTGTTCAAGACTAGATGTAGAGTTTCTGACAAAGTTTGTAAGGTTATTATTGACATTGGTAGCTCAGAGAATCTGGCATTAGAGGAAATAGTCACAAAGTTGTAGTTGAAAAGGTTGGAACATCTGAAGCTCTATCAGATTTCATGGATCAAAGATGAGCATACACTCTTGGTAAGTGAACAATGTTATGTGAATTTGAAAATTGGAAAGTACTATGATAAGGTGTTATGTGATATCATGCCTATGGATTGTTGTCATATTTTATTGGGCAGACCTTGGCAATATGATATACATGATATATATGATGGGAGATTACATAAATATACTATTTGGGCCGATGGGAGAAGACAAATCTTGTTACCTTTGATGGAAGAACCTGTTAGTAATGTTTGCACATCTATGAAAGTTTTCTTGATGGAAGGAAGATGTTAGAATAACTGAGAGGGGGGTGAATCAATTATCCATAGTTCCAATTACAAAATGTATCACTTTAAACAAAGCAGCTCGGTAAACAATCAGTATTAAACTGTCTGTGACTTTATCGATTACCAGTTAATTGCTCATAAAGATTACTGACCAAATCAGATATGCAACATGTAAAGTATGATAGCCAAACAATCACCACAAAAACACATAACACAAAAGATTTAATGTGGAAACCCTGTAAAGGGAAAAACCACCTGGGACCGGTAACCCAAAATATTTTCACTCTTCTGAAGTGAGCTCGGTGAAGAGCCAACCCTATTAAAGGTTACAATACACACTGTAAGGTGTGACCTTGTTAGAAGATTTAACACTAACAATTATCGTCCAACCAACATTCACTATGGGTTTGACAGGATAACAATGTACATTCTATGAATGACATATAAGACTTTCAAGTCCACTCAGTTAAGAGATTTTATCTATTTACAATGGTTAAACTGAAAATAGTAGATGATCAGATTACAATATAGCTTGACTTTGTAGATGTTTAGATCTATTCTAAGTCCATACAAATCCTCTGATCAATATTTCTATTCAGTTCATCAACATTTAATAACTTACTATCCCTCGATAAAAGCTCTCTTACGCTTGGTTAACTCTGTAGTTTGGTTCTTCTTCAACCAGTTTGATTAGGCAAGCATGAAGTAATGTTCACGTGATATCTTTGCAGTCTCCTTCCTCCATCATCCTTTTTACAATGAAATCAATGTCTCTTAAATAGACAAGTAAACCATTTTCTTCTCATCCATTAGATTTTGCTGATTAATCTCCTTCATTGATTTTGCCGCTTAAGCTTTCCTCAGTTGATGTGTCAGTAACACGTTTTGTTTCTATCCTTTAGATCTTCTTCAAATTTTGTTAGTCATTGATCTTGTAACAAACTTTATCTTCCACATCAAAATTATACTTTACAACTCATCAATTTCTGTTGGCTAAACTAATCATTTAGTTCTTTTGTCCATACTTTGTTGACAAAAAAATGTGTCGGTGAACACAAGCTCGGTTGATACTGTTGCTCGGTATAGACTACACTAGCTCGGTGTATACTAGAATGCTTCATTAACTAACCACACTACTTTGTATCATTTTTCTTCCAACTTCATAACAAATTAATGCAACATAATCAAGTCAACAATATGAAGTCATAGACTTATCAATAAGTTACCAAGAATATTCCTTATCCTCATCTGCCATATCCATCTTCCTCTAGTAGATATCTATGTTCTTCATCTTTTCTCTCCTCTTTACATATGTTTAGATATTTGTAACTAACATGATAAATACTGTCAAAACTAGTTGACATTAATGACAACATAAAAACTAATTTAATTATCTTACATATCCATTCAGTGCTCGGTGATCTCTAATCACTTGAAGTTCATCAATCAGGTTCTCAATCAGTTATAGTTCATCAATTTCTCCCTTTGGCATTGATGGCAACTCAAGAAATATGAAATATACCATACACATACCAAACATGTATTCTACAACTATGTAAGAAATGTTGTAAGCTCTCCCTAGCTTCATATGTTTAATCACTACGTTACATGACAGGGTTACATGCAATGTTGTCCATGCAAACTTTCTTCTGCGGATTTGATCTTTGCAGCTCTCAGATTATCTCTCCCTGACTTCTTCAGTTTATCTCTCCTTTCAGCTCTCCTTTTGACAACAATCTTTGTTTGATATTTCATTAACTTCTCTCCCTTTGACAACAATGCCAAAGAAAAGTAAACATACAACTCTGTAATAGCGAAGTGACTCTCTATTTTCTGGTGCATACAATGTATCATTGTATCTCAGTATACCAATATGAAAATCTTTGTTCTGGTTCCTCAAATCTTCACAACCTTAGACAAAATCCAAAGTGTGAGCTATGTTGCGTCAACATGAATGATCTTCTAATAGATTAGGTTGATGCAACCTCTAGATCACATTAGTGATCGGTAGACAGAGGATGGACCCCAAGTCTAGTCCTCAAGTATTCAAAAGTTTCCTTCGGTAGAGGCTTGGTAAATATGTCAGCAAGTTGATCTTTTGATGTAACATATTCTAGTTTAACTTACTTTTCCTGTACATGTTCTCTTAAGTAGTGATACTTAATAGAGTTATGCTTGGTCTTTGAGTGCATTACAGGATTCTTAGAAATGTTTATTGCACTTGTGTTGTCACAATATATAATCACCAGCTCAGTGATTACCTCGTTCATCCCTTCCAACACTTGCTTGATGTAAGCAATATTTGAACAATTTGTAGCAGTAGCAACATAGTTTGCTTCGGTAGTAGACTGATAAATACAAGGTTGTTTCTTACTTGTCCAAGTAACAAGTCTTTCACCAATGAAAAATGCTCCTTTGGTGGTACTCTTTCTGTCATCTATGTTTCCATCCCAATCTGTGTTGGTATAGACTCTTAGTTCAAACTTCCCTTCCTTAGGATACCATAATCCATAGTCCTCAATTTTCTTTAGGTATCTTAAGATTCTTTTTCTAGCAACCATGTGTGACTCAGGATTTGCAGAAAATCTAGCAAATATCTCCACAACATGTGCAATGTCTGGTCTACTATGTACTATTGATCGATACAGTGTCTAGTTTGCCTCTGTAGTTTCATCATCTTTAGTCAGTTTGCAGCCTATGACCATCGGTGTTCCAACTGGTTTAGCATCTTCCATGCCAAATGTTCTCAGTACTTTCTTTATGTACTTGGATTGTGTGATGAAAATTTCATCATTCTGTTGAATAACCTACAAGCCTAGAAAGAACTTAATCTCTCCAAGCATAGACATTTCAAATTCTTTTCTCATCTCATCATCAAATGATTTACAAATATGATCTTGTCCTCCAAAAATAATATCATCCAAAAATATTTCAGCAATCAAAATAGTGTCATCAGACTCACCTTTCATATACAAATTGTTGTTTTCACTAATTCTAACAAAACCAATACTTAACAAATAAGTATGTAGCCTTTCATACTAGGCTCTGGGTGCTTGCTTTAAACCATATAAAGCTTTGTGTAGTCTACATACCATGTCTTTATTGTCTAGATCAACAAACCCTTCTGGTTGTTCTATGTAGACCTCCTCTTCTAGTATCCCATTCAGAAAAGTAGACTTAACATCCATTTGATAAACTTTAGACTTCTTATGTGCTACATAGGCTAGTAACATGCGAACTCCTTCTAGTCTAGCAATAGGTGAAAAGGTTTCACCATAATATATTCCTTCCTCCTATGCATACCCCTTGCAAACTAGTTTGGCTTTATTCCTTGTAACCTCTCCATTTTCATTCAACTTATTTCTAAAAATCCATTTAGTATCGATAACATTCTTATCCTTAGGCCTAGGTACCAAAGTCCATGTCTTTTTTTTCTCTATTTGTTCTATTTCTTCATTCATTGCATTTACCCATTCTTCATTCTCCAATGCAACTTTAACATTTTTCGGTTCAAACTCACAAACTAAGCATGTACCTTGTCTTAACTTACTTCTTGTCAGCATGCCAGCTTGCTTGTCGCCAATGATTTGGTTCTCAAGATGATGTCTTCTGACAAATCTTGCCAGCACTTGATCTCTTCTTTGTTGTTCATCTTGTCCAAGTTCATTCCCTTGCTCGGTAGCTCCTTCCTGATCATCGGTGAATAGGATTGATTAGGGAGCATGTCAAAATGAATGGGGGAAATATGAGATCTACTTCTAAATCCAAATTCCCAAAGGAAAGATCCAAATTGATCAACCAAAAGGTTAATATACAAAAGAATCAATCTATGGAGAATATCAATGAAGGAGAAAACCTTATATTTCACTATAAAGAGTATATGTTTGAAATTTGAAATAATTGAAAGGCAAATACTAACCTCAAAATAGGGAAGATCTAGAAAATGCTGATTTTTGATGTCTGTGTGCAGTTTCAGGCAGTTC
This sequence comes from Chamaecyparis obtusa, assembly GCA_027943335.1. NCBI lineage: Eukaryota > Viridiplantae > Streptophyta > Pinopsida > Cupressales > Cupressaceae > Chamaecyparis > Chamaecyparis obtusa. The sequence goes on along the minus strand of BSBK01001760.1, from coordinate 319,141 downwards.
TACAACCTGTTTCAGATTGGAAATGTTGAGACGAAGAAAACCCAAAATTTTTTTATCTTTTTGACAGTAGGTAGTCTTTGACCCCGATAAAAGATCAAAAACTACTTCAGGATTTTGAAGGTCATCCTTGACATTGTTCACAGATCTCAGAAGTTTGCCAAAAAGGGTATCCAAATCCAAGTTTAGATCTACAATTCTGCACCTGTACCTGCAAGAAAAAGAGAGTTTTTGTTGTTTGGATGGGGGGTTTGCCTTGGTCAAACCCCAATTTAGGAATTAACCTTGAAATTGAATTGAAATTGTAATGTGCATAAACAAAGTAAATGAAAAAATTCACCTTGCTTATGTTGAAGTCCTTGTAGAGGATTCGAATCCTCAAATCCACAAGTAGGGATGCTCCAATGGATATAGAATAAATGTAGGATATCTCAAATCAATGGCATTTGATCTTCAACACCAATCTTGAATGGATCTTTACATATGAGGAGGCTTGGATGAATGTAGATGGAGAAATCTTCAAGGGGGCTCCAAAGAGATTGAATCCTTCAATGGCTAACAATGGATCTCCTTGATGAATGCTTGAATGCTTGAATGGATACTTAGACTTGAAGATGAATGAATGCTTGATTTCTTTCCTTCTCCTTATTGCTTAATTTATTGCACTTGAGAGCTTGAGATATTATAAGATTGAAAGATGTTCTCACAAAACTTGATTGAGAAAATGAGAGAGGAAGGCTTCCTTTTATAGTGATCTAGGGCACAAAACTCTAGAGAAGGCCAACATTAGGAAATTAAATCTCAATTAACCTTAACCCCTAGAAATGGACCCATATTAAATGAAATTTAAGGATTTACCATTCCAAAACCCAAAATGGATGACCTAGAAGCAGGAAAACAAATATTTCTAAAACTCGACATCCGAAAATCATGGGAATATAAAATTTGTAATCTGAGTCAAGGACAAGGTAGACCCCACCCTAGGTCAAGGTCAAGGTTTTCCTTGACCTAGGTTAGGGTAGAGGTCTTCATTGACCCTCAAGGTTGTCTTTGACCTTGAGGTCAAAAACCTTAGGACCTCAATCCAAAATGCTCAAAAATGCAAAAATAAAGTGAAAAATGGGTGTAGAGAGAAGTAGAACGGGGCGAGAAAGTCAGATACATTGAAAGACCTGATTAAGGTGCTTAACATGACCCCAGACCACTTACTTAGAGGGATAAATGCTCTTATCATGGAAGTGCTTCCATTTTAAGATGATACATTAAGCCCCCACTTTAGCAAGAGTATGGACTCGATGCAAACTCTTGGTAAACTAGGAGATCAAAATAAAAAGATAATCTTATCGTAATCAAAGGGACAAAGAGAAACCTCAAGCCCCCAGGGAATCAAGTCTTTGTCAACTCCAAGATCACAATAAGAGAGACATCTCTAGGGAGAGAGAGAGGGTGTGATTATCTCGCCCAATGAGAACTTATGTCCCATTGTGAACCACACAAGGAAACAACGCAATTGGAAAGATGGAATTGAACCACCTAGTGAATGTGGCTACTAACTAGTCAACCCATCAAGAATTCACCCTTAGGAATATTATATTCCATAAGAATAAAACCCAAAAACAAAAGAGATCCAATCTTAAGGACACCTCTGACCTTAAGGGATCACAAATATACATATATTTGAAACTGGAGGGATCAAGAAATCCTGAAATATAAATCCATGCTTTAAGGATTAGTCACTAATCCAAAAAGGGAGAAAAGGTATCTTGACAAATAATATATGCATATTGAAAAGTGTGTGTGTGCAATAAGTGAGCAGAGCGAATGCCCCCATGTTAAAGTCATTTCTAACACTTTAACAGGAGTAATGGCTTTAACAAAAACATAAACAACTCCACTGATTATGTTTCTACTTCGAGATGCCCCCAGATGAAGAGAAATCAAGGGAAATACCACAAAACATATAGAGAACACATAAGGGATCTACCTGCCATGGGGTTAGTATGATTATAAGATAATATATATATATGATATTATTGCAAATGAATTGACATCATTCCCCAAAGAAAGTAGAACTACAATCACAAAGGAGGAAAGATCGCATAAGATAAATGAAGAAGAATCTTTTCAGACCATGACATGGAGACCAAAAAGAATCAATGCTACCACATCTCGAATCCAAGTAGATTACACAAGGAGATATTTACAAACAATAGAACAATTACAACATAACACAAAATAACATATAGAAGAATAGAGATACATATAGAGGAATTTTACAACAAGTTCGATTCCTTTATCACCTTGCACCAACTAAGTAATAAGGGTCGTATAAAAGAATCTAACAACATTTAGCAAACACATCATGGGAGAAGCACAATACAACAAACAAACACACAACAAAAGCTACCATAAAGGACAAGCTGATCAAGCATGCCACCTACTCTCCCCATCTTGTTGTATATCATTTAGGGAAGGTGGGTAACTCACAAGAGGGACTACATCCAACATAGTAGAAATGATAGCTAGTTCCAAACAAGGATCCTCTTGAGAATCACAATGTTCGACACTAGATGTAATAATCAATTATGATGAAAGAATATTAGGTAAATCAATGTCAATGTCAATAGTCTCATATTCATAATTAACATCATCAGTATCATCAAGAGTATCTTTTTCATCCAAATTAATCAAAATAAGATCTAAGATACGAATAGAATCATCGTAATCATGCATCTTAACATCATTATTAGTAAAAACATCATGCATAGTCTTATTTGAAGAAGGTAGAGATCTTTGGAGAATAGAATTATGAGATTTAGCATGAGCATGACACTTCTTACGATGTTCATTAGCAGATCGATTACATTTTTCTTTACTTGAAATAGGTTGAGAACTAGGACGAACAATCACAGGATCCTTCATAGGTTCTTTAGGAAGATCAATAGGATTATCAACAATAGGAGGAACTTGATTAACAGAACTAGAAGCCATAGTTAAAGGAGGTATAGAAGGTGTAGGAAAAAGACCATGATTAAGATCCATAGGAGGTACGCTTAATTTGAGAATCTTACGATGTTTATAAGCTTGATATGAATGGAAAATATTATCAGGTCGAGGAGGACATGAATTAGGTAATGAAGGCCAAAAGAAATCAAGAGCAGCACAATCTCTAGGCCTAGAAGGTTGATATAAACTATGATTAACCATCTTCACTTCTTCATCATGAACAAATTTAAGACACTTATGGATAGGTGAGGCAACAACATGAATGGCATTTAACCAAAGCAAACCTAGCTTAACTTGAAATTGATCAGAAGTAGGAACAACAACAAAGGTAGTGTTCACAATTTTTCCACAAAGTTCAATTGGCAAAGTAATAGAGCCAAATGATGGATAAATAAAACCATTAAAAGTTTTAATCCATACATTTGATGTATCATAAGAATTGCGTTGTAAGCTTTTCATAAAAAGATTTTCTTCAGCAATAACATTGACTAAGAATGTAGGATCAACAAGACAACCATGAGTAGGTTTCTGAGAAATCCTAGCATAAATATAAAGGGGACCATCAGGAGCTTTAATAGTCTCAAAATCATCAAAGGTAATCAAAAGTTCCCAAGGTCTTTTATTCTTAGGTTGTTGTCGAGGTTTAGGTTGAGTTTTCAATTTAGGCTTAGGTTTTGGTTGAGATGGAGATTGAACTTGAGGTTGAATCTAAGGTTGAGATTGAGATTGAGATTGAGGTGGAGATGTAGATTGACCAACATGCTCTAGTTGATTAACAATGTGATTGAGATCATCCATCTTTGAATCATACACAATTTCCATAGAAGATGGCTGAACAAAGGTATTAGTATCATGTGTGGGTAAATGATTCATATAGATTTGAAGGTTTTGATTAGGAGGAGAGATAGATTTGTTCCCACTACCATCAATATTATCAACAGATAAGGCATTAGAATCAATTAAGTCTTGAATCTTATGTTTTAAAGAATAACACTTCTCAGTATCATGACCATTCTGATGATGACAAAAAGCTTTAGGATCAAAAGATTTAGATGCAATCGTAGCAGGTAAAAGAGGTTGAATAGGAGGTAAAGTAATCATATTAGTAGTTAACAACCTATTCATAATAGAATGTAAAGATTCAGAAAGAGGAGTAAACGTACGATTTAATCAAAAAGCAATGGATATAGAAGTGGCATTGTGAGATGCAACAACTTGATCAGCAACTACATTCACTTGTTTGTTTATCTTAACATAGTTGTTGAATTTTTGAAATTTGTTTGGATTAGGAGTAGCATCACTCTTATCAACTAGAATAGGAGCCATTGGAGTGTTTCTCTCAAATTGACTCACTTGTAATTGATAATGATGAAGCACTACACAAAGTTGTTGAAAAGAGATAAATTTAGTAAGTAGAATCTTATCTCTAATATCATTTTGCAAATTTGAAATAAACATATGTTGAATATCAATATCAAGATCATGATAGGAAATTTGAGCATACAAATGCTTAAATCTACCAATAAATTCAGTTAATTTTTCCTTAGCACTTTGTTTACAATGCATCAAATCAGTCAAAGACACAGGCCAATGTTGTTTTGAAATTGTTCAATAAAATCATTAGCAAGTTGTAGAAAGGAATCAATAGAATAAGGAGGCAAGGAACAATACCATTGTAAGGCCTTGTCACAGAAGGTTCTAGCAAGCAGTTTGGCTAAAATCCTATGGTCATGAGCATAATCACTACAAAGGATTTGAAAAGTTTTAACATGATGAACTAGATCTCATTTTCTATTGTAATTCTCAAGACGAGGCATATCAACTTGCTGAGGAACAGGAGTATGCATAATGTCTCAAAACAAAGGACTTCCCATGTCACATGTAGGAACACTAAACTTGATTTGAGTTAAGGAAGCAAGTTGTTGTTGTAGGGAAGACACAATTTGAGCCAAATTGATGATTGTTGAATCATTAGATGAAATAGGAGGAATAGCAACATTAGAAACACTAGGTACAGTGTAAGAAGCTACAAAAATAGAAGACACAATTGGAGGAACACTAGGAACTATAGTTGGAAATGGATTGGAATAAGTAAAAGGAACATTATGATATGAAGGTTATGACGTAGGAAGGGACATAGGAGGAACACTCATAGGAATAGAGGGAACCGTCACAGTCACCAAAGAAGGAGTATAGGTAGGATTACTAGGTAAAGGATTAGAAGAGGGTTCTACACTAGTGATGGGAGGAATCAACCATAGGTCTTGAGCTTCTTGAGCTAGAGATTTAACATTTGAATGCATGAGGTGAGTAATACCACGCAAGAGGTTAATACCTTGATCACTATCACAAAGAACTTTCTTAAGAGCCTCTATAGCTTAAATAGAATCTTGATTATGGTTTTCTTGAATAAGCCAACTACCCATTTTATCAAGTTCAGTTGAAATTTTTTGGACTTGTTTAGGAAGAACTCTTAAAGCGTCATCCTCATCATGAGATGAGTGAGAAGAGTTTTTCTCCATAATAGGATTGGAATCATGAAGGATCAAATTATCATATGGGATCCTAAGGAAAGGAGAGGAAGATTCAGGATCAAAGGCACCCATGAGTCTATGACTTCTTCTAACCAAAATGTTATAAGTAGGGCTAGTAGTAGTAAAACTCATAAACCAATGCAATGCAAATGAACTAAACTAAGAACACATAAAGCATGAATATTTTTGTATTTTTGAAATCCAATTAGCATGCAAGATTTAACATAAAAGAGAAATCTAATACCAACAAGATAAAAGGAAATCTAACACCATTAAACACAATAGGGCATTGAATTCCACAAAAGAAAGGAGAGTAAGTATGTCATGTTAAACAAAATGAATAAGATTGATTAGGGAGCATGTCAAAATGAATGGGGGAAATATGAGATCTACTTCTAAATCCAAATTCCCAAAGGAAAGATCCAAATTGATCAACCAAAAGGTTAATACACAAAAGAATCAATCTATGGAGAATATGAATGAAGGAGAAAACCATATATTTCCCTATGAAGATTATATGTTTTAAATCTCAAATAATTGAAAGGAAAATACTAACCTCAAAATAGGGCATATCTGGAAAATGCTGATTTCTGATGTCTGTGTGCAGTTTTGGGCAATTTTGCAACCTGTTTTGGACTAGAAATGTTGATACTAAGAAAACCCATAAAACTTTTATCTTTCTGATAGCAGGTAGTCTTTGACCCAAATAAAAGGTCAAAAGCTACTTCGGGATTTTGAAGTTCATCCTTGACTTTGTTCGCATATCTTGACAGTTCGCTGAAAAGGGTATCCAAATTCAAGCTTAGATCCGCAGTTCCACACTTGTGACTATAAGAAAAAGAAGGTTTTTGTTGTTTAGATGGGGGTTTTGCCTTGGCCAAACCCCAATTTAGGAATTAACCTTGAAATTGAATTGAAATTGTAATGTGCATAAACAAAGTAAATGAAACAATTCACCTTGCTTATGTTGAAGTCCTTGTAGAGGATTCAAATCCTCAAATCCACAAGTAGGGATGCTCCAATGGATGTAGAATAAATGTAGGATGTCTCAAATCAATCAAATTTGATCTTCAACACCAATCTTGAATGGATCTTTTCATATGAGGAGGCTTGGATGAATGTAGATGGAGAAATCTTCAAGGGGGCTCCAAAGAGATTGAATCCTTCAATGGCTAACAATGGATCTCCTTGATGAATGCTTGAATGCTTGAATGGATGCTTAGGCTTGAAGATGAATGAATGCTTGCTTTCTTTCCTTCTCCTTATTTCTTTCTTGATTGCACTTGAGAGCTTGAGAGATTATGAGATTGAAAGATGTTCTCACAAAACTTGATTGAGAAAATGAGAGAGGAAGGCTTCTTTTTATAGTGATCTAGGGCACAAACCTCTAGAGAAGGCCGACATTGGGGAATTAAATCCAAATTAACCTTAACCCATAGAAATGGACCCATATTAAATGCAATTTAAGGATTTACCATTCTGAAACCCGAAATGGCCGACCCGGAAGTGGGAAAACAAATATTTCTGAAACCTGACATCCAGAAATCATGGGAATCTAAAATTTGAAATCTGGGTCAAGAACGAGGTAGACCCCACCCTAGGTCAGGGTTGAAGCTAACCTTGGCCTAGGTCAGGGTCGAGGTCATCATTGACCCTCAAGGTCATCTTTGACCTTGAGATGAAAAACCTCAGGACCTTAATCCATAATGCTAAAAAATGCAGAAATAAAGTGAAAAATAGGTGCAGAGAGAAGTAGAACGGGGGGAGAAATTCAGATACATAAAAGACCTAATCAAGGCACTTAACATGACCCCAGACCACTTACTTGGAGGGCTAGATGCTCTTATCATGGAAGTGCTTCCATTTTAAGACGATACAACCAATATCTCTTTCCTGTTCCTCGGTGTTGTTTTCCTAATACTTGGTTGACATAGTCTACGACTTTGGTAGGTTCTCTGGATGTTCAATGTAAGTGAATCTACCATAGTCTTCTGGCTCCCTAGTGATTTCTTCACCATTCGTAGTATCAAATTCATCAACCCTGACTTTAGTACTTTCAATCATTTTATTGGTAACTTTATTTAGACACTTATAAGCTTTGATTTTAGTGGAATATCCAAGAAATATCCCTTCATCCCCTTTAGAGTCAAACTTTCCATTTCTATCATCTTTCAGAATAAAAAATTTGCTACCAAAAATTCTAAAGTAACTTACAGTCAGTTTGTGACCAAACCATAACTTGTAGGGTGTTTTATTTGTGTCCTTCAATTGTACTCAGTTTAGAACATATATAGTTGTACTGACTACTTCTCTCTAGTATGTCTGAGTCACATTCTTCTCTATCATCAGTGTCCTTACACAATCAACAATTGATCTATTCCTCCTTTCAGCAATACCATTTTGTTGAGGTGTTCTCAGTGCTGAAACCTATCTTTTTATACCATGCTCATTACAATAGTTAGTAAATTCATCAGAAATAAATTCAACACCTCTGTCAGATCTTAAGAATTTCAATTCCTTCCTGGTTTCTTTCTCTACTTTTGCTTTATACCATTTAAACATCTTAAATGTCTCAAATTTCTCTTTTAAGAACATTACAATCATCAATCTAGTGTAATCATCAACAAACAGAATGAAATATCTATCTCTATAGTAGCTCTATGTTCTCATGGGACCACATAGGTTAGTGTGAACTAGCTCCAAAATTCTCTTTGTTGAATAATCTTTACTCTTAAAACTAGATTTTGTCATCTTACCTTTCTGACATTGATGACACATTACATGATCCAGCTTTGCTAGGCTAGGTAGACCTCTAACCTTTTTATTTTTACTTATCTTGATCATGTTATCAAAGTTTACATGACATAACCTTTTATCCCACAACCATGCATCCTCATCTTTCATCATTAAACATGAAGACTCAACATTGTCAAGATAAAACAAGTTACTTTTGGTTTGTGCTCCTATTCCAACAAGATTTCCTCCATCATCAAATATCTTTACCTTCTTGCTCTCAAAAGCTACTTGGTGACCTGAGTTGTTAAGTTGTGCCACACTTAGTAGATTGTAATTTAGTCCTTCTACCCAATAAGCATTATCACACCTTATTTTATCATTTATCAGTAAAGATCCTTTTCCTCTAACCATACATGGTGTATCATTACCCATTTTTATATATCCTCCATTATATTGTGATCAAATTTTTCTTCATCACTAGTCATGTGATGTGTACAACCACTATCAATGATCCATGTATCATTTTTATTAACCTTAGAAATGAGTGCTATCTCTACATACCTTTCTTTTTCCTTAGAATCATCCTTCATCACAACAAATACTACTTCAACATCATCATCTATATTAGAATCAGTATCATTCTCTTTAGCAATGTAGCATACCTTTTTTTCCCTTATCATTGTTGTCTCGGTTATCCCTATTGTAGTGTCGATAACTTCTATTGCTCCTTCTCCCATAGCTTTCTTCACTAGACCGGTCTTTGTTTCTATCATCTTCTTTCCTATTTGGACGTCTAGTAGCAATATGACCAACGTCTTTGCAGTTAAAACATGCTAAAGGTAATTTACCTCTATATCTACCTTTACCTTTAGGTAATCTTCTAGCCATAAGAGATTCAAGCTCATCAAGCTCATCATCAGTATTACTGTCACTATCATTCTTATTATTTCTACTGCTAGACTTACCAATCTTCATAGAAGACATAAAAGCATATTCAACAAACGATACAACACTATTATCAAAGTTGTTTAGCTCAAAATTTGTCAGCTTACCAATCAGATTATCAAGTGTGAGAGTACTACTGGGTGCAAACCTCATTTCATGTATTGCAAAAATTCTAATTGCATAAATAGGCAATAAGGTCCTTAGAATTTTGCTTACCACTGTATCTTCTTCAATGACACCACTAGATCCTTTGATAGTATTAACTAGCTCCTTTATTTGGTTTGTATACTACACTACATTTTCTCCTTCTTTCATTTTCATATCATCAAATCTCCCTCTTAAACTTTCAGCTTTGTCTCTCTTGACATTTGCATCACCACTATAAACTTGAGTAAGTTTATCCCACATGCCCTTAGAGGTAAAGCAATCCTTGACATCTTCGAATTCAACATTTGATAGAGCAGCAACAATCTCCTTCATAGTGATATTATGCTCATGTCTATCTCTTAATTGATCAAGGGTCAAAGGTTCTGTAGGCAGTGCAATGTAGCCATTATCCAATAGGGTGAGGGAAGAATTCCCAATCCCAGATATATGAAGTCTCATTCGACTTTGCCATATTGTAAAGTTGTCCTTATTCAGCTTTGGCACTTCCCTCTTATACATTTTGTGATCTTTATGTTGAAGTCCTTAAAACTCTGTTCCAAGAAACCGATACGCTTTGATACCAATTGTTAGAATAATTGAGAGGGGGGTGAATCAATTTGTTGGAATTAGGAGAGATAGGTACTAAAAGGGGAGGGGTGAATCAGTGCCTTCTAAAACTTTCACTTGTAGAACTTTTAGATCTATGTTCATAAACTGTGATAACCAACCAAAATAACTTGAATAAAATTGCATGTATCAATCATTTAGTTAACTAAAGTAAAGTAAAAAACATGAGATCAACATGATAAACACATAACACAAGTAATTTGGTAACGCAAAAACCCTTGTAAGAAGGTAAAAACTACGGTGGGGATGACACCCACAAATTCTTCACTACTGCAGATAGGAAAGTTTTGCCTGTTAAGGCTACAAGTTTTGATCACTTCCGGTGATCTTACCCTATTAGGAGTAACATATTAAATTAGCTAGATCTACCTAGTTATAGGATTTTAACAACACTGATGTAGTGTGTACTCGATTAAGAGATTTACAAAAGACTATTAAGTCTACTTGGTAAAGAGATTTTATAAAAAAGTCTATTACAATTGTCAGGAAGTAATAGGATAATTATCTGCTAGTTGACAACTTAATTGTCTGATATAGATCTATAAGTGCTCATAAATATCACCTTGACTGTGATGTATTTCTGCTCTAAATTTGCTCGGTAGCCTTCATTGATTTTGCTCAATCTGATTACTTTTGTACTATGTTCTACTTTGATAACCAATTGACTTGAAGTTAGGCAAGGCCTTCAAGTGCTCCTTGATTCATATATATTAGATCACCAACCACAAAAATGATGTGAACATACAGAATATATAGTGTTCTATTTTGCCACTTTAGCAAAAATTAGGTTACAAAAATAATCATAACCCTAAGATCTACAGTGCATAATTAACCTAGATCCACTATTACAAATAAGATAATCATTGCATTAAATGAATATCTTTTACAATAAAAGCTCCTTGATCTTGGTAAACCATTTTACGATCTGTTGTTATCATTTGCATAGAAGAATGTGCCATTTCAAATTACTATGCCATTTTTTGTGATCATCGATAAACACTGTATAAACTGTTCGGTGTATACTGTGATGCTCAGTGTTTACTATCCGTCGGTGTCGATGTCTGCTGGTGTTTGGTAAACTATATTATGCTCGGTGTAGAGGCTTTACCAACTACTTTGTCTTGCTCCTGGTTACTAACCAACTCAATATAAGTTACTGACCGATTTGTTTGATAACCTTTTGATACTAATGACAACCTTGAATGCTCAATAGAGATTAATAATCTCCCCCTTTGGCATTAGTATCAAAACTTCAGATGTATATAGACAAAATGTATATAATCCTTATATCTCCGCCATATACATATACATGTCAAAAAAGAATTTCTAAGTACTCCCCTCAATGTATGCTCCCGGTAGAATGTAGTATACAAAAAATTTATAACCTATTTGGCATATACATGTTTTCTCCCTTTTTGATAATAATGCCAAATACAAAAATAGATATATAGTATACTTACATCTTATCAAAAATTGTTTGATGGGTTATCTCCAAAGACTTCAAGAGGTTGTCCCACTCCTCTTTCAAGTTAGTAAGCTCAAGACCGACTTGGGCATGCATGTCAAAGATATTGTCCAACACTAAAATCTCAAGTGTGGCGACTAATTGCTTAGCTTTGACAATGTGTGCTTCAAAAATGTTCAGGTAAGGAATGAGTTCTTTCTGTAACTCTGTAACCCTATCTATGATTTTCTCTTCTTGTCTCCTTAATTCTGCTATCAATCATCAAAGTTCTTGTACTTGGTGAATATGCTTGAGAAAAGCATCTGGCTCTATGATAGCGGCTTGTGTACTCAACTTGATTTCAGCTTCTAAACCTCTTATCTTTTCACTAACCTCGACAGTGAAGGTGTCTGAAGTACAAAGCTTGATTAGCAATTAACAAATTATCTAGGTGATAGCTTTAGTCTTGGTAATGACCTCAGATAATTTCACCTTTTTAAGTGCCACTTCTTTGCTAATCTTTTCTGCCAACTTATTTTGAACTCTTGATTCTGCCCTCTCTTCTATTATTTTTTCTGTATATGTATTAGGGGCATTAATTTTGTTGGCTAAGGTTGCAAGTTGATCTATAATGGGAGTATTCTCATAAATGGTTGTCTCCGATACTATTTGTTGGAGAATATCTTGTACATCAGTTAGAACTTATTTTCTTTTATGCTCTTGCTTTAGCTTCTCTTGCGCTATTTTTTTGGAACATAACTCCCCATATTTCATTAAGTCCTCAGGGCTTAAGGTTCTCGGGTCACATTTAGGGATTATGATGACTTTGTCAATGGTGACCGGCCCTTTTCCTTTCTTTTTCTTCTTTGGAATAAGAGGTGACTTTAGAATAACTATGGATTTTTCTTCACTCTTCGGTGTGTCCTTCCCAAGTGACATTGTATCTTCCTTCTTTTGCTCCTTGGTAGACGGTGTAGGAGTCTCGGTTGAAGTGTTAGGTGGGTTTACCTCGGTTGTCATTGTTCCTTCGATTCCTTTTGGTTTGTCGGTTGCTTTTGGTTTAGTAGACTGTGCCTCTGTATTATCAAGTTGATTTGTATTTGCAAGTTTCTTTGGTTCTTGTGTCTCTGTTGTAGTTTTGCTAGGCTCAAGAAGAGATGCATTGGGTTGTACTTGTGAAAGTATTTCAACTACCTCTATAAGTACTAGTAATTAACCTGGTAAAGATGTGAGTACACTTTCAATAATGTTTGTTGCTTCATCTTTGTATGGTTCAATAGTCACATTTGCATCATCTTTGTCATCAGGATCACCATTAGTGATGTCCTTAATGAGTACATTCTCATCAATTTTCTTCTACAAGTGGATCTCTACTGGATCCGGTGCATCCTGTGATACTCTTACCTCTTCCTTCTATTTAGTAATATCATTCACCTTGGTGACCAATATACTGGAGTCTTGTACCTTCTTTCCCTTATCATTATCAATGTAAATGCCTTTACCTTTAGAATTGTGTCTCTTCCTAAACAGTTTCAGGAATGCTTTCTGTTCAACTTTTTCTTCTGCTTTTAAAATCAATGTCCATAAGGAATCACATGTGACATCCATGTCACCCACATTGTCAGCCAATATCTGTAGTGCTCGATTCTTGACTAGAAATCTTGCTTGGTATCTTGTCAAGTATTCACCGACTTCATCATAGCTCTTAGTTGTGGTTGTTTGAACTAATGACCTTTCTCTTTTCCTTTTCTCTATGTCTAGTGCAATAGCCCATCGCTCATTTATTCTATCATCTAGTTCCTTCGATAATTGACATGCAAACTCCATTGGTACTCTTTTGAATTTGATCATCATCTGGATGACCACATGTTCTATCTTTGTTTTATCTTCAATTGTCATCTTGTCAAATCTACCTATACCTGGATCTGCCAGATTTCCATTCTCAATTATATCTTCAATTGTGCTTGCTTTATGTTTAATTACCTTGAATTGATTGCTATCATCTTCGTCATCTGTTTCTTCTGTGTCTTCTTTGCTTCTTATGAATTTCCTTCTTTTCTTTTGTGCCTCAGCTACAGGCTTGTTCTTTCTTTTTGCATATTTTTTTGTCGGTGCAACTACCCTCAATTTATTTACTTTTATTTCTTCTTATTTTGGAGGGGATGAGGCTATAGTAGACAATCTTGTCTTCATGCTTTTTTTCTTTTCCTGTTCATCATTAGCAAGAGGAACTGGTGTTGTATCCTTGTCTTTATCTGACTTGATTTCCTCACTGTCATAGGGCTTGTCAGCTAGCATTAACTGACCTTTGGTTACCTCTTTAACCGGTGACTATTTGGATAAGTCTGATGCATTACCATATCATGCAGTGAGGTCTTTCTTCATTTTCTTCACCCTTCTTGACATTTTTTCGATCTCTATATCGGTTGTGATCTGTGACTTTGCTTCATCATATGTACCGAACCTAGTGGCGGTGATGTCTATCGGTAATGCCAAAAGTGCATTAATAGATTTCAAGGTGAAATCTCTATTCATTTCATATCCCATCAGTGCCAACCATTTAATTCTAGGTTCTACTACCTTGATCATAGAGAAATTTGTACTTACTACAAAACATATATCATTTTCAAACTTATCCACCAATTCCCTTGGAATTCTGCTTCTTTGATGCATTTTGTTCTTAAACTCTTTGAAATAGGCATCAAATTCCTTTTTCAAATTATTTCCTAAACTTTTCATCATTTCATTGGTTTGTGCAGTTATCGGTTTATCTGATTGCCATGTTACTTTACTGATACTAGGTACAAAATTTTGTAGATAGAGAAATATACACACAAGTAGTGATCTGTACTTACATGTGTTGGATTTATTTGAATGAATTGTCTTCATATTCTCTTGAACTTGATGTAGTAGAATTTTTGCAAGATCAATCTGGTGATCTTTCTTCACTATTTTGTAAGCCATGTCCACTGTGTTGCAGGGTACACTGTTTAATCTACTGGATTGAAATATTTTATATCCAATGACATGAGCTGCAAATTTTACCATTGTATCCTTGATTGTAGAAATCTTCAATGCCCTTCCATCCCATTGTGCTCCTATGTTTTTCTCTACGTTGGGACATGATGAACTGTGAAAGGATTTGGCTTTGTCAGTAGTAGGGTATCTAGTAAGCTTACTAATAATCTTCTTGGTAATCTCCGTGGGTTTATCCAACCAAAATTTGTCATCATGAAATCTGCTTAGAACAATCCTTATCCATTCTGTGCTAAATGTCTACGGAAAGTGCATAAAATGTGATAGCCCTGAATCTTCAATTTTTCTACATTCAGATTTCAAATTTCCATTCGGTCCACAAATTTGTTGGTAAGCAGCAAGGGTTTCAAAATCACCTACTTCACCAATCTTGCAGTGAATATAGGCCCTAACATCCTCTGTTAGCAAAACCCTATCCAGAATACTTGAGAAAGCACCCATATCATCCATTTGTGTGGCAACCTTAGGATGCGGTTTAAATTTTGCCTCCGTGAAATTTGCTCTTACAATTAACTCTACTTCCTCTTCATTGATGTTTGATTTGCTTGTAGACAATGTTGATGCCATAAAATTCTTTTCTAGGGTTCCGAAAAGCAATGAGTAATAGGTATTCAATTGCAAAAGTACTTACTCAGTTCAGTCGAAGAATGTCATCGGTTTGATCTATAGCTGCTTTAAATCTTTCTAGAAAAATCTTAGCACGAACTTTGCTCTGTAAAATCTTGTTCTTCGATATCGCAATGTGACAATAGACTCTATTTCCATGTATTTATAGACCTTTTGATATTTTCGCTCAATCTTATAGTGCATTAAATGTGTGACCTAACTTTTAGTATGAAACAACTGTCAACTCAGTGATGTCTACAATTTTCTCCACTTGGTTAACATAGGATTTCTTCATCGGTTTGCACTATTGTCAGTTAATCTTGTATAGTGATTACCGACGGGTAATCAACTTCCATTTCTTCTTTTACCAACTATACAATGTTGTTAGCTCGCAACACATAAACCATAGTGCATCTTTATTCATGCAGATTTGGTATTTGTACATCATATATAAGGAACTGTATGTAAAATGTGATCATTGAAATGTCAGTCCCATACATACCTTTGTCATCTTAAGTGGAGGTACCAATGTCACCCAATCCAGTGGATGAGGTTTCACCGACAGTGTTACTTGACTCAGCAATCTCATTAGATGCCTTTTTCCACATAGTGTTCCTTAACCTTGCGATCTCTACAATGCTATATCCACTTTCAAATATATGGTTTTCATCTAGTGCTCGGTCTCTGCAGTTCTTGCTTAAATGACCGACCTTGTGACAGTGCATACAGGCCATTCCAGTGTTTGTCTAGTTTCTTGAATGTCCAATCTGACCTTTCTTGTAACAATTTGCTGCAATATGTCCATACCAACCACATACAACACAATTAGTCCATGTATTATAGTCTCAAACATATAAGTTACTCTGTCTCTTTGGTTGATACGACTTTCGCTGTGTTTTCTGCTTAGGGGTCCAAACTTGTTTCATCTTTGCCTTACACTCTCATGTAGTGTGTCCATGCTTATTACAAGTATAGGATATCTTCTTCATAGTTGTATTGTTAGAAATGTCATTTTGTTTAGCTCTACACTCATAAGCTAGATGTCCAAACTTGCCACAGTAATAACAGTATCTATTGAACTTAGGAATGATAGGAGGTTTACCTTGTGCTTTGCTTCTACACACATTCGATGTATGTCCCAATTTTCCACAGTGATAGCATGTCATCATTTTAGGTTTTTGACTTTGATTGTTGTTGACCTTTTTAGCTTGATGTGATGATTCTCCTTCACCAATATAGCCTATACCGGCTTTGCTTCCGAATCTTCTCTGATTAGTCAGGAAATCATCAATCTTTTTAGAGCTATCCTCAGCTATCTTCATCATCTCATTATGTTGCTTTTGTATCTTTATCTCATTTCTCAATTTTTAATCGTCTTCTCTAAGTATTGCTACATTTTCAAGTCTTCTTGATAATTCTCCATTTACTCGATTCATTTCTTGATTAATTGTCATCACCTAATTTGATACTTGGAAGTGTCGATCAGTGAGTCTCTGTATTTCACTTTCTTTAGCTTGAAGTTGTTATGTCATTAGTCTTCAGTCTTCAATGGCTAGATTTCAATCTTGTTCAGCTTGTCTAGCATTATTCATGATTTCCACCATTCTCACCATCTAAGATTCTTGACCAATTTGAAGTGCTTTCACTTGCTCAGATAGATGCTAATTCTTTTCAGATAGATCAGAGATTATACTTTCAGATCCATCAGATATGCTACCAGAACTTGATCCAATGTGATCAAATATGTCATCAATAGATTCTTCATGATAACCAATTTCATTTTGCAGAATTGCAAGGTTCTTCCTATCAACCAGTAACTTTTTCAGTTCTTCCTTAGCTTGTTTATATTGTTCCACAAACATCTACATCTATATCTTCTGATTCTCAATAGTTTTGTCAAGCTTGTATCTCTCCATGACTTAGATCTTTTACCCTTCAGTGGTTAAACTGTTCAACAAGAGAACTCAGCTCTGATACCAATTGTTGGAATTAGGAGAGATAGGTACTAAGAGGGGAGGGGTGAATCAGTGCCTTCTAAAACTTTCACTTGTAGAACTTTCATATCTATGTTCATAAACTGTGATAACCAACCAAAATAACTTGATTAAAATTGCATGTATCAATCATTTAGTTAACTTAAGTAAAGTAAACAACATGAGATCAACATGATAAACACATAACACAAGTAATTTGGTAATGCGGAAACCCTTGTAAGAAGGTTAAAATTGCGGTGGGGATGACACCCACAAATTCTTCACTACTGTAGATAGGAAAGTTTTGCCTATTCAGGCTACATGTTTTGATCACTTTCGGTGATCTTACCCTGTTAGGGGTAACATATTAGATCAGCTAGATCTACCTAGTTATAGGATTTTAACAACACTGATGTAGTGTGCACTCGGTTAAGAGATTTACAAAAGACTGTTAAGTCTACTTGGTAAAGATATTTTATCAAAAACTCTATTACAATTATCATAAAGTAATAGGATAATTATCTGCTAGTTGACAACTTAAT
Organism: Chamaecyparis obtusa; assembly: GCA_027943335.1. NCBI lineage: Eukaryota > Viridiplantae > Streptophyta > Pinopsida > Cupressales > Cupressaceae > Chamaecyparis > Chamaecyparis obtusa. The sequence goes on along the minus strand of BSBK01001760.1, from coordinate 301,548 downwards.
TGTCTGATACAGATCTATAAGTGCTCATAAATATCACCTTGAATATGATGTATTTCTGCTCTGAATCTGCTTGGTAGCCTGCATTGATTCTGCTCAATCTGATTACTTCTGTACTCTGTTATGCTTTGATAGCTGATTGACTTGAAGTTAGGCAAGGCCTTCAAGTGCTCCATGATTCATATATATTAGATCACCAACCACAAAAATGATGTGAACATACATAATATATAGTGTTCTATTTTGCTGCTTTAACAAAAATTAGGTTACAAAAATAATCATAACCTTAAGATCTACGGTAAAAAATTAAATTAGATCAACTATTAAAAATAAGATAATCATTGCATAAAATGAATATCTTTTACAATAAAAGCTCCTCGATCTTGGTAAACTATTTTACGGTCTGTTGTTATCATTTGCATAGAAGAATGTGCCATTCCAAATTACTATGCCATTTTCTGTGATCATCGGTAAACACTGTATAAACTGCTCAATGTATATTTTGATGCTCGGTGTTTACTATTCGTCGGTGTTGGTGTTTTCTGGTGCTCGGTAAACTGTATTATGCTCGGTGTAGAGGCTTTACCGACTGCTCTGTCTTACTCCTGGTTACCGACCAACTCAATATAAGTTACCGACCGATTTGTTTGATAACCTTTTGATACTAATGAAAACCTTGAATGCTCAATAGAGATTAACATCAATTATCCACAATCCCAATTACAAAATGTATCACTTTAAAAAAATTTAGCTAAATCTACAACTTAGTAAACAATAAAAATTAAACTGTCTGTGACTTTACTGATTACCAGTTAATTTCTCATAAAGATTATCGACCAAATCAGATATGCAACATGTAAAGTATGATAGCCAAACAATTACCACACAAACACATAACACAAAAGATTTAACATGGAAACCCTATAAAGGAAAAAACCACCTAGGACTGGTAACCTAAAATATTTTCACTCTTCTGAAGTGAGCTCGGTGAAGTGCCAGCCCTGTTAAAGGCTACAATACACACTGTAAGGTGTGACCTTGTTAGAGGATTTAACACTAATAGTTATCGTCCAACCAACATTCACTATGGGGTTGACAGGATAACAATGTACATTCTATGAATGACATATAAGACTTTCAAGTCCACTCGGTTAAGAGATTTTATCTATTTACAATGGTTAAACTGAAAACAATAGATGATTTGATTACAATACAACTTGATTTTGCAGATGTTCAGATCTATTCTAATTCCATAAAAATCCTCTGATCAATACTTCTATTCAGTTCATCCACATTCAATAACTTACTGTCCCTTGGTAAAATCTCTCTAACGCTCGGTTAACTTTGCAGTTCGGTTCTTCTTCAACCAGTTTGATTAGGCAAGCATGAAGCAATGTTCACATGATATCTCTGTAGTCTCCTTCCTCCGGCATCCTTTTCATAATGAAATCAATGTCTCTTAAATAGACAAGTAAACCATTTTCTTCTCATCCATCAGATTTTGCCACTTAATCTCCTTTGTTGATTTTGCCGCTAAAGCTTTCCTTGGTTGATGTGTCAGTAACACATTTTTTTTCTATCCTTTAGATCTTCTTTGAATTTTGTTATCCGTTGATCTCATAATAAACTTTATCTTCCACCTCGAAATCATACACTTTACAACTCATCAATTTCTGTCAACTAAACTAATCATTTAGTTCTTTTGTCCATACTTTGTTGACAAAGAAATGTGTCGGTGAACACAAGCTCAGTTGTTACTATCACTCGATATACACTACACTGGCTTGGTGTATACTGAAATGCTTCATTAACTGACCACACTGCTTTGTAACATTTTGCTTCCAACTTCATAACAGATTAATGCAACATAATCAAGTCAACAATATGAAGTCATAGACTCATCAATAAGTTACCAAGAGTATTCCTTATCCTCATCTGTCATATCCATCTTCTTCCATGTAGATATCTCTGTTCTTCATCTTTTCACTCCTCTTTGCAAATGTTTAGATATTTGCAACTAACATGATAAGTACTGTCAAAACTAGTTGACATCAATGACAATATAAAAATTTATTTAATTATCTTACATATCCATTCAGTGCTCAGTGATCTCTAATCACTTGAAGTTCATCAATCAGGTTCTAAATTAGTTGTAGTTCATTAGAAGAAAGTTTGTTAAGGATTTGAAGAATAATGATGTATGTTTTGTTGTGATTCCTAACAAACCGAGTAAGAAAATAAAGGATAGTGTCCCTAGGGAGATTGATAAGTTACTCACAAAGTATAGTGAGATTTTTTTGATAATGTACCTAATGGTTTTCTACCGAAAAAAATCATTGATATTTGCATGGATCTAATCTCTGGAGCTAGTTTACTGAATAAGGCACCACATCGGTTGACACCTACCAAGAATCAGGAATTAAACCGACAGATTCAAGAATTGTTGGAGAAAGGTTTAATCAGAGCAATTTTGAGTCCTTGTGCAGTACTTGTTGTATTGGCACCTAAGAAAAATGGAGAATTGTGAATGTGTACTGATTCTAGAGCAATCAATAAGATAAAAGTGAAATATAGGTTTTCTATACTGAGAATGGATGATATAATGGACAGTTTGACTGGAGCAAAGTATTTTACCAAAAATGATTTGAAAAGTGGGTATCATTGGATCAGAATTAGAGAAGGTGATGAGTGGAAGAATTCTTTCAAGACAAAAGAAGGTTTGTATGAGTGGTTGGTTATTCCTTCTGGTTTAACTAATGCACCGAGTATGTCATGCCCCGCAAGGGAACCGGTGAAGAGAACAAAGATTTTCTTAGTAAAAGAAAACCTAAGTAATGATTTATGAAAAAATTTGAACTTTTAAAAGAATCAAATAAACAAAACATAGATTAACTTAGATTCCTCCAAGGTTCCCTTTTTATTTAATGTGCAAAACATTAAGTCCATATAGTGTGCTAACAACTTGATTTATTTCTTAAGCGACTACATCACAACATTTGTAGATTCTTTATAAAGAAATATAAAGTAGTTTCATTTCAATTTTCCATTTAAATCCATCTATATTCCTAAGCATCTTTTATGAACAATATAGCATTTAAAGCATTAATACCATATAATAGAATCATCTAAACATTTGATACATTGCAAATAATACATTTTTTTTTCAATAGCTTTTCACTTAATCAATAATGAGAAATGTACTATTTTTCTTGAAATGTTACAAAATTCTTTTCCTTTCCAACATACATCTTATACATAAACTTTGTGCTTTCCCTTTTTCCTTTTCCTAAGTGTACCCATTCCAAATACATCATTTTGAAGTACATTAATGATTACATTACATTCATCTCCTCTTGGGAGGTAACAATAAATTTACATCATGAAAAATAAATACAAATCTTCTTCCTTGTAAACAGGAACATAAGCAAGCACGAATCCTTAAGCACTGCATCCGCAAAAGATACCTCAATAAAAATATTTACCACCCAACCACGTGGATACCAAAAGGCCCACTCCCCCATGCTAGGAGACAAACACCAAGGTCCACAAAGAAGGAATAGCTAGGCCATACCTAGGGTTGGGTAACCTTTCCAAATAGCAAATGAAAATAAAATCCAATTATAAATCTTTTCCCCAAAGGTTCTAAGACTTGGTAGAAACTCTAAGCAACAACCTAAGGGAGTATCATTTCATAGCCCTCACCCCTTGGGTTGTCCTGGTACTAGCCACTCTAGGCCCCGGCCCCCAAGTAGGCACATGCAAAACCGAATGCCTTTCATATAGACAAGCGCCATTCGATCGTACCTACGCATAGGCACCTTCTCCCACTCCCATCCATAGCCTTTACTATAACTAATGGCATGGGTGAGGCACATTTAATCTTTTTTAATATTTGAACCCATTCCCATAAGTTTTAATTAAGTTTTCACTTGTTAAATAACTCATCAGTCAGTTATCCTAGTTCTAGCCACTTAGAGCCCCGACCCCGCACTGAGAGCCACTCACTTAGTGTTCTTAGGTTTTCTACCCTTAACCCACACATCAAAAATACATCATACAAGAAATAAAACACATCAAAAACAATTTTAAGAACTTACATAAAAAAATAGAAAAGAATAGGATAGTTTAGGGATGTTTAGGAAAATTAGGAGTGGTTTAGGGAGACCTAGGATAGTCCTGATCCTCCAAACAATCCTAAACTCTAAGCCTACTTCCTACACACATCCTAACCCTATTAAGGCACCTAAATGCACCATACAACTTTCATCAAATAAGAAATGATCACATATCAAGTTTACACAAATTTCCATATAGTTTATACAAAATTCCATATGCCTGAAATTTAACTAAGTCTGAATTTTTAAGAAATCTCAAAATTAGAAATTGTATCTTAACTCCCATGAATTTGAAACCTATCCCAATCATCTCAGAAGGTACCTAAACCCTTTATACAAGTATAACTTAAAGTATAAAAAATTAAGTACGTAATTGTATAAAGCCTATTTTCCGTTGGCTAACACTAATTTGCTCGACTGACACTAGTTTTCTCAGCCACCACTAAATTGCTTGGTCAATACTAACTTGCTCGGTCATCACTAAATTGCTCAGTCAATACTAACTTTCTCGGTCACCACTAACTTGCTCGGTCATCACTAAACCAACTGCCAGAACTACAAAAAATGACTGTCAACTCTGACTTGCGGGTAAAATTGGACATTATGGGGACTATGGTTGCCTAATCTGGGCACGACCCATTTTAGATTTCCTAGTTTCCCTTCAAAAATTGCTCATTAATCCATCCTATCTATCCAACAAATCTATTCTAGATCTGGATGAAGGAAGGTGGTACAAAAATAGATATGAAACTATAGGGTTGAATTACTAGTTCTAAATACTGGAAGCACTCATGGATATTTTGAAAAGAAAGGAGATAAAAAGGAGAATAATAAGGAGTCTACAGACTCTTAAAAATGCATAAATATTTGTATACACTCAATACAGGAAATAAATCCATTCAACATGTTCCTACTCTTCAAATCACTAATACAGGCACAATGATATATATAACACAACATTTTGTAATTTATATCAACAACAAATATACAGAGAAACATTTAACCAGACTTTCATCATTTCATATCACAAAGTAGAGATAACTCTCAGGGTGAATTCCAACCTGGAGTCCTGCGGAGATTCAGTTGATGAAGACTAGTCCAATCCTCTCAACCCTTTCAGGACTCCTTCAAATCCTCCTGGGTGCAATCTCTAGCTTCTTCCGGAAACAACCAAATACCAATCTCAAAGAATAATGAATTTCTCTCCTTGCAAATACAATATTCCTACAAGCTTAATACTAATCTTCTTATCTTTTCTTTCTGAATCCACTCCTATCCAACACCCCTTCACACAGGAAATATTTCCTGTATATAGATTGGAGGAGGTGGTTGCATGGGTAATCCAACTGATGCAACCATCCCAACTATAATAGTTATTAATTAATTAATTAATATGGTTTGTAAAACCATTCCTGTGAAGGGATAAACAAATATTATTTAATAAGATTATAGTCTTTGTCTCCTAAATTTAAGGATAGCAAAATAGATAATATTATTTTTAGGAATAATTTACTAATAACCATGGTAAAAGAATTTACTAAACACATTCCCATTAAATGAAAGTTACATAGATTTATTATTATCTATTATTAATAATTTTATTCACATAATTTAATTTATATATATATAGATAGGCATATGTGTGCACCCATATGCTTATGGTACATATACCATAAGTAAGACACATTATTTAAATATTATAAATATCATTATTATAAAACATATCATTTATTCATTCACTTATCCATATTCTTTTACAAAATACAATAGTGATATATATATAAGGTGAAATATGCCACTATTATTCAAACACTTATTATTATTGCCATAGACACCTTATTATTATGGATATTATGAAACATATTAATACCATAGATTCTTCACCATTATTGATATTAAAACCACACCAATAATCTACTAATAAAATTGAACATGCTATAAAGACAATTAGAGCCACCATACTCAAAACCTCATTCTCAACGAGTGCAAAAGACAAGAAACCATCTTCAGGGTCCACAAAATCAACAAACTGAGAGAACACAAAAATACATCATCCATACAAGGGAATGACTCAGGAACTCCCCACCTAAGGATAAAAGGATCAGAGGTAGAGTTCCTTTCTATGGAACCTAGTGATATCTCCATAACAACAACAATGATCAAGAATTTTTTAGGGATCACTCAGATCTGTGAAGCTAGGTGGAGATGATACCTGGTACCTGCAATCCTGCATCACCAAGAAGAGATACACATATACATATGGATATTCATACAAATCAAATATATGCAGATAGATGACCAGGATCGATACATCATGTGGACCTCAACTAAGTGAGTAACTATGACTTCATCCTGAGTCATGAAGACACATCAAACACTTATCCATAAAACATAAAACATCATGATAATGGTTAGATTAAAATCCTTGGGTTAGCTCCATAAAAAATATAAAGATAGATGGTTTTCTAATTTCATAAACGTATAAATGATAACCATAAATGAGCATATTAATCATTTGATAAGCATATCATCATCCATAAAACATAAATGTAAATGTATAGTTCTAACCATCATAATAGAATGTCCAAATCAGAAAGTCCAAGTATCACCATAGGAGAGGGTATTACAGAGTACTTTTATGAGATTGATGAATGAAGTTTTGAAGAAATTATTGGGTAAGTTTGTGATTGTATATCTTGATGATATTTTGATAGTCAATAAGACAAGAGAAGAACATTTGTTGCATGTAAAACAAGTATTGCAGAGGTTGAAAGAAGAAAAGTTGCTGATAAATCTAGAAAAGTGTTCATTCATGAAAGAGGAGATTGTGTATTTGGGATTTGGGATTTCAGTTGATGGTTTGAAGATGGATCCTGAAAAGGTTGAAGCTATTTTGAATTGGCCTACACCTGAGAATGCTAGTGAGGTAAGATCATTTCATGGATTGGCAAGTTCTTACCAAAAATTCATTAGGAATTTCTGTTCAATTTGTAATGCTATGACTGAGACTATGAGAGGAGATAAAAGAGAATTCAAGTGGACACATGGAGCTGATAAAAGTTTTGAGACTCTGAAGCAGAAGGTTGTTGAATTGCCTAATTTCAATAAGGCCCCATTTGGTTGTGGAATTAGAATTTGACTCAAAACCTGATTATCTCAAAATAATGTTTTCAATTCCTGGTTTTATGTATTTGGAAGATAGTTTGGGCTATTTGGTTGACCCAAAAGATGACTGAGACAATCCATCTTTTGCATTTGGTTGTCATTTTTGAAATTAGAATTAGAACTCTAAAATTCCTATTTCTGTGTTTGGTTCTACAATTTCAAATGTGAATTAGAAATAGTCTGGTTGGTTTCAATTTGATTTGGGTCGACCCATATGTTGATTTATGTCCCTAAACACATTCTTGTCTCTGCAGATGTTGAAGAACAGATGATTGGAGTTTTATAAATTGAATATTCAAAAAAGGCTCATTGGCTGAAACAGGCCTTATTCAGACTCATGTATCCAAAAGTTCATAGTTGTGGATTACACATATTCCTGAGATTTTGAACTAGATCAGCCCTAAGGCAAAATATTATATCTCGCAGACCTCCTTCTTGCTGTCATTGCACAAGCTCTCGGAGCTTATTCCTTACCAACTCCTCATCATAAAACTCTACCTCATTTTTCTTTGAATAGCTCTCTTTCTCCAACATCTTAGTAGCATGTGGCCACTCATCATAAGTAAGTTCATTTCACATCAGATTCCTCCAAAACTTGTGTCGATATGTCATTCTAGCCTTGGCTTTCACATCCGTGTGCCACTTCAAAAAAATTGCAATGCATATTACTATGGGAAACCAAACCTCGTCAATGGACACTGTGATAAATGTTGAAAGGACGCTGTCAGTTTTGAAGTTGGGAAGTCACTGGACCTGACACCAAATAAAATCCAACTTATAAAAGATGAATTCAGGGTTTAGAAATTGAATTCCACCTATTTGAGTGGAAGTGGAACTTCTAGAATTTCACCAAAAATGAGGATTCGAAAACACAAACTAGGTTTTGAATTTGGCAACCCAAACAACGGATTCAACTCGAAACCAAAAAATCCACTACTAATTCCAGTCGTATTCCCACAACCAAATGGGGCCTAAGGTATTTCAAGTGGAATGTGATGCAAGTGGAAGTGCAATTGGAGCTTTGTTGAGTCAAGAAGGTAAACCTGTTGCTTTCTTTAGTGAAAAGTTGAATGATGTGAAAAGAAAATATTCTGTGTATGATCAAGAATTCTATGCTATTGTTCAAGAACTTTTGAAATGGAGACATTTTTTGATACTGACTGAATTTGTATTGTATACCGATCATAAGGCTTTACAGTATTTACGTAGTTAGAATAACTTGAATCAGAGACATATGAAATGGGTTGAGTATTTGCAGAGTTATACATCTGTTGATGATGCATTGAGTAGAAGGAGATCTTTGATGATCGAGATGAAAATTAAAGTTCTTGGCTTTGATGACATGAGAGATTCTTATGAATTTGATCCTTATTTTTCTGAGATGTGGAGAAAGTGCAGAGCACCTATTCAAGATCAACCAAGTACTAAATGGGAAAAATATTTTATTCAAGAAGGTATGTTGTTTAAAGGTATTCAATTGTGTATACTGAGAGGAGCAATGAGAACTAATTTGATAAAGGAGAAACATAGTAGTGGTTTGGCTAGACATTTTGGTGTTGATAAAACAATTAATTTTCTTAAGGAGAAATACTTTTGGCCACAGTTGTATAAAGTGTTGGAGATTTTCCAGTAGGCCTGTACTGACTGTATGTTTGTCATTGATGACAACATATGGAAAGTAGCATGCGTGGTAGTCTTATATAGTAAGATTTCTATATATGTTGGATAGGAATGATATCAGCATGATATCATGGGTGTAGAGGTTGATTGTGAGTACAGACAGTTATATAGCAGCTTGTGTCAGTAGTGTTCCTGACAGAGTTACAAGCAGTGTCCTATGTATGGTTGTCCATACAGTTGTCCTATGGGCATGCACCCTTGGATATATGTTGCAGATATGTTAGTGATGTTAAGTTCATGGACGCATGATCTGATGATGAACGCAAGTAAAGTTATGCAGTCGCTATTCACCAGTAAAAATTTCCTGTGTTTGTTCAGCAAAGCTGACAAAGATTTTATTGGTTCTGGAGTTGTGCCTATCTTGAGGGTATGCGCCCTTGGATTTAAGCTTAAAGACAAGTTGTTGATGTTTAGTTAAGAGTGCATGAGTTAATTCATCTTGTAAAGGAAGATACAATTGTTTTGGTAGAACCGATAGTGTGTAGCATGCGTCTACATTTATTTTATTTAGATAGGTCCCAGAATATGTTGCGTGCATAATGGAGCTGACATAATGTTTGTTGGATTTTATCATGGTTTATCTATTATGATTTCAAGTTGGTTCTAACAAGCCGACTTGATTATATCATTTAGAGGAAAGATATTTATAGGCAGTCATTTGTGATTGCTGAAGTGTGGTTCATGGTTGATTAAGAAGAGCATAGTAGAGTGTGTGAGGTGCTAAACCATCAGAAGAAGGTCAATGTGACCAAGTAGATTATTTGTGCTATACATTGGAACTGATCCAGACAGCAGGTCTAAGCGCAGTTCACCAAGATCTAGATATAGTGTGTATCTGTTATTCAGAAGGTTGCAACCTTCGCCCCTTTGAGCAGTGAGCTCTCAGATAGTGCATCCTCTCCCCTAACAGGGACAATTGTAAGAGACTCCTAACAGGGTCCGACCCTTAACTAGGTCTACTATACTTCATATATTGTAAAGCTACTCCTAACGGGGTAAAGGATCTTCTATCAAGGATCATTATACACTAGTACAAAATATTAGTGGGTATCAAGTCCCACCGAGGTTTTTACCTATTTGGGTTTCCTCGTAACCAAAATATTGGTGTTTTGTTCATATGTTCTTTCATTGTGTTTATGCTTTATGTTTAAGTATACTTAATTGGATAAAGAATTGAAACTTGTAGATAACTGATTCACCCCCCCCCCCTCTCAGTTATCTCTTGGGACTATTCCTAACAATTGTTATCAGAGCCAAGTACCTCGGAGAGAAAGTTTAACAAGTTGAGGTTGATCAGATGGCATACTTTAGGAAAGAGAGTCCTAAGTTTGATGGAGAAAATTATCTTGATTGGAAGAATAAGATGGTGACCCATTTGCAGTGCATTGGTTTTGAAGTTTTTAATGTAACTATCAAAGCAGCAAAGATACCTACCCTAGAAGATCTTGGCCAGGATGATGCTACTGATACACAAAAGGAATTGTTTCATTAGAATGCTATTGCCAAAGAAGCCCTTATCAGCGCACTATCAGATAGTGAGTTTTTAGAGATAAACAAGGTAGACACCGCCCACAAGATATGGAAGTACCTTGCAGACATTTTTGAAGGAGACAAACAAGAAAAGGATGTGCATAGAAAGACTTGGAAGAAAAGATACAATGCATTAGAGATGCTACTTGAAGAAAACATCAGAGCTTATAATCAAAGGATAAATGAAGTAGTTGTTGGAATCAGGAACAATGGTTGAGAGATCTCAGAGGAAGATATTATGGACAAGTTGATGACTATTCTCACTCCAGAATATGAAAACAAGATCAACATCCTTGATGAGACCATGCAGCTTACAACCAATATCAAGAGAGAGACCTTGATCAACAAAATCTCAGCTTTTGAGATTTCAAGATTGAAGAGAGAACCTAAAAGTGAGACAACCTTCAAAGCAATAGTTCATGGTAAGAAATCTGCAAACACTTCTGGTAATTTTGATGATGATGATGATGAAAGAACTTTAGATGATTTTATTGCTATGATTGCTAAAAGAGAAAAGAAAGGAAAAGGAAAATATGAAGGTCAATTGCCATTCAAGTGCTTTTCATGTAATAAGATAGGTCACTTTGCATCTAAGTGTCCTACTAGAGCTAGAAAGTTCAAGGACTACAAGGCTAAGTACTCTAAGGAATGTTACTTTGCTGGAGATGGAGTCTCAGATGAAGAATCAAGTGAAGAAGAAATTGGATTCATTTCTATTATAGACAAAATGAATAATAAGACTGAACATAAAGATGTGAAAGAAAAACAAGAGCTAGCATTGATTTCCCAAGCAGACATAAGGATAGATTGGATCATAGATAATGGTTGTTCACATCACATGACAGGTGATAAAGGCATATTTATTCATCTGGACAAATACAATGGTGGTATTGTCAGATTTGGTGACAACACTCCTAAACCAATAGTTGGTAGAGGAGCCATCACCTTGGATGGTAAGAAAAGTATTGATGATGTTCTCTATGTTGATGGTTTGAAACATAACCTTCTTAGTGTTGGTCAGTTACTTGGAAAAGGATATCAGTTGGAGTTCAAAGATGAAAAATGCATCATTAACAACAAGGATGGTGTTATGATTGCATCAGGCTCAAAGACAAGAGGTAATGTTTTTCAACTCAATTCAAAAGCAAGTTGCTTTGTTGCTAAATTTGATGATAGTTGGTTGTGGCATAAAAGACTATGTCATATCAATTTTGATAACATAGTGAAGATAAGCAATGTTAAGGTAGTAAGAGATTTACCTAGCATAGAAAAGCTAGTTGATACTATATGCAAGGAATGTGTGATGGGAAATCATGTGAGGAATACATTCAGGAGCAAGCACAATTCAATAGAGAATGAGTTGGATCTGATTCATACAGACCTATGTGGACCAACTCAAACAAGATCATACTATGGTGAAAGGTATTTTATTTTGTTTGTTGATGATTATACTAGGATGATGTGGGTTGCGTTCTTGAAAGATAAGTCAGAAGCATTTGATAAGTTCAAAATATTCAAAGCTAAGGTTGAGACTGAATCTAGATTAAAGATAAAATGTTTAATATTAGATAGGGGAGGAGAATTCACCTCTGACAAATTTTATGAGTACTGCGAAGAACATGGAATAAAGAGACAATTGAGTGCACCTAGAACACCTCAGCAGAATGGAATTATAGAGAGAAGGAATAGGATCATTCTAGATACAACGCACACCATTATGATAGAAGGAAAAGTTGCACACACCTATTGGAGAGATGCGGTCAATACAGTAGTCTACACCATCAATAGAATTTAGTTAAGGCCTGGCACTGACAAAACACCTTATGAGTTATGGTTTGGTAATGTTCCCACAGTAAAATAATTCAGAATATTTGGAAGAAAGTGCTACAGCAAGAGGGATGAAGCAATATGATATCATGATTACTCACCCATGATTGAGGAAGAACCTAGATCCTCTACTAGTGAGATAGTTATTAAAGAAATGTTTGACAACATTGATGTGTTATTCAATGACCTTGAGACAAGTAAAGAAGAGACTCCTAAGGTTGATGAGTCAGCAATAGCTAAGATCCCAAATTTTACATCTAGAAACCATTCCAAGAAAGACATCATTGGAGATTAGAGAGGGAAAGTCTTAACAACATCACAAGCAAAGAACTCAGCTACCAATGATGCAGTATGTTTACTATCTCAGATTGAACCTTTAAGTGTTGATGATGCTTGTAAAGATTCAAATTGGCATAATGTTATGAAAGAAGAGCTTGATCAAATTATCAAGAATGATACTTGGGAACTGGTTCCAAGACCTAGTGATAAGAATGTGATTGGTACAAAGTGGATATTCAGAAATAAGATGAATGAAGATGGTACAGTAGTAAGAAATAAAGCAAGGTTAGTATGTATAGGATATGCGCAAAGAGAAGGCATTGATTATTCAGACACATTTGCACCTATGAGTAGATTGGAAGCTATTAAGTTATTTCTAGCTTATGCAATAGTTAAAAACTTCAAAGTTTATCAGATGGATGTCAATTCAGCATTCCTAAATGGAGATCTGAAAGAAGAAGTATACATTGAGCAGCCAGAAGGATTCACCTTATCAGATAGACCTGATATGGTATGCAGATTGAAGAAGGCCCTCTATGGACTTAAGCAAGCCCCTAGAGCATGGTATGAGAGACCAGATGGATACTTAACAAAGATTGGATTCAAGAAAGGAGCAACAGATTGTAATCTATTCATTAGAGAGACATCTGAAGGTTTGTTACTTGTAGCTATATTTTTTGATGACATTATCTTTGGAGGTAATGACAAACTTAGTGCTGAATTTGCTAAGGAAATGCAGAATGAATTTGAGATGAGTATGACTAGTCCTATCAAGTACTTTTTAGGATTGAATGTGTAGTAGATAGAGAAAGGTATATTCATTAATCAATCCAAGTATGTGAAAGAAATATTAAAGAAATTCAAGATGGATGATTGCAAGCCAGTAGGGACACCTATGATTACTAGATGCAAGTTTACAAAGGAAGATGATTCACCGACAATTGATATAACATTGTACAAGTCTATGATTGGCAAATTGATTTATCTTACTCAAACCAAACCTGATATTTCAAATGCAGTTGGCATAGTTGTAAGATTTGCAATAGAACCTAACCAAAGTCATCTCATGGCAGTAAAGAGGATATTCAGATACTTACAAGGCACTATAGACTATGGTCTATGGTATCCTAATTCAGAAAATGTTGAGCTTCATGTGTACACTAATGCAGATTGGGTAGGATGTGTAGATGATAGAAAGAATACATCAGGAGGAGAAGTGTTTCTTAGTGATAGATTTGTCACTTGGACAAGCAAGAAACAAAATTGTATTTCTCAGTCAACAACAGAAGCAAAATATGTTGCAACAACCTTGAATTGTTCTACAATTGTGTGGATCAAGCAAATGATAAAAGATTTTGGAATTCAGATTGATTATCCTATTGTTATTCACTGTGATAACACTAGCACTATCAACATGTCGAAGAACCCTGTGATGCATGCAAAGACAAAGCACATTGAGATTAAGTATCTTTTCCTAAGAGAGAAAGTGGCAGAGAAAGAAGTTAAGTTGGACTATGTAAATACTAAAGATCAGTTGGTAGACATTCACAAAGCCCTTGCCTAAGGATACTTTTGAATATCTTAGGGAGAAGTTGGGAGTAATTCCCTTCCCTGATTCTACTTAGAAGAAAGGAGGAAAGGCATCAGTCCTCTGGGACTGATGGAAGGTTGACTACTCTACCTCAGGAGTAGTATCAGTGCATAAAATGTATGGCACCCTTTGCCATTGATCTGTCAAAGGGGGAGTAGTATACATAATCATGAAAAATAGATGGAGTAATATTCTAAGGGGGAGAAACATTCAGTTGTGATATTAGTTCAATTGAGGAAATGGAGAATGTTATAAAAGGAATGTTCATTTGGGTTGATGGTGGTTTTTCATCCCACATGTTGCCATCAATGCCAAAGGGGGAGATTGTTGGAGATTTGCCGGCAAGCCAGTACTAACGGTATGTTTGTCATTGATGACAACACATGGAAAGTAGCATGCATGGAAGTCTTATACAGTAATATTTTTATATGTTGGATAGGCATGATATCAGCATGATATCATGGGTGCAGAGGTTGATTGTGAGTACATAAATTTATATAGCATCTTGTGTCAGCAGTGTTCTTGATAGAGTTACAGGCAGTGTTCTATGTATGGCTATCCGTATAGTTTTCCTATGGGAATGTGCCCTTGGATATATGTTTCTGATATGTTAGTGATGTTAAGTTCATGGACACATGATCTAATGATGAACGCAAGTAAAGTTATGCAGTCACTATTCACCAGTAACAGTTTCCTGTGTTTGTTCAGCAAAGCCGACAAAGATTTTATTGGTTCTGGAGCTGCACCTATCTTGAGGGTATGTGCCCTTGGAGTTAAGCTTAGAGATGAGTTGTTGATGTTCAGTTAAGAGTGCATGAGTTAATTTAACTTTTAAAGGAAGATGCAGTTGTTTTGGTAGAGCCAACAGTGTGTAGCGTGTGTCTACATTTATTTTATTTAGACAGGTCCCAGAATATGTTGCATGCATAATGGAGCTGACAGAATGTTTGTTGGAGTTTATTATGGTTTATCTATTATGATTTCAAGGTGGTTCTAATAGACTGACTCAATTATATAATTTAGAGGAAAGATATTTATAGGTAGTCATTTGTGATTGCTGAAGTGTGGTTCATGGTTGATTAAGAAGAGCAGAGCAGATTGTGTGAGGTGTTGAACCATCAGAAGAAGGTCAATGTGACCAAGTAGAGTATTTGTGCTATACATTGGAACTGATCCAAATAGTAGGTCTAAGAGTAGTTCACCAAGATCCAAATATAGTGTGTATTGTTATTCAGAAGGTTGTAGCCTTCACCCCTTTGAGTAGTGAGCTCTCAGATAGTGTATCCTCTCCCCTAATAGGGGAAATTGTAAAAGATTCCTAACAAGGTCTGACCCTTAACTATGTCTACTGTACTTCATATATTGTAAAGCTACTCCTAACAGGGTAAAAGATATTCTAGCAAGGATAATTATACACTAGTATAGAATATTAGTGGGTATCAAGTCCCACCGGGGTTTTTACCTATTTGGGTTTCCCTGTAACTAAAATATTGGTATTGTGTTCATATGTTCTTTCATTGTCTTTATGCTTTATGTTTAAGTATACTTAATTGGATAAAGAATTGAAACTTGTAGATAACTGATTCACCCCCCCCCCCCCCCCCCCCCCCTCTTAGTTATCTTTGGGGACTATTCCTAACATAAAGATGTTCAGAAATTTGTGAAAATTTGTGGAATTTGTCAAGTTGCAAAAGGAGTAAGTTAGAATACTGGATTGTATACACCGATTGTTGTTCCAAAGAAACCTTGGATTGACATCAGTATGGATTTTGTTCTTGGCTTACTGAAGATAGTAAAAGGTAATGATTCTATATTTGTTGTTGTGGATAGATTTTCTAAGATAGCACATTTTATACCTTGTAGAAAGACATTAGATGTAGTACATATAGCAAATCTTTTCTTTAAGGAAATTATTAGATTGCATGGATTACCGAGGAGTATTATCTCTAACTGAAACATAAAATTTATTGGATACTTTTGGAAGACCCTTTGGAGAAATTTTGGCACCGAGTTGAAATATAGTTCTATATTTCACCCACAAACTGATGGACAGATAGAAGTTGTGAATAGAAGTTTTGGAAATCTTTTGAGATGCTTAGTTGGAAACACACCGAGTAATTGGGATTCTTTGTTGGAACAAGTAGAGTTTTCATACAATAATTCAGTGAATAGGAGTACTGGAAAAACACCCTTTGAGATGTAAATGGCATACAACCGAGAGGTCTATCTGATTTGAGGGATATTGCTCATGAAAGAAAGAGAAGTGGTGAAGGAGTAAAGTTTTCTAAGTACATGAAGACATTGCATGAAGATGTGAAACATAAGCTGGAGAAAAGTAATAAAAAATACAAAGATAGAGCTGATAGATCAAGAAGACATAAGACTTTTGTAGTCAATGATGAAGTAATGGTTCATTTGAAGAAAGGAAAATTTCCTGTTGGAACATATGGGAAGCTGAAAATGAAGAAGTTTGGACCTTGTAAGATTTTGAAGAAATTTGAAAATGGAAATGCGTATGAGATTGAGTTACCTAATGACATGGACATATCACCCATATTCAACATTGCCAATTTGTATGAGTATCATGAACCTGATGAAGACATGGCAGTACTGATGGATTATCCTAAGAAGCAGACCGAAGAAGTTGATCATATTTTGGAGAAAACAATTGGTAGAAGTACAAGAGGAAAATAGTATATAGAATATTTGGTAAAGTAGAAGAATAGACCGATTGAAGACAGTTCATGGATTTCACAATCTAAGTTGGATGTAGCTCGGATCATACCTGTTTCATGATTTGGAGTATCATATCCAAATAACCCCAAGTGTCTGATGTAGGAGCATCTCAGGTCCTTGGCATTCCTGTGTCACCAAAAAGATGTTTAAAGTTTTCTATGTTGTTTGGTTCCTTCTTTAATCAAGTTGGTTTGGTGTTTCTTAGTTTCCTTTGTTCACCAGTGTTGGTTGGTTATCTCTTTGGTGATCAGTTATTTCCCTGGTGCTTAGTGATACTTGTCTGGTGCTCAGTTATCCTTGCTTACTGAGTTGTTTATTTTGGATTTCTTTTGAGGTCGACTCTTGCAATTAATTTTGGTCATGAATTTAATGTTGGTATCCATCATTGGGAAGCATGTGGACCTAGATCTGGTTGTTCCTTTTGGTGATTATGGATCTAAAGGCCAACTTGATTCAGTAGCCTCTTGTATAAATGTAGTTGTTTGGTTAGAGTTTAGGGAGTCAGTTGGAGTAAGTTTTTGGATAGAAGATAGAAGATATAAGATAGAAGATAGAAGATAAAATTAGAGATTGTTGGTAGATCCTCACATGTTGGCGGACTTCTATACTTGATTGTAATATCTGGTTTAAACTGGGAAGGCCTTATAGCCTGACATGTATTAATCAATTTAAGTAAATATATGAAAGTATCTGCATTCTCTATCTCACTATTGTGTGTTGTTGCTTCTGTGTGTGATCTCTGCAAGGTGGACCTGGTTAGGGTGTGCCTTTGGCCCCTCACCCCATCCTCCCTTACATAATCTTCCATCCAATCTTCTCCTCCTTTCCCCCTTTCCTAGGTTAGCAGAGTCATCTTGGTCATCCTCCCCCATCCCCTTGATGTCTTCCTCTAGAGTCAGTCTTTTATCCTAGTCTAACCTTGTCAGTCATCCCAATCTGAGTCTTAGTCTTCTAATCCATCTTCATCCTTCATCCCTATCCAAATCATACATAAGTTAGCATGTCTAAAATTTATTATGATGAGTTTGGTTGTCATTTCTTTTCTCCCACTCCATCCTATCTTGATGATGATAAAATCCTTGTAGATCATGATGAGTACTTTGAAAATCTTAGAAAGCTTTCTCCAAGCACCTTCCAAAATCTAATAATTCCTCCAAACTATCCTATCATGCCTTCATGCATATCCACTAGCACTCCCTATCATACCTTTGACAAGGGAAATCTGGTATCCTATTCATCCACACCTTCTTCCTATCTTAAATCACCATCTTTCCATAGCAACACTCCAAGCTACATCCCTTATCCAAATCTTCCATCTCCTTATCCTCCAAATCATTTTCAAATCCAAAATCTTAGTCTTCCAATCCATTACCCCAATCCTCCATCCTTTCTCAACCCACCATCTCCTATTCCAAACTACATTGCCACAAATCCCTTCCTACAAGAAGAATGCATCCTTCAATCCTCTTCATATCCCATACCTCAATACATCATCCCCATCCCATCAGTTAGCCAATCCAGTATACAAGCTTCCTCTAAACCTGCCTTTGTGAACTATCTAGTCATGTCATCCTCCAAATCCTCTTCTACACTATCATCCCCTCAAGGAAGTTCACACTCTTCCACCCCACCTTCATGTGAGGACTATCTTAGCTCCCCATCTTCTATGCATTCCAATCCTTCACCTCAAACTCCATCATGAAAGTCTCCAAGGAGTTTCACAAGGAATCCAACAAAAAATCTATTTCCCTAAGCTGAGGAGTCATGCCATCTCAATCCTTCATGTGAAGCCATCCGTAAGGTTACCAATCCATCTCCTACATCCATCATTCCTCCTCCAACCATCCCATCTTTTATCCTTCTTCCATATATCCCACACATTGATCCTCTTCCATCTCCTAGCATCATTGAGTCATTCCCATGCATTGAATCCATCCAATCTCCACCAACATCTCCTTCCTCTAGCATCATCCAAAGAACATTCGATGAGCCTCATGAGTTCACCCTTCTTCATGCCATCATAATTGTGGAATCTCCCATCATTTCATCCATACCATCTGAACAGTTCACCCTTCTTCTTGCTATCACACTTGTAGATCCCAACCTTCCATCCACTCCTTCTAAAGGGACCATCCATAAATCCTCCATCATTCTATCCACACCAATCCAATCCAGTCCAGATCTTGTCCAAAAGCATGTTTAAACATCCATTGAACTAAATCAAGATCCAATCCTTTCACTTCCTCTATTGCATGTTCTATTGCTTCCATCACCCCCAATCCAAGATCCTACAATCCCAATTCTTCCATCTCAAGATCCATTACCATCCTCCAATCCTAGTCAAGATCCCATCATCCCATCCTCTCCACTTGAAGATCCCCCAATCCAAGCTATCCGACTACCATCACTATATCATCTTGGTCCACTTACATTTTTTAATAGCAGCGCACTTGAAACAAAAGCAATAAGTTCCATATCTTCTACCATGAAACCTAAAACTAGATGTTTATCTTATTTCACAAGTCAAAAATATCCTTGGTTGGATAAAATTCTCAAGAAATGGTGTTATCAAGGTAAAGGCTTGGGTGCACATGAAAAAGGCAATCTGGAGCCCATTCAAAACAAAACACATCCAAAATCATGTGGTATTGGTCACACCTCCGAAGGCACTTCCTCCAGAAATGTTGGTACAACTAAAGCTAAATTCAAGAACCCTTCCAAAAACACCATCACATCTTCCCATCATCCCTCCAAAGCATACAATGGCATTCCTCCTCCTCCATCATTGCAATCCAAAACAACCTATCACATTCCTCCTTCATCCTCCAAATTCATTTTGGGTCCCTTTGTCCCAAAATCTTCCAACCCATATCTTTGACATACCAAATCCATTTTGGGGCCTTACATCCCAAAATATCATCCCCCATCTCATCCTACTCAATCCTTCATCCAAAATCCAAGCATTCCTAGTCAAGACCAGTAAAGGCACATTTCCACATCTCCTATCTGCCAATCTCCTTCCATCTCTCCATCCATATTCCCTCCATCCTGCACACCTCCTCATATTCCTTCCAATGCTTCTTGTAATTTGGATGTCATATCAAAGATGCATAAAGTACTATCCTCAAAGATCTAAAGATTGTCATGTCCACTCTAAACAACATGTTCAAGCAAAGAAAAATCCAATCAAGAAATCCAATGCATCCCAATAGCAACAAAGGCCAAACAAAGTAAAAGCGAAATCCAATGCATCCCAATGGACACAAAGGCCCAGCAAAGAAAAAGAAAAATCCAATGCATCCCCATGGCCACAAAGGCCCATCAAAGCAAGAGCGAAATCCAATGCACCCCAATGGCCACAAGGGCCCACCAAAGCACAAGAAAGAACTATATGGATCCCAAAGAAAAAAGATGCAATGCATCTAAAAGAAACATCCACAATGGCATCCAAGGTTGCTAATCCACCAGCTACTCAGTCTTCTCCTCCATCTCCTTAATCCATTTTGGGTCTCTATGTCCCAAGATCTCCTAGCACAAATCTTCCATCCTATCCACCTCTATCTTTTGCAACCCATCCACTTCATCCACCTTCATCACAACATGTGACAATGTTGGTCCTAACATCATCTCCCTATCATGATCAATTCCTATCATTCCTTCCAAACACTTTGTACCACCATATCTCCCATCTACCCCATCCTATCCATGCCTTTGCATAATCTCCCCATCCTAATAAAGTTGTACCAACATCCAAACAAATAAGATAAATCAGATAGTCAGCAGCAAATCAAAAAATCCATAGAAATTGAAAAAATTAAGAAAAATATCAAAAAAGAAAATAAAAGAGAAAAGCATTCGTCCAATGGTGAAAACTTGGCAATTCAAGTGCCATTTTCAAGTACTATGATGAAAACCTAGAAAATAGGTGTCATGCATAATCCCCCCAGTTCCTTTTTGAAATTGGGGTCTATTCCCTTCTTTCCGCATCTTATCCACCATCTACTCCATCCCATTTGTCTCTCACCTCCTTCATCCTCGCATGGATATTGATAACAAAATAGAGACCACTAGGTATACATGGTTTTGGGCACCTTCCTGCATCCATTACCAATCTTCTTCCATCCAATCATACCCCCCACCAAATGCCTTTGAATGCATGAGATATCCTAAGAGGGGGTATCTTGTTCCTTGGTGACATATTCCTTGGAGACATATCCAAATCCTTATCTTCCATCTCCCAATCCTTATCTTCCTCCAATCCTTCCATCCAAATCCTTAAGAAATCCTCCAATCTAATCCTAAGAATTTCCTTCATCCAAAACTCCCAGCATTTCCTCTATCCAAATCTCCCAAGCATTCAATCTCCTAGCATTCCTTTGTCCAAATCCCTCACCATTTCCTCCATCTCTCCATCACCTGGTATCTTCCCTTGTCATTGGTATCTAGCTACAGGCTATCCCCATGCAATCCAATGCCATTCATCCATATCCAACTATTCCTAGCAGTCTTCCAACACCTTCCAATCCTATCCATATCCTATATCTATCCAACATCCAAGATCAATCCAATCGATCCAAATGACATCCTTAGTCTTGCTCCTAGTCTTATGGCAAGCCTTGATCTCAATCCAATCATCATCATTGGGATGCATCCTTCCTAAATCTGTGTCATTCTAGGGCACATCATCCATAATCAAGCTTATCTACCATCAATCCATCTTATTTTTCTAGCCCATTCAGGGCATCATCTTGCATATCTTTGTAGCTTTGGCTTCAGCCCCATATCCCTGTACATCCTATCTTGAGTCCCATACCATAGCATTGATCATGTCTCCACCTAAGCTCATGTGTACATATGTATCTTTAGGTCCCATCCTTTACATCAATTAGCCCTTGTGTCATCTTGACCTGTCCAACTAAGCACTTCAACAATCATCCCTTGGTCCTTTTGAGGTTCAAGTATCTTACCTATCTCTTGTCATAGGAATCCTTATCCAATCATCCACCATCTGCTTCGTGTCATATCTTTTGAGATTCTCAATCCTTATCCTAAATTAGAATCATCCCAATAATACCCTTTGACTAAGCATTATCTAGGGCATCTTGTACTTGTCTTTGTAGGCCTCATCATCTCGAGAAAGAGATTAGCTTGCACTAGTGAGAATCCCATCTTCTAAAGATCATCAGTCTATCTTAGGTTGACAAATCCAATCCTATCCTATCTCATCCTACATCAGGAAGCAGTGAATCATACCTGACACTTAGTAATCCTCCACCATCCTCCACAAATCAATCATCAGTGAATCAATCATCCTCCATCATCCTACCTATGGCATAAGGTTTTGTGAGATACTTTTTATATCATTGGTTCTTTTGGATCTTTTCTTATCTTTTGAGCTATCTTGTAAATATCTCCTCATCCTTTGTACTATATCATCTTGTTTTACATATCCTCATCGGTCCTGCAGCAACATTTGATCAAATATCTTGTCCCATCTAGCCTTGCACTTCAGCAATGTCAATTATCGACTATTCTTGATCTCATTGATTATCCTTGATCCATCATTTTCCAATCAGCAACATAGCATTCTCCCCATCATCATAGGTCTGCACAGACATATGCTTTTTTATTGTCTAGCCTAAGCCTAATCATGGATCCGCACATATGTATCCTTCTGTATTGTGTGACCTAATCTTCTACCAATCAACTTGGGTCCGTGTCGATATATCCTTCTTCACATTCAGACCAAATCTCCCCCCATCAATCAAATCAATCTCTCTCCTTGGAAAAGGATGTCTTTTGGAGTTATCATTTTGACCTTGGATTTTTTCCTTTGGGTCTTGTTAATCTTTTACGACTTCTCGTTGTCCTCTACTCAAAGTCATCATGATCCTTTATATCATGGTGTGCAGTGAATGAGGATAATCTAGGGCAAGGTCTTTCGATCTTTTTCTTTTGCCTATGAGTCAATCATGTGTTTGTGGTTTCTCCAGCATCGTTTCCACCATGCCTCCTCTAGGTTTCATGTGTGATGTTGGGGCAAGCCTTTACGTGCTTGTCTTTTTGAGTCAGTCCTATACAATGTCAGTGATAAGGCCTTGTGTTCTTTCGTAACCTTGACAGGTCTCTAGCATTTCTATATCAAACTAGGTTGTGCTCTAAAAAATACCCAACGCATGGAGCTCCCTAAATCCCCCATCCAACATCATATAGATTACTCTTGCATCTTGCATATAGCTTCATCCTGCATCTCACATCATATTGCCCTCATGCATCTTTTCTCTTGGAAGTTTGGCTATTTATTCCCCTTCCTTTCTCCTCATTTCCCTTATGTGTTCTTTTCGAGAAAATCCTACAAAGTTTCCTCTCTGCATTATTTTCTCGAGGGGGCACAACCCCTTATCCTCTAAATTCTAGCCCGTGGCATCTTATTTTCTTATCTTTGATGCCACACCACTTGCAGCATCACATAAAAGAGGGGCAAAATATAGACAACTAAAAATCCATTTTTAAATAAAAGTATTCTTATTTTCCAAAAAACCCTCATGACATCATCATTTGTTAATTAATTAATTATTTAATTAATTAATTTATTATTATGCCATTAATTCCTCCTACCTTAATTAAAAACATTTAATTAAGGAATCCCTTCCAGAAATGTTTAAATATAATTTAAACATCATTCCCCCCAATATTTATTAATTATTGAATAAATTGACCAAATCCTTTAAATAAATAAAATATTTATTTAAATCCCTTAAAACCCTAGAATCTTCTAGACTTTCCTAAACTTCCCTAAACCTTTCCTAAACCTATGTAGAAGGTGTTTCCTAACCTTCTTAGGCTAATCCAAGTCTCTTTGACTTTGGGTCAAACCCCTTCATTAATGAGCCTTACAGACTCATTAATGACTCCTTACAAACCCATTGAAGGCTCTTACAAGCCATAAGGGCCTGTTTGGCTACTGGAATTAGAGCCCATATTCCAAAATTAGATTTTCAGATAATGTCAATTCCATGTTTGTGTCCATTTAAAAAATTGGAATTAGTTTTTTGAAATTCCAATTTTGCCACCAAAATGGGCATTTCATCTTCCACTCAAATAGGCGGAATTGGAATTTCGAATTCCAATTCCAATTTTTATAAAACTAAATTTAATATTTCGTTGGATCCATGACTATAAGGATGTATATTATATTGCTATTAAGGATGTATATATATATATATACATGTGTGTATATATACATGTGTGTGTATATATACATGTGTGCATATATATACATGTGTGTGTATATATACATGTGTGTATATACATATATGTGTGTGCATACACATATGTATATATGTGTATATATACATAAATGTGTGTATATGTATATACACACATGTGTGTGTATTTGTATATATATACACATGTATATATATGTGTATACATGTGTATACATATGTGTATATACATACATGTATGTGTATATATATATATGTATGTGTATATATATATGCACATGTATGTGTATATATATACACACATGTATGTGTATATATATACGCACATGTGTGTATACACACGCGTGTGTGTGTGTATGTGTGTATACACACATGTACACATGTGTGTGTATGTATGTATATATACACATGTGCGCATATGTTTATACATGTGTGTATATACACACATGTATACACATATACACACATGTGTGTATGTGTATATATATACATGTGTGTATATATGTATATATACACATATGTACATATGTATATATATACACACATGCATGTGTATATATATACAAACATATACACACCATATTTAAAGAAATTAAAATAAAGAATTAAAATTCCTTGTGCATCTTCTTAATTATCTTTCAGATGACCCAAACGGGTCAGCCCATATTTTGGAAATCATTTTCAAGATTTGTATCTTCCAGAATTGCAGCATCTTCCAAAATTGACTGGAATTGGCATTTGGTATTCCAGCACCCAAACAAACCCTAAGTGAAGACCTATGTCTTCTCTTACACCTTGGTCCCCTTGCACACTTCCCTAGTGTTTCTCACATGTGTAAGCAACCTTAACCCTTGTCCCTTTGACCTTACCCCAAACTCAACCTCAAACTCTACCCCAAACCCTGACTCTGACCCTAACTCTCCTTCCTAACCCAAGCCCTTAGGAAAATCCTATAAATAGTCTCTCTTCCAAGAGAAAATCAATTAGCTTAGTTTTCATCTTCATGCATTATTATAATGGTAATATACATCTAGATCATCTTAGCATTTAGCATAATTGTTAGATTAACTCTAATTTGTGCTTTCATAGATCATCCTAGAATAGCTTAATGGATTGAATCTAGTTCTTTTTTAATATTTTATAATCATTTCAGCATCATATCACATGTTCATTTGGATAAAATAAATCTAGCTTAAGCATTCTTGCATCAATCTGCATTTCTATCTCTATTAGGATCCTTGAGGCTCTAGGGGCAAAACAGGTGTTCTATACTTGATTTTGTGCCACTATGGGGTTCTCATGGTACCTAATCCATCCTAATCCTTCCTAATATTGATTAGGGATATGATCCATGTGTTTTGAGAGCACACCCACATCCCTAAAGTGACAAAAAATCAAACGGTGACAGGGTGCTCCCATTTTATCTCTATCTGAATGACTTAGCAAATAGATTTCTCTATATATTAGAAATATGATCTTAGACTAAGGTTTGAATGTCTACACTTGTTCTGAATAGGTTAGGTTTTCTCTGATCACACTTGGAATACCCTTTAGATTGGGAGTTTCCTTGAAAGATATGTGGAGGTGGTTTTTAAGAAAACTTTGGTCCAAGCTACTAACATGGTCAAACCATTTCCTACATCTATGGCTATGTGTAGTCAAGTGGCTAATGAAATTATATTGGACAACCATGTCTACACCTCTTATTGGAAGCTCTATAAAGCCTTCTATAATCAACTTTCCTAAATTTATTTGGTTCAAATGGGGAAACACAAAAGGAAGGCCAACCACTTCATGATTGTATTGTATCCTTCCTAAGGAGAGGATAGGTTTGGGTATCATTAATCCTTTCTTGAAACAAATTTATCTTTTAGCTAAATGGATTAGTAGAGTCATGGAATCAAATACTATTTGGAAATACCAAATAACATATTGTATACAAGTAGCTTTAGCTAGTAAAGCTTGGTGCTCTTTTCATTTGCATGATAAGATACTTCTTGCTCAATACTTAAAGCTCCATGGGTCTTGTCCTTTCAATTGAATATGGATATATTTGAAATTAATTTCACAAAAGCTCTCTTGGTTTGAGCCATCATTTAGCCACGGGCTTAACAACTTTTTCTACATGATAGAATTGTTTGATTCAAGTCAATATTATGCCTTTGGCCAATGATCCTATGTTCAAAGATAAATGCATATTCAAGAAGGCCATCTAAGTGTTCAGGGACATATGGGACTTATCTAACTTCACAAGCAAATAATGGAATCGACTTAAGGTGTTCTTGAATCAAAATTACAAAGACGAGGCTATGGTATTGGAACTCCTAAAAAAATTGTGCCTCCAAACTTCATTATCTTCATGTCTTCTAGCTATCACTCAAGTTTTCATAAGGATTGGAGGTGGCCTAATGGTAGCAATATTAGAACTTAAATTCCTCTTAAAACCCTCTATAAGTATCTTGGGCATTTTTTTCCCCTCTCATAGAAACTTAACTTTATCTAGAATTACAATTTAGTATAGCTCAGTTCACAACTTGGAAACTCATGCATGCTAAGCTTGTAGTGTGAACTTGGTTTATATTCCTTCACCCCCTCCCCCCTCCTTCTTGTTCATTCTCAAGTAAGGCTGAAATATTAAAAACTTTTTTTTTTTTTTTCCTCATCTAAAATTGCTATAGAAAGCTATGGAAATGCTCTCTCCTAGGGCTCTATAAAGCTCAAAAAATTCTATCTAGCTCCTACCGACTTATTATTATAAATAACATATGGAAGATTTGTTGCCAGGTAGCCTTGTCTAACTTGTTCTTTCCACTCGAGCTCAATATTATTAACATTTTCTCTATCTTACAATCTTATATGGATCCAAGAACAACACCATAAACAATTATCTTTTTTAGTACACAAAAATATTGATGTCTCAACTTCAAGCTAAGATCTTGGCCAGTGGTGAGTACAAAAACTTGATGGCAGTTCTATTTGCATCTATCTTTTAAACATTTAATGTGTCTTACACTTCATTAAGGAGGTCATCTTCAAAACTTGTATGGACTGGGATGACTGTATGATAATGACCAAAATTTGCTTCATCCATGAAGGTCAAATATTTTTTTTCAAAAGGAACTCAAGGTCAACATATTGGTTTTATTTTGTATCTATTTGTAGTGTTGTTTTTGTATTAAAGGTCTTGTATTTTATTTCTTAGACTCTAACATTTTTTATATACTATGAACTATCTGTCCATTGTTCTACAAACTATGTGGATTGATTTTGGTCATGCACAACAATGATAGTATTTCTTTATAACTTTGTTCATTAGTTAATTGTTGATTTTATTATTTTCTTAATCCAATATAAAAATATATCTTAAGAGTAATTATGTAATAAAATTTATTAAATTTCAAATTATGGAGGCTTAATCAAATAAAATTATATTTGTCAATAAATTTATGCTATGAAAACATAATTTAAAATCAATGTAAGCGGATGGAAAGTGAAGTGAAGGTGAGATAAAAAAATTATTGATGAACCATCTTAATTAGATAATGTTTCATGTTATTTTTTATATTTATTTTTACATCGATTGAAACACTTAATTAAATTCTTTTCATACAATTTTAAAGTATGATTTATTATTGTAATGATAAAATTTGTATACCCATGTGACAATTCCCATTTCATTTTTGGGTTAATTTTGAAGAAATAGATTAATACAATTTTGCATATCCTATTGTGCAAAA
This sequence comes from Chamaecyparis obtusa, assembly GCA_027943335.1. Taxonomy (NCBI): domain Eukaryota; kingdom Viridiplantae; phylum Streptophyta; class Pinopsida; order Cupressales; family Cupressaceae; genus Chamaecyparis; species Chamaecyparis obtusa. The sequence goes on along the minus strand of BSBK01001760.1, from coordinate 273,665 downwards.
ATGAATGTATTCTTTAAGTTATCATTCATTCTCATCTAAGGGTTTTGACTTATGAGGACTCGATGTTTACAATCTAATAATTTTTCTAAGATATTTTAAATATCACTTGTCCTCAATAGTCAACAAAGATAAGAAATCATTATTAAACAAGTCATGTTTCTCTATTGTTAAGAGGTTCATTCTTATGGTGAGATCAATTATCTTAGAAGACATTGGTTTTACCTACAATGAATTGAATGATTTTTCTAGCGTAAAAGTGTATATCAAATCAAGTGTATAAAATTATTGATATTAATATGGTGAGTAGAACTCTATTTTAGAACATTGTGATTTTTCTATGCAAATTTTCAATGAAAAAATAACTCTATGTTAAAACAAATTCAATCTTCATCATAGTTTCCAAAGATACGTTTCATCACCTACACATATAATTTCATAATTAAGCACTAATCTATACCCATTTCTCTCAATTTAATGATTATAAAATGAGTGGTTCATATTTGTATACAAAATGGAAAAATATTGGCATCTTGGTTAATTTTGAGTTCACACAACTCAAGCATTTGGATTCAATTTATACTTTATCAATCCATTATCATGGGCTTGTGGGTGAAAAAATAAACTTGATTTAGTTTCAAAATCATAGATTTGACACCAAAAATTAAATATAAATTTAATAATTTCCATATTAATATCTCTTCCATATTAATCATTGATTTTGACTTGAGCCAAAGAATATTTAAATTTATGTGTTACAATATAGTGTTTCTAGTTCTAGAATTGTAGTTACCTAAAGATATAAATATAGAGATAATATTACATGTATAGCTCAATCAAGAAGAAATGAAAGCACATAAAATAGGATAAACATTATAGAATAATTTTGAACATTAATTATAGTAAATGATTGTAAGAAGAATAAAACTAGGTTTGAGATGAATTAGGTGTAAAGATTATACATCTCTTGGATGAATGGCACTATTGAGTGAGCTACATGAGTCAGGCTCACACTTGCTCAAAATTGTAAGTCAAATAAAATATTGAATACAATAATAAAAAAGAAATTAGGTTAAATAAATATTCTAATATTTCATATTTAATCTCACATATGAAGCTTGTAATAGATGACCAATTAATATTACAACTTGATGGATGTGAACTACCAACTAGAATATGAACTAATATCTAGGATATATGTGCAATCGCCTAAAAATGGTCTAGTCAAATCAAAGGACTAAATCCTAATCAAGTTGATCAAATCAAAGCAATTTAAATCAAAGCATAATTGTGTGATTAAATTCAATCAATTTAATTACATGATTAATCAACATCAACAATCAATGATCAATAATTAATTATAATTAGTTAACTCATTTAGCTAATTAATAAAATTAAGAGTCAAAAATCACATGGCTAAGGAAATTAATTACTTGGGATTACTATGCATTTTGAGAGAAACTAAATAATCTAATGAATATTCATAATTAGGAAACAATTAATCAATTTTAATGAGTTTTATCTTGATTTTGATTGATATGTGATTTCACTAACTCATTGAGCTAATGATCTATTGAATGTTGTATTCTAAATAAGTACATATTAAACACAACATAATAGGCATCTAACTCCAAGAAACTATGAGTGATTTAGGAAATCCACCTATGCCTTAGAAGATAGTTTGAAGATAGAAAAATCTAATATTGACACAAACACCCTACATAAACATAGTTTAGGTGGGTATAAAGAAAACTCTCATGAAGTAGGGAAAGCGTTAAAACCCAATGGAAAAAATATCCTCCTAAAATAAATTAAAGAAGAACTAGATGAATCTTCCTTGGATAAAACATCTTCAATATTAACCCAATACTCAAGTGATGTCCTGCTAGACAAAATGTTTGAAAATAAATGAATTTGTGACAATAACATCTTGTACATAGCCAAGTAAAAGAACAATGGAAGGTCTAAAATTAATAAATTTAATGTAGAGAAGTGTTGGATTCTCTCATAGAAGAAAATAAAGTAATTGATGAAGAGGAAAAATAGAGGAAGTTTCATTTGAATCTAGAAAAAAAGGAACTATATTAGATAAAAGGAAAAAAAACCATAAAAAAATAGTTATAATGATTTTCACACTAATGACCTTGAGACACAAAGTAAATAAAGGCTCTCAGAGAAGCATATTAGTTTTGTGAATCTATAACATGTGAGAAAGTAAATAGAGACACAAGGTTGGAGATACTAGAGTGTAGGACACACTAGTCTTTCTTTCAAGTTGATGAAAATGACATAGAAGAATTGAAAGTGTTGTAAAACATGAGAAGTACACCCCTAAATAAAAATATTTTAATTAAATGTATGAACTATGATATTCCCCTTATTTTGAATTATAATATTAATTTAATGCTTAATAAATTAATGCCTAATTAAAATTTAACAATTTTATAAGTTGCAATTTAGGTAAAAACTATGAAAAGAATTTTACATGCACAAAACAACTTTCCAATTAGCATTACATGCAAAAAAGAAGCTAAGAGAAATATATATGAGATTGCCTCCAATGAAGGAAGAGTCACATGACATGTGAAGAAGAGATATAATCTGCTTAGGATATGCCATAATGGGCTCATGACTTCAAAATGAAAAAAATATGCTACTAAAGATCTTGAGGTATATAAAATGCAATGTTCTCCTTACAAAAAAGAAGAGTGCTGGAAAATCAAACTCCAATTGGTTCATCATAGCAAAAGAAATAGTTGTCCATAAATTCCTCATGTGGTAGCCTCCAAGGTAGGCTAAGTCACTTCACACAAGCAAACAATGACATGTGTATAGAATCCTTACAATCTAAGGGAGATAACCCAAAATTTAAGCACCTTAACTTTGTGCTTCTCAAAAACCTACATAGAAATTTTAAATCACTCTAATTTTTTTACAGTAGCTCACTTGGAAAGTCTTCTTCTTACAACTTAGGTTTCAGGGTCACGCTGTGAAATATGATGCCACATTAACATGATTTTTTCTAAGGTGTCCAAGAAGGCAAAAAAAAGTGAGACTAATAGTTGTGTAATAAGTCATGTTTTATTCGTATGCTAATATGACATCACATGATTTGTTTTGTTTTAGATCTAAGGAAAACATTTAATTCAATTATGGGTAGTCATCATAAAAAATAGCACTTTTATGTCACAACTATTGATGCAATATTGCCAAAAATATTGGGCATTAAACCAACAAGTGCTCTCACAACTATTGGAACATGCTCAACTAGAGGGTCTTCTCCCCTAGGTGAAAGTAAAGTTCAAATATTTTTTTAACTATATGCCACACTTCAACATGTGATGATTGTGGTATCTCTCTTTTGAGAAGAAATGACTAAGATAGAGAATGAAAAGATGTTTTAATTATATCAACATGACAATATTACAATATGTACATTAGGAAAAGAGGAAGAAAATATTTGAGTTGGTTGTTGTATGAAAGGGGAATAATTTTATTTAAATTTTAATATTTAAATAAATAATCTATCAAATAAAAAGTTGTGAAGGATCACATTTTATACAATTTTAAAATTCAGTCAAGTGAAATCTATAAGATTGACATCATGTGTGTTTTGGACAATTTTCACAAAATGGACACCCCTTAGTTCTTGTCTCTTAGCCAAAAAAGATCTAGTCTGTGACCTATGCTTTAAAAAAATAAATACCCCTTAGTTCTTGACTATTAGTAAAAAAAAGGTTTCACTCTATGGTGTGTGCTCCAATACAAATTAGTTTAACAATTGAGGGTTTTCAATATAAAACGCTCAAAACCTCAAAAAATTAAAAACTAAGTTGAACAAAATGAATAAACATGAGCTAACTAATATCCTATTTGATGCGGTCAAGCTTGATGGATCCAATTAAGGACTGACTGACCTTGCAGCCAAACCAATATGCAGCGAAAATGCACAATAAGAAACATAGATCTGATATGAAATAGAAATCTATATTCATGAAAACACCGATTACATGCAATGTGCTGAGCTGTAAGGCCTTCCCGATTACGGCTAGATACAAAGCAAGTAACAATCTACAAGATCTCACAGGATCCAAATCATTTCCCAAACATTAGCATTCAGCTAGCCCAGACCTGTAACACACAGCACACTGGTAGGCACCCATGAAAGATCTAAACTTGTACTCTAACTTCTAAGCAATCTTCTTGCTCCTAAGCTCACAAGCTACTAACCTTTCAACCCACCATTTGATGCCGAAAACATCTACCCAAGAATCCTATAAATACTGATTCCTAGCCACAAGTTGGCTAATGAAATAATAAATCTCAATAACCAAATATTAAATGCTAAAACATCAATCGGCTCTCAAATAGCCTTACAGAATAAATAAACTCTCAAAGATGGCCCCAAATGGTCATCAGATCCGCATAGAAGAATGCAACATGCTAGATCTAGGTCCCCACACATCCAATGGTCAATCCATAACTCGAGGAGCATGACCCAAATTTAATGCACCAGTCGGCCAAGCCGAGTCATCCAAACAATCCAGTCGGTAAGCAAGAACACTGAGCAATAGAGGAAATAACCGAGTGCCAGTCAACCAACCATGCCAAGCATGACCGAGCAACACAGTTATTACTGACTGCTAGGGAAACCAATGCCTTCAATTACCTAGCGCTCTATAGAGACCGAGCAACCAGTCTCCTAAATCGAGCAAGAAATCCAAACTGAGATCAAAACTAACAATCTACCTTCAAAGACAAACATATTTTTGGTTGATATAGGATTGCCAAGAATCCTAGGATGCTCTTGCATCAGACACCCCAAGTCAGAAAGATTTTCTCATAAGGAAATTAGGAACGCCTCAAGGGAATCATATCAGGTATGCCAAATCTGTTCTTAACCCACATCTCCTCTTGCCCTTCATCCCAAGTAGTCTTTGCTTCATCCTCTATCTTTCTCAACAAGTTCTTCTACTTTCCACTTTTCTTATCTTCTCAGTCGGTAATTGATACCAACTGACGCTGATCACTACCGATCACAGCAGTGCCTCGGTAAGGTTCATCCTCTCCAAACTCCTTAATCAACTCAGTATCATATGCATCTCTCCATGTCACAAATGTAACCATCTACTGAACCATCTCTGCCAGCAAAACCATATGCTTCTTAATTTCAACAAACTCTTTAGAGATATCATTCTCCTTCTCCTTCAAACTAGACTTAACCAGAATAGCTTCTTCCACCTTGTGCTCCTGAGGTTTGTCACAAGGACAACACCTGATAACTCCACATCCTTTAACCCTTATTTCTTGTAAAGTTATCAACTTATGCCAAGCTCCTTCATGCCTAACCACATAAGTGTTAGCATGACCATCAAACAACACATTTCTGTCAAATTACCAAGGTCTACCAAGCAACAGATGACAGACATCCATAGGCAACACATCACACAATACCTCATCATGGCAAGATCCAATTTGGAAATTAACCAAGCATCGCTCTTCAACTCTAACCTTAGAAACATCTTGTATCCAACTAATCTAATAAGGATTAGGATGCTTCCTCCTTTCTAAATTCAACTTACTAACCATTTCTTCTAAAACAAAATTCTTAGAACTGTCACCATCAACTAGAACATTACATACCTTGTTTTTGCACTTGCATCTGGTCCTGAACAAATTTCTTCTTTGCACCAGTTTAGAGACACATGCAGACAATCTTTTAGTGATAAGACATTCACCTTTCTTTGGAACATTCTCAATGCCTTCTTCAGTAGCTAATGCAACTCTTTTCTTAGAACACTGCCAACTTCTATGACCAGCTTCACCACAGTTATAGCAAGTACCAGTGAACTCATTCTTCCATCTACCTCTCTGTCCAACATTCTTAGTAACTTGACCACTACTAGATCCAACATCAGGCTTAGGATTCTCTGTCACATTACCTTCAGCAACTATCTCACCAGTCTTACCACCTCGATTCCTATTATTCTGTCTACCTTCAAACTTCTTATTCAGCTTCTCTTCAATCTTTAATGCCATCTGATAAGCATCACCAATTGTTGTCATCTGCACAGTAAGTAACTCTTCCTGAATACTAGGTCTCAAAACATAAACATACCTAGCAACCTTCTCTTTATCAGCTTCAGAATGACCAGTCCTAATCAAGATTCTATAAAACTCCTCGGTATACTCCTATACCGATTTGTTAGTCTGCTTCAAAGCTTGCATCTTCTTAAACATCTCCAATTCATAATCCACTGGAATGAATTGCTTCTTCAACTTTTCAACCATTCGGTTCCACATAGAGATCTTTTCTTTTCCTCTTCTACCTCTTTCCAACTGAACTTCTCTCCACCAGATATTTGCATGACCTTTCAACTTAGTCTTTGAAAATCTAACCCTATTAGGATCTTCTACCTCTTCATACTCAAAGTACTCATCCATCTCATTAATCCAATCAATCAACTCTTTTGGCCTAAGGCTTCCAGAATATATAGAAACTTCAATCTTAGGTCTCTTCTCAATCTTAGACATAGCTTTCAGAATTCTATGCTCCTATGGATCTCTAGCTTCTACAGCTTCTTCAAAATGCTCTTCTTCTTCAGATTCATCATCACTATCCTCTTTCAAGGTAGGTTTCTTTTTCTTTCTCAATTGCTCTTGCAAGTCTTGCACTTGTTTCTGCAAACCCCTAAAATCATCAAGATTGAATTCTCCAACAACTTCTTCATCTGAGGTCTCACGATTTCTCCTCGGAGGCATCTTCAAATCAAGATCTAGACACACAAGATCCACTCAGCTCCAACAGGAACAAACCTCGCTCAAACAGGAATACACTTAGCTCCACCAGATCCACTTGCTTCAACATGAACAAACCTTGCTCTAATACCACCTGATGCAGTCAAGCTCGGTGGATCCAATTAAGGACTGACCGACCTTGCAACCAAACCAATATGCAATGGAAATACACAATAAGAAACACATATCTGATATGAAACATAAATCTATATTCATGAAAACACCAATTACATGCAATGTGTCGGGCTGTAAGGCCTTCCCGATTATGACCAGATACAAAGCAAGTAACAATCTACAAGATCTCACAAGATCCAAATCCTTTCCCAAACATTAGCATTCAGCTAGCCCATGCCTGTAACACACAACACACTAGTAGGCACCCATGAAAGATCTAAACTTGTACTCAAACTTCCAAGCAATCTTCCTGCTCCTAAGCTCATAGGCTACTAACCTTTCAACCCACCATTTGATGCCCAAAACATCTACCCAAGAATCCTATAAATACTAATTCCTAGCCACAAGTCGGCTGATGAAACAATAAATCTCAATAAACAAATATTAGATGCTAAAACATCAGTCGGCTCTCAAATAGCCTTACAAAATAAATAAACTCTCAAAGATGGCCCCAAATGGTCATAAGATTCGCATAGAAGAATGCAACACGCCAGATCTAGGTCCCCACATGTCCAACAGTCAATCCATAACTCGAGGAGTGCGACCCAAATTTAATGCACCAGTCGGCCAAGTTGATTCATCCAAACAATCCAGTCAGTAAGCAAGAACACCGAGCAATAGAGGAAATAACCGAGCGCTAGTCAACCGGCCACGCCAAGCATGACCGAGCAACATAGTTATTATCGACCGCTAGGGAAATCGATGCCTTCAGTTACCAAGTGCTCTACAGAGACCGAGCACCCAGTAAAATATTGAAACTGAGCAACCAGTCTCCTAAAATGAGCAAGAACTCCACCAAACCGAGATCAAAACTAACAATCTACCTTCAAAGACAAACATATTTTTGGTTGATACAGGATTGCCAAGAATCCTAGGATGCTCCTGCATCACTATTCTCCTTACCCCCCTTAAGACATCAGACATTGCATAGTAATTCTTGATGAAATAAGTTTCAAAAGTATAGAGCATGAAGGGATCTATTTTAGTTGTTGCAATTTGAAGGCTTGAATTATTTTATCCCTTCAATCTATATTTGGGGACTTTTGCGTATCTTAGTTTGCAGTTTTTGAGTGGTATACACCCCCTTAAAATGTTCAAAATTTATGGCCCTATTGCAAGCACCTCTATTAAGCATGAAGGCATTTGCAATACCTAATTTTGTGATATTAGCTAGCTCAGTTCCATCCCCATTTCTTATAATCCTAAAATTTTCATCATATTTTTGTGCAAGGATCCTAAAAAAATACTCATCTATGAAAAATTTAGGATAAAATAATTTTCCTATATCATAGGTCCAAATATTTGATGTGGGAATATCCTCAAACTTATTTCTATACTAGTGTAAAGATAGATTCCATCTTGTTATCTAGGGATGGTGGCATGTTGACAATATTCACATGCATCTTTGAATAAATTTTGGTGGGTGCATTGCATGGATGAACTAGATAGGAAATATATTAGGTCTTGGTACAATAGTTTTTCCTTCTCCTTAAAGGCACTAGTTTGAGTGGTTTGGCTTATTTTGACATATTAGGGTTTCTCACAACAAGGATTTAGGGTTTACTAAAAATTTGAATTCAACACCCAATTACGCTTATGGGTCTGAAAAATACAATTAGATTCATATTAAGGTTTTATTTTACTTATTTTTTGCTCTCTAGCTATTGCTTCATCTTGATGATAGACCATGTAGTATGATTTGAAACGTTGATGATGAAAAAATATAAGAATACACAGTTTAATCAAAAAATACAAGACTCTAATATGATGGACTGGAAATCACATAACTTTAATACTCGATAACATTTGTAAAAACCCTTAAGACTCTAAATATATTAAAAAAATTCCCGTTTCGCTTGAGAGATCTCAATTCCTTCAATGAAGACACAATTGAAAAATTCCTCCTCCAAGTACAAAATTTATTGGCATGTCAAATAGTTGTTTAGTATTCTCTACCATTAATATGCATTTGTGCTTGCTTCCAATTAGCAAATGATCATTTTCCGCAAGTTTAAATTAAGACCATTAATTTGCTTGGATATGATGGCTAGAATTCAATTGATCATCACTAATCTAAAATCAAAATTTACTTTCCATGGTGGGCGGTCCCATAAGACACTTTGGACCCACCATAGGTCCTCCACGTGGGTGTGAGGAAAAGTTAACATTGAACTTAATGCTAACCACGGGTAGTAAAAACACTTCTCGCATGTTTTAAAAAGTAACACATTAAAGCGATGGTCATACTTCCTGCATGCATGCAAGGGGTTACACTTAATGACTATGGAGGTGCGAGGAATGAGAGTTAAGTTGTTCAAATATGCACATGCACATTTTGAAGACTTGAGTAACAATGGGGACTTAAAAGTGCAATCATTGACCGGTTCCAAGGTGAAACATTGTGTTAAGAGGTTGGTCATTTCGATGGTGCCTATCATTTAAGGGTTCATTTGCTTTTTCACAATTAGACTAGAATTGAGATTGTCAAGTCCCGGAATTGACATTTTCGATGTTTGTGTTCAAAACATGAAAATGAAATAGGGATTTGTTAATTCTCATTTACCCTCAAAATTTAACATTTGAATCTTCCATCTAAATAGGTGGAATTAGAAAATCAATTCCAATTCCACTTAAATGGGAATTGGGGGTAAAGAAAAAATTATAATATTTTGAAATCCATATGCAAACAACATTTCCATCTTTTCATTATGAATTTTAGGTGAACCAAACGGTTCCATCTATATTCGAAAAACCATTTTCCAGATTTAAAACTTTCAAAATTGTCAAATACTAGAATTTGACAATTCCAACATTATTTAATTCCACCAACCAAAAAGGAATGGGAACAAGACAATAATAGGTCAATGACAAAAAAAAAGAAGAACAAAGAATCCTGATGAAAATAAAGACCCACGATTTTAAGAATTTTTAGTACTTGTAGAACTTAAACACATTGAAAAACTCTAAAAAAAGGTGGTAACAAATATAATGAGGTTAAATTAATAGAATCAATATCTTGAACATTACATTCATTCTAAGATCAATAGCTAATTAAGGTTTCTACTTGGAATCTAAATATTTTGATTTCCCTTTATTACATAGTCTATAATTGAGCCACTACTTATAACTTAATATCTTAATTTATCATATAATTTTAATTTTATTTAATAAAATTACACATTATCTATGTTTAAACTTCTATCTCCATACTAATGATTATGAAAATAATTATAATAGAACTTCATGATTAATGGCTTTTAGAGCTCTTTACTTCTTAATGGTCTCCTGTCATTCCATGAGCTACTATAGTTAATAATTCATTTAAGATAAGCAACAAATAAGTTCAAGAGTAATAAATGCATAAGCTCTAAGTCATTTTTTTGTATTGATGAAGATTTGAACCCAACACCTTTTAGGTGCCTACAACATGACTTTACCACTATACCAGGTGTCTTTTGACCACTATGACTTTACAACATGACTTTACCACTATCAGCTCTAAGTTTTGACCTATTAACCTCATTCACATGTAGCTATAGGAATATATTACTACATGTATCTTTCTTTTAAGTGTGTTCGCTTGTCCAGTTGTCACTAAGTTATTAGTAAATACCTGGTTTGTGTTGGTATTCTAATTTTGAAGAAAGGTTTAATAACCATTCTAAGATTGGGTCATCTTGGTATACTCATGGCTATCTATCAAATTAAACCTCACAATATATAAGGAGAGTTTGGCAAAAAAGATTAAGTGACGCCTTGGTAAGTTATGCTTTTTAGTTTAATGTTTAGACATTTCCTATGAAATACATAGTAGGACAAATTCGTGATAAATGTAGAAGTCTTAAGTCATCATAAGTAGTAACCTCATTCAAACCACATGCAATTAAGGCACTAGTAATTCATGGTAAATGTAGAAGTCTTAAGTCATCACAATTAGTAACCTCATTCAAACCACATGCAATTAAAGCACTAGTTCACTATGTCCCTAAATATACTCACACCTTGCTTAAGTGAGTTCACATAATTGTCCACTTGCCACTGCATTATTATTAGTTTACCTAACATCATGTTGATGTTCTAATGCCTAAGATCTCAATTGTATAAATACATAGTACAATTCAATGTCTAGCATATGACCAAATGATGGGAGCGACTAAGCTCTCTACAAAACACACCAAAGACAAAAAAATGTCTGACTTTTTTTTCCTGAGATTCACGAAAACATATTGATTTGTTTGCAATTTTTTGTGGTTTTCAAGCACAAAATATGTAGATCATGAAGAATAGATGGTGAAAATTTCACGAAAATTTGTTGTGTTTTCTATTTTTTAAAATTTGGACAACAATGCATGTTGTAGGGAGCTTAGCCGTGTCCCCAAATGATTGTACAAATAGAATGAAGGGATTTATACAATTTAATTTCATGACAAAGAAACCACATCATTGATGACAGTTCACATGCCAATTCACATGTCAATAATCAATTGAATTACAATTTCATGCTAAAAATAATCCTATTTGATTATGTTCTCATTTAATATATCCTAACGATACCACTTAACTAGGTTCCCCATTGCACTTCTCTAAGAATCTTAAAATATTAATCTATAATTTAAACAAAATATAATTGGATAATTACTTGCCAAAGACAAGTATTCTAACAAGTGATAGATTAACAAAAACAAAAATTAATCTAGAACAATTAAACAATTGTTATTGCAATAATATTATTGCCTTCAATAAGTACTAATAATCTTAAACATAGGAATTGTAGGAATCGCTTTATAGTTGCTCAAATGACGTATCTGCAAATTAGTAGTACGTAAGCAAATAGCAGAAACAAATCTGACGTGCTTGAAATGACTGACATGTACGTTGAACGTTCCCACATATGCGTTGGCTTCATTAATTAGAATGAATTTTCTGCTGGGAAGGCATAATCAAATGGCAACGTCTAAATCGTAAACTAAAACACATATATTTTAATTATATATTCTTTGGAAACAACAACAAAAATTACATGTACTTTTAAGTATTTGGTGTTGGCCTTGAGTACTTTAAACTCTAATTTGTTACATTGACTTCATATTTTATATGCTATAAATATGATAATGATTTCTTTTTATTTTTTATTTTTTTAATTTAAATAATGCAAGGAAAAATACTAATGAAAAAAAAAACATAAGCTGCACTCTCTAACCTTTCTATATTTAGGGAAGATTAGGATTATTAATAAAGTAATATTTTATTTTGCATTAATTATTTTAATATTTAAATTAATTAAAAATAGTTGAAGAAGTATTTTAAATAAAATTAAATGTTTATATAAGAATTTTTAGTTTTGAATAAATAGATGTTTTATATATGTATTTAAATTATTAATATCATATATGAATTAAAAATATATAGATAAATTATAAAATATATAAAATTAATTTTTAATATTCGTCAATATTATTCTCTTGGATGGTAAAATATGCATTATTTTTTATTACGTAGAACCTTTTCCCATAAGTCCGCTCTTTTGTTAATGACCACATAATATAGAAAGCCAACATTACATTTACTATAATAATTAAGCTGATTTGAGAGTGAGCTACACCTACTTTCTCTCCACCTACTTTCTCTCTTATGACACTAATGGAGCAAATTCCATGCAGATTGATAGAAATCTAACGTATCCAAAACATCTATTTAATGTATGTACCTGACATTTGGAAAAAAAATGTTAAAAAAATAATTTTAAATTATGTTTCTTAAAAATAATTATAATTTAAAAATTAAAAAAACTGAAAATTAACTATATAGATAATTTTATGTATTTTTTTAGAAAGTTTATATCAAATATAAATTATTTTAGCTTATTTTATATGAAATATAAGTGAATTAATTCGTAATTATTCAACTTTAAAGATAGAAAAAAAAAAATCTATTTGAATTTTTTTCCAATAGTAATATAGCTATTATTTTTTAGAGATTGAAAACAAATTTTAAACAACGAGAAGCTGAAAATTATACAATAGTTACATGATGAAAAATATGATACATAAATACATATATTTCTTTCAATTTTCTTTTCTATTCCTTCAAAATTATACCTCTAAATTTTTTATATAATACAAACAAATACACAAATTCCTCATTCATTGAAGGAATATTTAATTTTAAAAAAATAAATAAAAAATTTATAAAACCACTATCCTTAAATTTTTTTATAAAATATTTAAATTGTGTCTTCTAAACTTTAGTCCAAAAATATTACATATATCTTTTATATAAATTTAATAATTCAAATAATAATATATTTTTAAAAAATCAAATAATTTTATAGATTTTCCAAGAACAATGATATTTTTAATTTTTTATAGTAGAAGAAGAAGTAGAAGAGGAAGACAAAGAGGAGGAGGATGAAAAAGACAAAGAAGAGAAAGAAAACGAGGAAGAGGAGGAGGAGGAAGATGAAGAAGAAGAGGAGAAGAAGAAGGAGAAGAAGGAGGAGGAGGAGGAGGAAGGAGGAAGAGAAGGAGGAGAAGAAGAACAAGAAGAAGAAGCATGAGAAGGAGGAGGAGGAGGAGGAGGAGGAGGAGATGAAGAAGGATCAGGGGAAGAAGGAGAAGAAGGAGAAGGAGAAGGAGAAGGAGAAGGTAAAGGTGAAGAAGGTGAAGAAGAGAAGGAGGAGGAGGAGGAGGAGAAAGAAGAACATGGCATAGAAGAGGAAGAAGAAGAAGAAGAAGAAAGAGGCAGAGGAGGAGTAGGAGAAGGAGAAGAAGAACAAACAAAAGAAGAGGAGGAAGAAGAGGAGGAGGGGGAGGAGGAGAAGAAGAAGGAGAAGGAGAAGAAGAAGAGGAGGAGAAGGAGAAGTTGAAGAAGAAGAAGAAGGAGGAGGAGGAGGAGGAGAAGCAAGAGGAGGAGGAGATGAACAAGAAGGAGGAGGAGGGGGAGGAGATGAAGAATAACGAGAAGGGGAATAAGGAGAAGGAGAAGGAGAAAGAGAAGGAGAAGAAGGAGAAAGAGAAGGAGAAGGAGAAGGAGAAGAGAAGGAGAGGAAGATGAAGAAGGAGAAGGAGAACAAGTAGAAGGAGTCAAAGAAGGAGAAGAAGGAGAAGGTGAAGGTGAAGGTGAAGAAGAGGAGGAAGAACATGGCATAGAAGAGGAAGATGAAGAAGAAAAAGGCAGAGGGGAAGAAAAAGGAGTAGGAGAAGGAGATGTAATAGAAGGAGAAGAAGAATAAAAAAAGAAGGATAATACACTTGCTATTCGCTTCCTTCAAAACCCATTATATTAACTATCGATGTGACCATTGCACCTCTTCTAGGTGCAAGTGCTAGTTATAAATAAAATATTTAGTTTTTAAATTATAAATTTTAATAGAAATATCTTATTTACTCAATATATAAAGTAGTTTAACCACTATTTTTAAGCCGATTGGCTTTTTAACTAATGGAAATGTGTCTCATGAAAATGTGTTTGATATGGAAGAACTTTGCTAGGAACTTTTTTGGGGAATTTCCCAGTGAGCATTTTCTTCCTTCTATAACATCCTGACACAACAAACGGTGGTGATAAGCATCAACCTATTTATCTTTTCTTTGCTTTCCACAACGGCGGTTGTGTATACAGTGGCTTGCATTTATACAGGAAAACAAACAACTTATTCAAAAGTGATGAGCATTGTTCTGAAGGTCTGGAAGCAACTGATGGTGACCTTTCTCTGGTATTTCTTAATCATGATGGTCTAAAACACGGTGCTTTTCTTGGCTCTGATTTTTTTGATTTTAATTATGGGCGTGGACAGTGCAGTGGCTTTAAATTGACTAAATTTACAAATGCCCACAAAATACAAGAAATATTATTTACTCAATCATAAATGTTCTTCAACTTATTCTAAAATCAAATGCAGACATAATGCAATCCTCATTTCAGTTGTGAGATGTATTGAGAGTATATTTAAATGAATTTTTTTAGACACTTACAAGCTTCATAGCCCAAGGTATTCATAAAATCCTTACATGTCACTTTGTGCGTTGTGCTAGTCATGCTTTATAGGAGTTTCTACTCTTTACAACATCACCATAACATTGACAATACCAAAAAATATTGTACTTGTGGCCCATTCTAGGATATGTTCTATTATTTTTTAAAATAAATAAATAAATGAAAACCATGCACATTTAATTTTCATTTTCAGGAATAAATTTCTCAAAATTGAATTAAAAAAAAAACAATTGTGAGACAAAATAATTTAACGTTTCAACGATAAGCATTTTACTTCAAAAATAAAATTACAAGAAAGTAGGCCATTGGAATAACTTGGAAAGCAGATAAACTGCAAAATATCTTTAAAAATGATGGTTAAAGGAATGGAAAGGTTTGCATTGCAAAAGGTAGCGCGCGATTAAGGAGCTTGAAACTGGTAGTATTGATTGCTCGAAGGCTCGCCTCTTCTTTGATAAAAGAAGTAACGCAATGTCACCAATAAATCCATTAACTGAGTCCAGTCATTGAGTAACAGTGAAAAGATTTTAATTATAATAGAACATAAAGAATAAAAATAGAAATTGCCTCCACAGTTCTGATACATCCCGCTCTCCTTTCATAACCACCATTGCCAAATCACTTACAAGAAAGACGCTTGGAACAACGATGGAAATAGATCACACAAAGAAGCACAAGTTGTTCTACCTCCAAGGCAAAATCCCTAGAGTCGATGCAAAATTAATCCAGTGTACAGGTTGTAACTGGTACGATTTTTATTGTTATTGATATGAATCTTCTTCTATCGAGGTTAAAATAGAGAATGACATGTAGACTAAGTGCTCAGAGACGTAGCCTAAAGATGGTTGAAGGCATAATTCTCATTCCATAAAATATCACTTTCAAAGTATTTAGGTAACATGCTATTTTATTAAAAAATTATTAATTATTTGATATGAATTGTCTTGATTATACTTATCTATAGTTATCTTTGTAAAGCTTTTGCTTGAAACCAAATAGAAATGTGAATATGTAATTCTCATTTTGCAATATCGAGATCATATGATGGAAGAAGTTTATTGTTTTAGATTGTTGAATATTTACAACTTACTATCTAATGATTTCGGCAAACCTACTTCAATTATATCCTAATCTAAAAAGTTATTCCCGAGATCCATCTCTAGATCTAGATTGGTGGGTATGGAATTTCCACCATTACAACACTAAGATCCTATGCGTAGGATTAACAAAGCATCTCCAATTTCTTTTTGGCAATTGGGATTTCATTGTTTTAGTAATCATTCTTATATAATTTTAGGGTTTTTTTCCCAAATTGATTTAATCCAAAATTCATGTTGTATTGAAAGAATATCTCCAATTTTGTTATTCTAATTCACGTAGCCTCTATGAGCATCTAAGGCATCCTTCGAGTAAACTAGGGGACACGGGGGACAAAGCACTTTTGAAAGAGATAAATAAGAATAGGTGGTATTTTATGTATTTTGTGCTATGTTTGAAGCAAGTAATGGGTTAAATTCTTGCATTGTTTGTTATATTGCTCGTATAATACATTGGAGATTTTTTCAAAATAATAATAATAATAAAATAAATGATGTTTAAATTTATTCTTTAATCAATTTTTTTGGCTATCTATGTAACTTAGCCATAAAATATTTATATCAAATTATTTAAAACACTTATTCTTTATTACTAAATTTATTGAATGCAACGTTCATTTTAAATTCTATCGATCGCAACCGGTGGGAATCCATCAATCCCACTGGAAATCTCATCAATCGCAACCATGCTTTACATTCTCAGAATTTTTATGTCTCAAGGCACAAAATGTTTTGGCCTTCCCAAAGATGGTTATGCCACTGTTTGTAGCCTAGGTAAGTGGGTTTTCCAAATTTATTGATTTGTAAATGGTGAATTGAGAGAGGCAATTTTTGTTGCATATTGTGGGAAATGGAAAGTTTGAGGTTTGGTTTGTGCACATTGTGTTAGAATAACTGAGAGGGGGGTGAATCAGGTTCTGTTCTCCCAATAAAAAATGTATAATCCAAAAACAAATTACTTAACTTTCTGCTACTCGGTAACTTAAAATACTTTGTTGTCTGTGCTTTTATCGATTGCCAATCTATAACATATAGTGATTACTGATCAAATCAAATATGCAACATGTAAATATCACATCAAACAAATATCACAATCAACACATAACACAAGAGATTTAACGTGGAAACCCTGTGAAGGAAAAAACCACCTGGGACTGGCAACCCAAAAATATTCATTCTTCTGAAGTGAGGTCGGTGAAGACCCAACCCTGTTAAAGGTTACAAACATACTGTTAGGTGTGACCTTGTTAGAGGATTTTAGACCAACCGTTATCGTCCAACCAACATTCACTATGGGGTTGACAGGATAACAATTTTCATTCTATGAATGATACATAAAAGACTTTCTAGTCCACTTAGTTAAGAGATTTGACTATATACAATGGTTAAAATGTAACAGTAGGTGATCTGCCTTAATAAAACTTCAATTGCAGATGTACAGATCAATGTTAGGTTCATTCAATCCTCTGATCATTAAACAATTCTGTTTCAATCAATATTTAGTAACTTATTATCGCTCGGTAATAGCTTCCTGTCGCTCAGTAAAAACTCTGTAGTTCGGTTCTCAATAACCAGTTTGATCAAGCATGCATGAAAACTTGTTCACGTGATAATTCTATAGTCTCCTTCTTCCGACATCTTTTTCATTATGAAACTCTAGTCTCTTAAATAGACAAGTAAACCATTTTCTTCTCCTCCATTATATTTTGCCGCTTTAACCTTCCTTGGCTCATGTGTCAATAATACGTTTGATTTTCATCCTTTAGATCTTTCTTGAATTTTGTTAGCCATCGATTTTTGTAACAAACTTTATCTCCAACCTTGTAATCATACGCTTTCCATCTCATCAATCCTTATCGGCTAAAGTAATCATTTAGTTCATTTCTCCTGTTCGGTGAACAAAAAAATGCATCGGTGAACACAAGCTCGGTTTACATTGTGCTTGGTATACACTACACTTCGTCGGTGTATACTGAAATGCTTCATCAACCGACAACACTGCTTTGTGTCTTTCGACTCTTTTTCTCATCATAGATGAATGCAACATAATCAAGTCAATATCATAAGGTCATAGAAACATCAACAAGTTACCCAATGTATTCCTTATCCTCATCTATCATATCCATCTTTCTCATGTAGATATTTATGTTCTTCATCACTTTCACTCATTTTCTACAGATGTTTCAGTATAGTAACTTACAAGATAAGTGTTGTTAAACTAGTTGACATCAATGACAACATAATACTAATTTAATCATCTTACATATCTAATTAGTAACTCAGTGATCTTGAATCACAGATCTTCAATTAGGTTCTAAATCAGTTGTAGTTCATCACATTAGTGAAGTGCAGGGGATTGGAAAGTAGAGGGAGGACAAAAGTGGATTGAAGGATCGTGTGCACTGTAGGCATGAGAGCTCATTGTCCATGTCAAGAACAACCTTTTGGGTTTGTGGCAAGCTGCCCATATGGTTTTCTGCCATTAAATTCAGGTTGAGAGAGGGGGGGGGGGGGGGGCGAGGTCCAGTGATAAAAAGATAAATATATAAGGAATAAGGACACACGCATAGATATATTTTTTTGGTTAGATAATTTGAGAATGGTTAGTTATTTGTTCTAGTAACTATTTTCTACTATAGGAAAATTTCTACGTCCAATATATTATGAAAGATATATCTCACTATTAATGTAACCAACCATTACACCTCTTTTAGAAGAAGAAGAAGAAGAAGAAGGAGGAGGAGGAGGAGGAGGAGGAGGATAATGATACTACATTTGATTACTCCCCTCCCTACTTGAGCACCCCAATATATTAAACTAGATATATCTTGCTATCGACATAACCATTGCACCTTTATCATTGTTAGGTGCAAGTGCTATTTTTTTAATCATATTTTAACCACTGTTTTATGTATGCAGTACAATTATAATTAAAAGATTCATAAAAAGATATTTTAAATTTAGTTGTATAATAATTATTTTTAAACTTCAATATATTTTCTAATATTTATTTATGTAATATAAAAGTGCTTTAACAATTATCTCATGTATGCAATACTTATAATAATTTGAAATATTTTGAAATTTAATTATATGATAATTTTTAGTTAACCATAGATCATATTTTATAATTATTGCATACAATTATAATAATTTGAAATATTTTGAAATTTAATTATTTAATAATTTTTAGTTAACCATAAATCATATATTATAATTATCTATAATATATAAACAAAAATTGACAAATTTAAATATTTGTTTATTTTTTATAAATTTTAAAGAATTAACAATTTACTTTTTTTTGGTATTTTAATAGATTTTATTTATTTTTTATTTTTTAAAATTGTGTTTATCTTTCAATCATTCAATGTGAGATACGTAAATCTTTATACAAATTTTTACTATGTATTTATTATTTTAGTTTAAAGTCAAAATCTATAAAATGGTAACACAACATCAAAATGCTAATCCCACCTAATCCTAACTCCAAATACATATCATAACTGTATTCTAAGATCTCCACCTTTCTCTATCTCCTTATATTTTTATGTCTCTGTCACTCTATCACACTGCCACATCTCTCCCTCCCTTCCTCCCTCCCCATTTATACTTGTCTATCTCTATTTCTTCTCCCCCCCCCCCTCTCTCTCTCTCTCTCTCTATTTTTATCTCTCTATACCTCTTCCTCTCTATCTATCTTTCCCTCTACCATTCTATATCTCTCTATCTATTTCTCTCCCTCTCCTTCTCTCCCTCTATCTATCTCTCCCTCTTCCTCTCCTCTTCTATCTTCATCTCTAATTTTATCTACTCTAAACTATCCTCATTATCACTCTATTATAGTGCCACATATATTTCTTTTACTCCTTCTCCTTGTCCCTCTGTATCTATCTATCTATCTATCTCTTTCATTTTATCTATCATCTCCCTATATACTTATCTATCTCTTTATCTCTTTCTCACTATCTTTATCTCTCCTCCTAACTCTCTTTTCTATCTATCAATTTCTCTATTTCTCTCTATCTATTTTTCTCCCTCTTCCCTCCTCTCTATCTTTATTATAAGATAGATGCAAATTTTTTAATTTTGAAAATTAAAAAAATTAATTATCTTTAATTTTTTTGGACTTGACATTTCAGGCGATATGGGCGATTCCTTTGGGACTAATTTCTAGTTCCTTATCTCTTCCTTACTCCTTACGAAAATACTAATTTTTTATTGGAACCAAAGTTTGACAGAAAACTGTAGGGATTTTTTATCCCACAAAGTTTGATTCAATAAAAGAAAATTGTAGTGATTTTTTTAATCCCCCAAAGTTTGATTCAATAACAAAAAAATTTGCTTCTTTGTATCAATCCATATTAGATTGAGGGAGGAAGCATGGCTCCGATTGTGAAGCAATCGAAAAATCTGAGTGTAGAAACCTGATACCAAGATGTGGTTCACGACATCGCAATAGACTAGTATGGGAAACGTGCTCTTCGGATCAAAGCATTATGCTGTTTGGTCATAGTTTCAAGTCTTTGCCAATCACGATGCCTCCATCAATTCTATTTCTTGGGCACCCCTTGAACTCAGACTCAGCCTTGCTTATGGTTCTTCTAACGGATCCATTATGTGCTTGAGATTGTAGCTAGATATCCATTGCTTTATGTTGCTTTGACTTTAGTATTTGCTCAAATAGGAGCTACTCTTATTTGCTGAAGTTTTGATGATCATAGTGAGGACTCTGTTGAAGGCTCTATTGCAGAATCATAGAAAGGAGAAGACAACTAGGATTAACTTCTTCTGCAGATTGAGTGTTGTTTGCCACACTGATTGCATATATGCAATAAAAAAGTTGACTGAAGTCCGTGTAAAGGAGGCATGCAGACCAAAAAGGTAAATATGCATGAAGCAAGTTCCTTTTTTCTTTTAATAGTGGACTACTAAGTGAGAAGTATTAAAGCCAGAGGAGATATTTGAATAAGAAGTGATGCCAAAAATGTGATAGTGTAATATGAAAGTATTAGAGTGAAAGTGATAATGTCAATTAATGAAGAAAGTGATAACTAAAATTATCATATTTATGTCTATAGGTGTCTTGTTTGGGGATTCGCCATTGGAAAGTTGTTATCTATTTCAGAAATATGCTTCTAGCGGCCTTTTTTGGTCGATTGCTATCGACGGTTTTTGGCGGCGAGCTTGCATGTTTTGGCGACATGCCATAAACCTTCGACAACTGTTGTCAGTCAATTGTTGTCCCTGGTTATTGGTGCCAAGATTACATGTGGTGGTGATGCATCTTTCAATGGGTGCTCCGTATGAGATGAAGAGGCGAAGGGACGATATGTATCTGTTCACCTTGAATATGCATTCAATATACTCTACCACTGGCATTGTTCCAGTGGTTATGGTGATAATTTGGTGGGTTGATGCGACTCATTTCTTATCTTTGTTGGAGCAGTCGTGTTGTAGAGGTTTCTTCCAAGTCTTCGAGAGCGTCCTTTCATAGTTTCATTTTTATGCAGTTAAGAATATTGCAGAGGTTCTTTTGGTTCTTTAAGATCGTCTATTACTTACTCTTTCAAAACATTGTGTTTAGGGTTATTCGTAGTGCCATTTTCTACAGTTAACAATTTGATTGGATTTCTTGGTCGATTGCCGTCAGCGGTTTTTTAGAGTCCAGTTTGCATATGGTGGTGGTGTGTCTTTTGCTAGAGTGCGATGGGACGATTTGTATATGTTTGCCTTTAATGTACATTTTGTGGAGCGATCATTTTGTAGATGTTTCTTTTAGTTCTTCAAGAGTGCCCATTATTGTTTCAAAACATTGTGTCTGGGTTTTCCATAGTGTCATTTTTATGTAGTTGATAATGTTGCAGAGGTTTTTTTTCGGTTCTTCAAGAGCGTCCATTTCTTACTCTTTCAAAATATTATGTTTATGGTTTTTTATAGTGTGATTTTTATGCAGTTAATAATGTTGCAGAGGATTCAAGAGCATCCATTACTTATTCTTTCAAAACATTGTGTTTATTCAATTTTTCATAGTGTTGTTTTTATGCAATTAAGAATGTTGCAGAGGTTTGTTTCGGTTCTTCAAGAGTGTCCATTACTTACGCTTTCAAAATATTATATTTTTCAACATATTGTACCACTAGTGTCTTTGGTGGTTATGTCAATGGTTTGGTGGGTTGATGTTACTCATTTTCATCTTTGTCGAAACGATCGTGTTACAGAGGTTTGTTTTGGTTCTTCACGAATGTCCATTACTTAGTCTTTCAAAACATTGTGTTTAGGGTTTTTCATAGTGTTATTTTTTATGCATTTGAGACTATTGTAGAGGTTTGTTTCACTTCCCATTACTTACTTTTCAAAACATTATGTTCAAGGTTGCTCATAGTGTTGTTTTTTGCAGTTAACAATTTTATTGGCTTATTAGGTCTATTGGTGTCACCATTTTTTTTGCGGAAAGTTTGCATTTGGTGATAGCACATCCTTCGGTGGGTGCTTCTTATGAGATGAATAGGTGACAAGATGATTTCTATCTATTTCTTTAAGTCCTTTTTCCCACCATTCCATACCCTAAAAATAGGTAGGTGGCTATGGTTGTTTTTATTTAATTTATCTTTCTCTATCTAAACTTTGGGTTTAGGTATTTTTATAATATCATTTTTAGGTAGTTAAGAATTTGATTTTCTCCATAGATTTCTTTGAAATTTGATTTCATTCTATTTCAGACTATTGAGAATTTCTTTTTCATTCATAAAATGATCATATTAAAATTTTAATCATACGTCGTGATGACTCAAGGAGCTAGAAATCATTAAAATGCCAAATGGTGTAAAAAATGAATTGGGCATTCATAAATCATTTCATAGTATTTTAAGATGTGATTCAGTGTAGATCTAAAAATATCCTTTGGGGAATTCCGTTTGCTATGATACTTCTTACCGAGTTCCCATCTGATATGGTATTTTTAGCTTTTAATAGTAATAGTTAAACCCACAAAAAGAAAAGAAAGGGATATTATGATGTGTACCACAATATTTGAATAATGCAAACATTTTGATATATTTCTACAAACAATTCATTCTTTATTAATATTTGGGTCTTCTGATGATGTATTTGACAACCCTTGGTAGAAAAATCAATAAAATCAAAACCCACAAGAAAACAAGGAATATTTTGAAACTTTCACTTAGTCATGTTTAAAAATAATGTGAAGTGATTAATCTTGAATTTTTTTGTTCCTATATCATTGTTACCACATACAAATTCATTCTCAAAAATCACGGAGGGAAATCGGCTGAGAAAGGCCGCTGAGGGCATATTTTGGGGACAGATGGCAACTTATCGACAACCAATATCTTAACAAGACTGCCAAAAAAAAATTAAAGGGGAAGATGCTTAGGTTTCTCTTAGCTTCTAATAATATTTGGCTCTCTTGATCAATTTGTAGATAATTCTCCTAATTGTAATTTTCAAAATGATGGATTCAATTTGCACTAAATAACTCTACTATGATGGTTTTGTTCTTTCCCAAAGTCTTAACTGCCTAAGAACAACACTATTAAAAACCCTAAACACAAAGTTCATGGCTATTAGGTGGTTTACAAAGTTTTGTTACTTTTTGAGTTGACGAATTGATGTTATAAAAGACACACCATTCAACCATTGAATGTTTTCAAAGTTCACCTTCTTAATGCCTTATTAATTAATGAATACAATATATATGTCAGTAATTTGAGACTACAATTTTGATAGTTTTAGGACTTCATTAATAAGCCAGATGCTTGAAGGAATACTTTAAAATCATGTTTCATACAATTTGTTCTTATTTCATGTGAATAATCAAGATCTTGACTACTAATTCCATATTAGTAAGACATGAACAAACAAACTCAAGACCAAATCTTAAACCACACTGGTTGGTGACTCAAGAAGCTACAAATCATTAAAATGTCAAACGATGTTAAAAATCAATTTCAAGGGTATTGATACGTCATAACACATTATTTTAAGATGTGAATCAATGAAGATCTAAAAAAAAACCTTTTAGGGTTCCCATCTGATAGCTTTTAGTTGGCGTGATATACACTTTAGTTTAAAACATTGTAATATTTTGAAATAGTAAGTAATGAATTCTCTTGAAACACTTCAACAAACCTCTGCAAGAGGACTGTCTTATTGATTTTCCTAACAAAGATCTTTAAGTGCATGCTCAAGAGAGTCAAATACTACTAAAGGGTATGTGAGGATCATGATATACTAACAAGTGGTGATGTGAAAAAGAATGTCTTTTTGGCATGCCCAAAAATGAGGAAATGCATGTTGACTTTTTAGTAGGTGGGTGAACCCACAATAGTGGGTTACACTTTTTTGCCTGAACGGACACTAAACTATACATTTTGAAAAAAATTTCAGATTTGGATGCATATTGTCGTTAAACCGTTCGAAATCGGTAGATTAGAGTCTTTTAGGATTTTCTATCTAGATTCTAAATATATTTTTTATTTTTATTTTTGAATTGATTTGAATGGTTTTTTCTTTCTCCCACAAAAATTGGTATGTTGCTAAAAACATCATTTTCAAAGAGTTACATTGTTTTTATAGAGCATAACTTTTTTCTAAAATAGATATCAATCTGATTCTTTTGAATTTAGTTTTGTAACATCCATATAGAGGTCATGCAATTGGTTTGACAAAATTATCACGATTATTGCATATTTTATTAACATTTTAAGTTGACTTAACCATATTTTTGACATACCTTGACTACATAGCTTATAAATTGTTGTGTATTTATTGAATTTCTTTCTTTTTTTTTTTAATAGAAAGTAGACTCGAAGACGGAGGGCACTATTATTTTTCAAAAAAAAAATTCTATTTTTTGCTATTTTTCATTGAATGTCAAAATTAGAGGTTTGATAAAAAACCTACATTTGATTAACGTCAAAAAATGTATACATAATAAACTAAAAAAATTGTCAAATATATTTAATCATTAGAAAGTTCATTCCAAGTACTTGTGCTATGAAAAAGTACATCTCCTTATTGTTCAATTTGACCCTTGCGATTGAGCCTCGAAGCCATGAAATGTTCAAGATTTTATCAAACTTTGCAAATTGCCCTTACTTAGGGACTTTCGATAGAAAGTAATTTTGATCGAAACTATTTATTCGATAGAAAGTACTTGAATGGTTTAGGGTCGGTTAAGCCATTTACCAAGTTACTTTCGATAGAAAGTTAGAAATGACTTTCGATAGAAACCTATGTTGGCCAATTTGGTTTCTTTTCGAGTTAATAATGATTACATATAAATAAATATATATTTTTTTCATCAAGATATTAATTCGAAAGCTGCAAAATAATTTGCATTTTGAAGAAGGAAGACTTTTGAAATTGTATTTTTTCAAAATTTATCAAAATTTGGTTGAACAATTTTGCAAAGTGTCGAGAAATAAAAAGAGAAGACTAAATAAGAGTACACAACATTGTTTAGAAGAGACTTAACAAAGACTACGTGAAGAAGCACAGGAAAGATATTATCGTAGGAAATAAGGTATGTCTCTCTGTGTGTGGATATTTTAAGTTGATGGTTAGGACTTGTCTTAATGAAACATGTTAGCATGCTATTGTAATATCTAATTAGACCTAATTTGATAAAGAATACCTAATTAGACTTAATAATCTACTAATTATAATACCTAATAAGACCTAGATAAGACTAATTGGACATAATAAGACTAAGAAGACATAATTATATACCTAATTAGACCTAATGTGAGCATTATTACCCCTCAAAACATTATGTTCAACCTATTAGGACCTAATATGAGTAATAAGACCCCCTAATATCATTAATAGGATGGGCCTTAGACATAATTAGACCTAGTTAGACCTAATAATACTAATTAACACCTAATAAGACACGTAACTAGTTCTAAGTATACCTAATATGAGTAATAGGACCCCTTAAGACTTAATTAGACATAAGCTAACCTATTATGACCTAATTTGTTAAATTTAGTAATAAGATGTAATCTAGTACCTCTTAAGACCTACTACTTGACTAATTAACATAAGTAATTTAAAAGACCTAATTAGACCCTTAATAAGACTAATTAACAGGTCTAATATGAGTAATAGGACATACTTGTACACCTAATATGAGCAATAGGACCCTTAGACATAATAAAACCTATTATGAGGTGTAATATGGATAATATAACCCCTAAGGCCTCATTATACTAATTAATCCCTAATATTTCCTAACAAGACCTAATTATACTAATTATTATAAAAACTTTACATGTGAGTAATATGAACTAATATAAGTAATAGGAAGTAATATTGAATAATAATAGTACCTAATTAGGGGCCTATTTATGAACTTAATAGGACCCCTTAGATGAAATTAGTCCTAATAAACCCTAATTATCTATCTAATATGAGTAATAGGACCCCTTCTAGGTGTAATTATATCTAATTAGACTAATTAACACCTAATATGCTCATACAATCACCCTTTAAGACCTAATTAAACCCAATATGCTTAATATGATCTCTTAATCTAATTGGAATTAGACCTATTAGGACCTAATTACACACAATTAGACCTATTACGATGTAATTATACCTAGTTATCTAGGTCTATTAAAACATATGATAGGTAATATGATCCCTTAAAACCTATAGGACCTAATCAAGCCCATAAGATCTATTAGGATCTAATTAGACCTATTTGGACCTATGATAGGTTATATGACCCCTTAAGACCCCATTAGACGTAGTATGAGTAATATGAACCCTTAAGACCTAGTAGCACCTAATTAGACCCAATTAGACCTATTAGGGCCCATTTAAACCCAATTAGACCTATAAGGACCTAATAAGGCCCAATTAGACCTATTAGGACCAATTAGTTACACTTTGATGTTGGATTATGAAGAGGGGGGGGGGGGGGGTGAATCAATAATCCCTTATCCAAAATATCTTAAAATAATTTTCACTTATTAACTCAGTAGTAGCTCAGTAACAACACAGTTCTCTATTTACCAACAATAGTAAATAAACTATCATAATCAATAAAACATTCATACAAATCATTCACAACATGTAACACTAGTATTTAACGTGGAAATATGACTTTGGAAAAAGCCATTGTGGGAATTGTCACCTACTAAGAAAAAATACTCTTCTAAAGTACGCTCAGTTAAGAGCTAATCCAGTTTAAGATTACAATACACACTATTAGGTGTGACCCGGTTAAGGGATTTACCTCAAATTTGTTACGATCTTCACCCTGTTAGGAGTAACCTTTTTAGAGGGCTTAAAACACTCTTTTAGAATGTCACCTTGTTAAAGGATTTACAATATGATGCAGGGGCATTTTTGGGTCCTCGGTGAATCTACATGGTGGTGTGTTATTTGGTCAGTGTTACTTGGTTGCAGCCTTAACTGATGGTCTTGGTTATTGAAGGAAGCTTGGTCGCTGAAGGAACTCGGTGAAGCTTCTTGTGCTCAGTGGAAACGGTGCTCAGTAATGCCTATGTTGCTCGGTGTTGCTTGTCTTGGTCAGTTGTTTCACTGATACTTGGTTTTTTCTCTGGTGCTCGGTAATTCTGGTTTACCGACTGGAGTTCTTGGTGATTTTCTTGGCTGACTTGGTGCATTTAGTATTGGTAGCCATTGTTGCATTCTCCTATGTGGATCTAGAGGTAGACATGTTCAATTAAATAATTGTAAGGCTATTTGAGAGCTGACTAGTATTGCATTTAATATTTGTTTATATGAGTTAATTGTTTCATCCAGTCAAATTTTGGCTGATGATTAATATTTATAGGGTGTTTGGGTAGATGTTTATAAGATCAGATTGGGAATTCTAGAAGCTGATTTAGGAGAATTAGATAAGTGAAGTTGTGGAAAAGATCCTATGAGATCTTGCAGATTAGATTATTATCTGATAGTTGTAATAGCAGAGCCAGTGGTTGCACACTTGGAGACAAGGAGATTTCTTGGAGGCTTGCGAGCTCAAGTTCAGATCTACCTTAGGGTTTCCATCAATTGCTGATAGTTTTCATAACTGAACTAGCTGGAGTTGTATTAGATCTTTTTGATCTTGAAAAATTATTTCTGATTGTGATTGGCCCTTACTTGGAAGGCCTTACAGTTGGGCATGTTAATGAAAATTTAATTGAAAACATTGTCTGTTGTGCTATTCTGTTGTGTTGTCGATTGGCTATAAGGTTGGACTGTGCTTAATTGGATCCACCATCCTTGACTTGCATCAGGTGGTATCAGAGCAGAGTTGATCTTATGGAGTGAAGGTTGACCTAGCAAGGTTAATCTTGTGAAGTTGATCTTGTTGGTGAAGAGATCGTATGATCTAAGTTGCAGATTCGTGGCACTGAACTTGTGAAATCTTGCCCTAGTTGTTTGCAAGGTGGCAGGCTAATCTGACTTGCATACAACTTGGAGATTGTCACAAGGTGGAAGGTGTAGGGTTTGTTGCAGAGGGTTTCTCTTATCTTTAAGGATGCCTTCGAGGAGATTGGACCCTAGAGTGATTGCAGTTCTCTATGATATTGTGGAATCTAGGATTACAGAGAAGGTGAAATCTGATTTTAGATCTGAGATGGAACTGATGAAGAATGACATGGTCACTGAGATCATGAGAGCTGTTACTAGTGCACCTCAGAATGTTGGTACTGACGATGGTTATGAGGAAGTTGCTGAAGAATTTAAAGCTGCTGGATCTAGTGGTGATAACCAGAGGGATAGATCTAGTGAAGATAGAACTGTTGGAAACAATTGTCTGAAGGAAATTGTTGGATACAATTGTTTAAATATGTATTGTCCTTGATGTCACACAATGTCATATTATATATCAATTCTATGTGTTTACTGAGCTCATTCGGTCAGCTAAGTATCTACCGAGTTCTCCCGGGTGTCAAACGAAGTATGACAGAAGTTAGTGTTAACCGAGCTTCCTCGGTTATCAAAGAAAAGTTAGTATCTACCGAGTTCACCGAGTAACACTATATCTACCGAGTCTCCAGTGTTTACCGAGTTCCAGACTACGATCGAGTGGTTAGTATGGACCGAGCTTCTACTTCTACCGAGTGCATGACGATGTCGAGTAATGCAGTGGACACCGAGTATCAGAAAGTCACCGAGTTAGTTTGCAGTAACCGAGTAACAATATTTGGGCCGACTTAGTAATACATGTGTTTACTTGTTTAAGAGCTGACAGTTGTAATATTTGGAATGATTATTTCTACCGACTTGACAAACTAAATAATCAATCTGAATGATATATATATAGTCATTCTAGAAAGGCAAATGTATGGACAATGAGAAATATATGAAAATCTATTGAAGGTAGATGTGTGCGAATTGTGAAGGATGATGAGATATCCTTGAGGAGCAGCAAAGATACATTCAATCAAAAAGGATCTAAAGTGGAGCAGAGCAGAGATCTGTAATCAGCAATACAGTTGCATCTTATACAGGTCATTTCACTATTATTTTCTTAGCATTGTAGCAGTGATCTCTAAATCTCTTAACCGAGTTGGTTTAACAACCATATTGTAAATCCTCTAACAAGGTAACAGTTCAGTTGAATTGTTTTAAAGACCTCTTACAAGGCCACTCCTAACAGGGTGATTAAATCCTCTAACTAGGTCACACCTAATAGTGTGTTTTGTAACCTTTTACCGGGTTGGCCTCTAACCGGGCATCACTTCAGAAGAGTGAAAAACAATAACTAGTTACATTGGTGGTTTTTTCCTTATTGGGTTTCCACGTTAAATTTGGCGTCTCTTGTGCTCTTGTTATTTCATTATGCATGTTAATCAGTGATGAATGCTTTAGAACAATTATAACTAATATACACTGCAAAGACCGAGTTTCAGCATTTCTCTATGTTTACTGAGTAACAACAGTAAATTATGTAATAAGATATATAAGGGATCTGTGGCAATATTTTTTGTGGTTAACTGATTCACCCCCCCCCCCTCTCAGTTACTGCATCTATATTTCCATCAATTGGTATCAGAGCTTTTGGTGCTTGCAGGAAGGGTTTCAAGAACCTAAGCTAAAGATCAGGATGTCTTACAAGAGAGAAATTCCAAAGCTTAACAGAGAAAACTTTTCAGCATGGCAAGGTCTCATGAGACTTCATCTGGCCTCCATTGGTGATTCTAGATGCAAATACATTGATGAAGAATATACAGTTCCTACTGGCATATTAACTGTTGAAGACATTATAGAGAAAAAGAATCATAACACCATGATGATAGACATTGCATCAACTCTTACCTATGAAGAATTTGATGAGATCAAAGTGTCGACACCTAAAAATCCTTTAGAAAATAAATTATTTTTATTTTCTGAAAAACCTCTGATGACATCATCATTTATTAATTAATTAACTATTTAATTAATTAATTTATTTTTATGTCATTAAATCCCTTTATCTTAATTAAAAACATTTAATTAAGAAATCCCTTCCAAAAATGTTTAAATCTTATTTAAACATTATCTCCTTATTTATTAATTATTTTAATTAATAAATTGACCAAAAATCCTAAAATAAATAATTAATTTATTTTTTGACCAAAACTTGGCCATTTTCCTTAAGACCACTAACCTCTTCCAGAATGTTCTAATCCTTCTTTAATTTTGATTAAAGGCTAATCCCATCATTTCTTAACCTTGATCCCAACTCAAAATATTTAATTAAGATTAAATATTAATCCTCAATTCCTAAATTACCCTAGGAAAACTCTAGACTCTTCTAGAACTTTCCTAATCCTTCCCTAAACCCATTTAGGGGAAATTACCTACTTTCCCTAAGCTAATCTAAGTCTCTTTTGACTCCTAGTCAAACCCTACCCCTAATGAGCCTCAAACTCATTAAAGCCTTTGGGATAAATAAAACTTTATTTATTTCCTAAATTCCATATTTATCCCTAGAAAGCCTAGACTTTTCTAGAAAGTCTTCATCCTCATCCAAAGCCTAGACTCTTCTAGAAAGTCTTCATCCTTATCCTCTTGACCCAAACCCTAACCAAACCCCAAACTCTAACTCTTCCTCCTAACCCAAGCCCTTAGGAAATCCTATAAATGCTCCCACTTCCAAGAGCAATTCCAATTAGCTTAGTCTTTCATCTTCATGCATTGTTATCATGCTCTTTTACTTCTAGCTTTAGCATAATCAATCCTAATTGTTAGATTTCATTATTTTCTTCAAGCTTTTTAGCACATCATAGCTTAGCAATAATGGATTAACATAGTTTATTTCATTGTTTTGCATAGCATAACATCATATCACATCTCATTTGGTCTAAAATCAATCCTAGATTACTCATCATGTAGCTTAATCTCTATTAAAGCATTTTTGAGTTCTTGAGGCCTTAGGGGCAAATCAGGTGTTCTATACCTGTTTTGTGCCATTTATGGGGTTTTCATGAGCTTCAAATCATCCTAAAATGCATTAGAATATGCTCCAAGTGCTTAGAGAGCACACCCACATCCCTCTTATCAGAGAAAATCAAATAGTGCTTGGGTGCACCTATTTTTAGCTCAATCTGAGGTGGCTTAGCTTAGAGTCTCTTTGTTTTGTCTTGATTGCATGCTAGATTAAACTCTTAACGTTTGATTGATTTGAGCCTTTCGAAATAGATAACAGGTACCCTCGAAAGCCTTGCTCACATTCTGGCATGCCCGGTGGGACTCAAACCACAATCAGCTTGATCAAATCACACTTTTTCACTCTCAGTGTCGCAGAAAACAAAAGAAAGGTCGCCTTCAAGCAAAGAAATGTCACCTGCACACAATACAGTCACGCCTTCAAGCAATTAAATCACACCTTCAAGAAATGAAATGACGCCTACAAGCTCTATATTCACGCCTGTTTACTGACAGATTCCCGCCACCGATAACTTCTATTATGTCTTAGGTTTCTTCTTCTATCGCTTGCAACTTAAGAAATCATGCTTGCAATTTAAGAAATCATGCCTGCAAAATAAGAAATCATGCCTGAGACATAAGCTTTCATGCCTTTGCAGAAAGAAATCACGCCTTTGCATAAAGAAATCACGCCTTTGCAGAAAGAAATCACGCCTTTAGATAAAGAAATCACGCCTTTGCAAAAAGAAATCACGCCTTTGCAGAAAGAAATTATGAGTGTGCATAAAAAGATCATGCGTATGCATATTTTGGTCACGCTTAGGCATATTTAAATGTTGCCTATGAGTCTTTGGTGTCACCTCTGCATTTTCCAGCGTCGCGTATGAGCTGGAGAGTATCGCTTTTTGTTTTTTTTGTCTTGAATTGCTTGGGACTGGATTCATTTGTTTTTTATTGCAGTCAAAGGTCAAAACAAATCTTGAATGAAATTAAAGGAAAGAACTTAGGTCCTAAAGTGTCATTATCATTTTGAAAATCAAACCCAATCTCGAGTGCACTAAAAGAAACGAATAGCTCTATTCCCTCTCTTGTTTCAAATATTAAAGCAAGCAAACAGACTCAATCTTGAATGATCTAAGGGATAAAACAAAGCTTTTTTCAAAGTTCTTAAATCAACTCGCAAATCTCAATCTTGAATGCCCAAAAGGAAAGAACTTGCAACCGCTCAAATCATTTACGTTTTGGAGAAAGAACAAATCAAACCTTAAGCACTTGTGTCTTCAAATTCAAAGTTCAAACAAACTTAATCAATTTGGGAAAATGAACAAACTTGCTTGATGTGCATCTAGGAGCTTTATATTCTTGAAAAATCCTTGTTAAAATAAGCAACGTAGAACATTTGAACTTGGACAAGTTCACCTGTTCTACTTTTAGCGAGGCCTGTCCAAGGAGAAGCGCTTCCTCCTTGGAGAACGACCTCAAACCGGTATCACCCCGACCGGTATATAAATAAAGTGAAGGCAAAAAGTACTCACTTATATCTCCTAATCGCCGGGCGTTCGTGCCAAACACTATGACTGGGGATGGTAAATATTCCTCTCCCCCAGCATTATTGGCTAGACTCTTAAGTGAGTCACGGGCGGTCAGCATAACCGGGTATGGAGACTCCATGGGACCATTACAAAATCTGATAAAATAGAGGCTACCCTATCTACATCTGAAAGTATCAAAATCTTTGTGCAAGGACCGATCCAAGGGGTTTATTGGATCACCTCAAGATTACTCACCATTTGTATTCCCTTCTGGGGGTACCAAGCTATGGGCAAGCGATTTTGATACTCACCTTCCTTAGGTAGATCTATTTGAAGTGCATGACAGTTAAATTTCGTGAAAACATTGTTGGAACATACACTTTCAAATCTTTATCAGAGTCATTCATCCTGCTTGTATCCCACAAGGTTGCTTTGTCCCTTGCGGAGATTGCTTTTCCAAAAATCTTTGTTGAAATCTATCCTTTGCCATTGGAAAACATTAAACTGATCTACAATTTGGTTCAAGGTACTCAGAACATCCATGTCAGTCCAAATCCTCCCAAAATCTAAAAAATGACCAAAGCTTTCAGAATCTCAAATCATGGTCTTCCAGTCATATTCAATCCAGTCTTGTCACCCTTTCCTCCTATCTTAGGTTAGCAAAGTCATCTTGGTCATCCCCCGTCCCCTTGCCTATCTTCCTCTAGAGTCAGTCTTCTTCCAATCTTGAGCCAAATCCAATCCTAGTCTGATCCTGTCAGTCATCCCAATCTGAGTCTTAGTCTTCCAATCCCTCTTCATCCTTCATTCCTTATCCAACTCATCTATAAGTCAGCATGTCTCAAAACTATTATGATGAGCTTGGTTATTATGTATATTCTCCCGCTCCATCCTATCCCAATGATGATGAAAGCCTTGTAGATCACGATGCATATTTTCAAAATCTTAGCAAGATTTCTCCAAACATCCCCCAGCATCCAATCATTCCTCCAAACTATCCAATCATGCCTTCACACTTATCCACTAGCACCCCCTTTCATGTCCTCGGCAAGGCAAATCCATTATCTTATCCATCCACAACTTATCCCTATCTTAAACCTACACATCCTCCACATGCATCCTTCATACCTCCATCTCCTGCTATAGTCATATCCCAATCACCATCACCCCATAGAAACACCTCACGCTACTTCCCTTATCTAAAACCTCCATCCACTTATCCTCCAAATCATTCTCAAATCCAAAATCCTAGTCTTCCCATCCTTTATCCGAACCCTCCATCTACTCATCCTTCAAAGCATTCTCAAAACCAAAAACCAAGTCTTCCAATCCTAATTCCCGACCCACCATCCTCCAGCTCCTTGTCTACACCATCATCCCCTCAAGAAAGTTCCCCTTCATCCACCTCATCTTCATATGAGGACTATCCTTGTTCTCCATCTCCTCCACATTCCAATGGTTCTTCACCACGAAAGTCTCCAAGGAGTTTCACAAGAAAGCCAAAAACAAATCCCACTCCTAAAGTTGAAGAGCCAAGCCATCTCAAAACTTCATGTGAAGCCATCATTGAAGAGGCCCATCCATTGCTCCCATCTATTATCAATCTTCCATACATCCCACTCATTGATCCTCTTCCATCTCCTAGCATCATCAAGTCCCTTCCATCTGAAGTCTCCATCCAATCCCCACTAGCATCACCTCCTCCTAGCTTCATACAAAGCATATCTGATGAGTCTCACAAATTCACCCTTCTTCCTGCCATCACAGCTATAGAATCTTCCATCCCTTCATCCATACCATCTGAAGAGTTCTTCCTTCTTCCAGACATCACAGCTACAGAATCTCCCATCCTTCCATCCACCCCCTCTGAAGAGTCCATCCATACATCCCCCATCACTCTATCCACACAAGTCCTACCATGTCAAGATCTTGTCCAAAAGCATGTTAAAATACTCGTAGAAGAAAATCAAGATCCAATCCCTTCACTTCCCCCATCACATGTTCTATTGCTTCCATCACCCCCAATCCAAAATCCTACAATCCCAATTCCTCCAATCCAAGATCCTATCATCCCAGTTTCTCCATCTAAAGATCCATTACTATCCCCCAATCCCTGTCAAAATCCCACCATCCTATCCTCTCCTCTTGAGGATCTTCCAATCCAAACTGTACCACAACCATCACTCTACCCTCTTGGATCACTTACATTTGTCAAAGGCAGTCCACTTGAAGCAGAAGAAATTAGTTTCATATCTTCCATCAGGGAACCAGAAACTGGATGTTTATCATATTCCCAAAGTCAGAAATATCCTTGTCTAGATAAAATGCTCAAGAAATGGAATTATCAAGGCAAAGGCCTAGGCGCTCATGAACAAGGAAATCTAGAGCCCGTTCAAGATAAGAAACATCCAAAATCATGTGGAATTGGTCACACATCAGAAGAAGGTACTTCCTCCAGAAATGTTGGTACAGCTAAAGCTAAATTCAAGCATCCATCAAAAAACACCATCACATCTCCCCATCATTCCTCCAAAACATACAACGCCATTCCTCCTCGTCCATCATTACAACCAAGGACAACCTATCACATTCCTCCTTCATCCTCCAAATCCATTTTGGGTCCCTATGTCCCAAAATCTTCCAGCACATATCCTCTATATACCCCATCCATTTTGGGACCCTACATCCCAAAATATCATCCACCATGTTATCCTACTTAGTCCTTCATCCAAAATCCAAAAATCCCTAGCCAGGATCAACAAAGGCACATGTCCATATCTCCTATCTACCAAACTCCATTCATCTCTCCATCCATATTTCCTCCATCCTGCACATCTCCTCATATTCAGTCCAATGCCCCTTGCAATTTGGATGCCATATCAAATATGCATAAAGGGAAATATCCACAAAAAGCCAAAGATTGTCATATCCAGCCTAAACGACATGCTCAAGCAAAGCAAAATCCAATCAATCAATCTAATGCATCCCAATGGCCACAAAGGCACAGAAAAGCACAAGCAAAATCCACTACATGGCCACAAAGGCCCAGCAAAGAAAAAGCAAAATCTGATGCATACCAACGGCCACAAAGGCCCACCAATGCTAAAGCAAAAATGATGTGGATCCCAAAGCAAAAAGATGTAATGCATCTAATAGAAATATCCACACTGGCATCCAAAGTTGCTAATCCCCCAGCTACTCAGTCTTCCCCTCCATCTCCTCAATCTATTTTGGGTCCCAAAGATCCTAAATCTCCTAGCATAAATCCTCCATCCTATCTACCTCTATCTTCTGAAACCCATCCACTTCATCCATCTTCCTCGCAACATGTGCCAATGTTGATCCTGACAACATCCCCCTATCATGATCACTTTCCATCTTTCCATCCAAACACTTTCTACCACCATATATCCCATCTACCCCATCCAATCTGTGCTTTTGCATAAATCCATCCATCCTAGCGAAGCTGTACCAACATCCGAGCACATCAGAAAGATCAGTGAAGAAAGTCAGTGACAAATCAGAGAAATCAACAGGTCAGCAAAATCAGAAAGTCAGCAACATGGAAACACCGAATCAGAAAGTTAGCAACACATTAGAATATCAGAAGGTCAGCATCTAGTCAAGAGAAAATCAGAAAATCCATAAAAATTGAAAAAAATTAGAGAAAAATATCAGAAAAGAAAAGAAAAACATTCGTCTAATGGTGAAAACTTGGCAATTCAAGCGCCTTGGACAAGTACCATGGTGA
Source organism: Chamaecyparis obtusa (assembly GCA_027943335.1). NCBI lineage: Eukaryota > Viridiplantae > Streptophyta > Pinopsida > Cupressales > Cupressaceae > Chamaecyparis > Chamaecyparis obtusa. The sequence goes on along the minus strand of BSBK01001760.1, from coordinate 236,922 downwards.
AAACCTGGCAAACAGGCATCATGCGTAGGTCTCCCCCCAATTCCTTTCTGCAGTTGGGGGCCATTCCCTTCTATCACCTCTTATCCAACATCTCCTCCATCCCATCTGTCTCTCACCTCCTTCATCCTCCTTTGGATCTTGATGACAAAAAAAAAGACTACCAGGTATACATGCTTTTGGGCACCTTCTTGGCATCCATCACACTTTTCAGCTACATATCCTCTATCAAATCCATTCATCCTAGCTTCCATCTACCTTCCTCATCCTCTTGTTGGTATATCTTCCATCCAATTGTACCCCATCCTAATGCCTCTAAAATACATGAACTATCCTAAGTAGGGGGCATCTTATTCCTTGGTGACATATTCCTTGGAGACTATCTTTCATCCAAAATCTTCTATCTTCCAATCCTCAAGAAAATCTGCCATCCAGTCTCTCCAAATCTTCCTCTATCCAATCCTCAAGCATCCTTCCATCCAAATCCAGTCTGACCTAATCTTCCACCAAGCACATCAGGTCCGTGTCGATGTATCCTTCCACACGTTCAGACCAATCTTTCCACCATCAATTGAATCAAATCTCTCTCCTTGGCAAAGGTTGTCTTTTGGAGTTATCAAGCAAATCCACCATCTAATCTCTAAGCAATTCCTCCATCCAATCTCCCCAAATCTTCCTTTATCCAATCCTTAAGCAGTTCTTCCATCCAAATCCAAATCTTCCTCCATCCAAATCTCCTAGTAGTTCCATCATCCTCATCCTAAGCATTTCCTCCATCTTTCCATCACCTCGTATCTTCCCTTGTCATTGGTATCTAGCTATAGGCTAACCTCATTGCAATCCAATGCCATTCATCCCTATCCAAACATTCCTAGCAATCTTCCACCATCTTCCAATCCTATCCACATCCTCTAGCTATCCAACATCCAAGATCAAGCCAACCGATCCAATCACATCCTTAGTCTTGTAGAAAGCCTTGATCTCAATCCAATCATCATCATTGGGATATGTCCTTCCCAAATCTGTGTCATTTCAGGACACATCTTCCGTCAGTCCATGTTGGCCTTCCAACCCAACTGGGGCATCATCTTGCATATCTTTGGAGTTTCAGCTTCATCCCCAGGTTCTTTGTACATCCTATCCTGAGTCTTGTACCATAGCATCAGTTGTGTCTCCACCTAAGCTCATTTGTACATATGTGTCTTTAGGTCCCATCCTTTGTGTCAGTTAGCCCTTGTCGCTATCTTGTTGTACATATCCTTGTCAGTCCTGTAGCAGCCTTTGATCAGAACTCTTGTCCTACCCATCCTTGTACTTTGGTAACATCAATTGTCGACTATCCTTGATCATCGTGACTATCTTTGAACTACATCATTTTCCAATCAGCAACACAACATTCTCCCCATCAGCATTGGGTCCGCATAGATGTATGCTTCTATTTTGTCTGACCTAAGCCTAATCATGGGTCCCCTTAGTTGTATCCTTCCTGTCTGACCTAATCTTCCACCAAGCACACTAGGTCCGTGTCGATGTATCCTTCCACACGTTCAGACTAATCTTTCCACCATCAATTGAATCAAATCTCTCTCCTTGGCAAAGGTTGTCTTTTGGAGTTATCATTTTGACCTTGGATTTTGTCCTTTTGATCTTGTTAATCTTTTGCGGCTTCTCATTATTCTCTACTCAAAGTCACCACGATCATTTATATCATGGTGCACTGCGAATGAGGATAATCTGGGGCAAGGTCTTTTGATCTTTTGCTTCCGCCTGTGAGTCAGTTGTGTGTTTGTGGTTTCTTCAGCATCGTTTCCACCATGCCTCCTTCAGGTTTGATGTGTGATGTTGGGGCAACCCTGCGTCAGTCCTTTGCAACACTGGTGACAAGGCCTTGTGATCCCAGTATCCTTGGCAGGTCTCTAGTAATGCTATATCAAACTGGGTTGTGCTCTCTAAAAGATCTAAAGCATGGAGCTCCCCCATCTTGCATCATATAGATTAATCTTGCATCTCTCATGTAGCTACATCTTGCATTTTGCATTCCATCTCATCTTGCATTCACCCATCTTTGCTCTTGGAAGCTTGGTTATTTATCTCTCCTTCTTCCATTTGTCTTTTCTTCTTTGTTTCCTTTCGAGAAAATTCCACAACGTTTACTCTTTGCGTTATTTTCTCGAGGGGGCACAACCCCTTATTCCTCTGAATTCTAGCCTTGGGCATCTTATTTTCTTGTCTTTGACGCCATGCCACTCGCGGCATCACATCAAAGAGGGGCAAAATGTAGACACCTAAAAATCTTTTAGAAAATAAATTATTTTTATTTTCTGAAAAACCCCTGATGACATCATCATTTATTAATTAATTAACTATTTAATTAATTAATTTATTTTTATGTCATTAAATCCCTTTATCTTAATTAAAAACATTTATTTAAGAAATCCCTTCCAAAAATGTTTAAATCTTATTTAAACATTATCTCCTTATTTATTAATTATTTTAATTAATAAATTGACCAAAAATTCCAAAATAAATAATTAATTTATTTTTTAACCAAAACTTGGCCATTTTCCTTAAGACCACTAACCTCTTCCAGAATGTTCTAATCCTTCTTTAATTTCGATTAAAGGCTAATCCCATCATTTCTTAACCCTGATCCCAACTCAAAATATTTAATTAAGATTAAATATTAATCCTCATTTCCTAAATTACCCTAGGAAAACTCTAGACTCTTCTAGAACTTTCCTAATCCTTCCCTAAACCAATTTAGGGGAAATTACCTACTTTCCCTAAGCTAATCTAAGTCTCCTTTGACTCCTAGTCAAACCCTACCCCTAATGAGCCTCAAACTCATTAAAGCCTTTGGGATAAATAAAACTTTATTTATTTCCTAAATTCTATATTTATCCCTAGAAAGCCTAGACTTTTCTAGAAAGTCTTCATCCTCATCCAAAGCCTAGACTCTTCTAGAAAGTCTTCATCCTTATCCTCTTGACCCAAACCCTAACCAAACCCCAAACTCTAACTCTTCCTCCTAACCCAAGCCCTTAGGAAATCCTATAAATGCTCCCACTTCCAAGAGCAATTCCAATTAGCTTAGTCTTTCATCTTCATGCATTGTTATCATGCTCTTTTACTTCTAGCTTTAGCATAATCAATCCTAATTGTTAGATTTCATTATTTTCTTCAAGCTTTTTAGCACATCATAGCTTAGCAATAATGGATTAACATAGTTTATTTCATTATTTTGCATAGCATAACATCATATCACATCTCATTTGGTCTAAAATCAATCCTAGATTACTCATCATGTAGCTTAATCTCTATTAAAATATTTTTGAGTTCTTGAGGCCTTAGGGGCAAATCAGGTGTTCTATACCTGTTTTGTGTCATTTATGGGGTTTTCATGAGCTTCAAATCATCCTAAAATGCATTAGAATATACTCCAAGTGCTTAGAGAGCACACCCACATCCCTCTTATCAGAGCAAATCAAACAGTGCTTGGGTGCACCTGTTTTTAGCTCAATCTGAGGTGGCTTAGCTTAAAGTCTCTTTGTTTTGTCTTGATTGCATGCTAGATTAAACTCTTAACGTTTGATTGATTTGAGCCTTTCAAAACAGATAACAGGTACCCTCGAAAGCCTTGCTCACACAAAGACTGCACCACTGCTTATGAAATGTGGAACAAACTGGAATTTTTTTATGGTGGTGATGCCAATGTGAGAAGAGCCAAAGCAGAAAGTCTAAGAGGATAGTTTGATAAGATGAGTATGAAAGAAGATGAGAATATTGCAAAATATGTTGAAAGAATCAAGGCAAGTATAAGTGCAATCAGAGCTTCTGGAGGAACAATTACTGATGAAACTATTTTAAGTAAGGTTCTCAGAACTTTACTCCGTATCTATGCAATAAGAGTATCTGTTATTCAAGAGAAAAGATGTGAATCAAATTATAATATAACTTTGGATGGTTTAGTGGGAAGATTGACAACATTTGAGTTAGACAACTATGACAACTATGTTCCAACTTCTAAAAATATTGAATCAGCATTTAAGGCCAAGGTTTCACTTAAGAAGGGCAAGAAAATAAAAGAGGTTCAGTCAGAAAGTGAAGAAGAATTAGAAGAAAGTTCTGATAGTGATCTTGAAATTGTAGAAGCATTACTTGCAAAGAAATACTCTAAAGGAAGAAGAAAATACAAAGGTAAAACTCCCTTAATTTGTTTTTCATGTGCAGAAATTGGTCATATTGCAGCTAGGTGTCCAAACAAGCAAAGCAAGGATGAGAAGAAAGGTCACAAGTACTATGGCGAAAAGAATTTTAAATCATTCAAGGATAAAGGTAAGAAAACATGTTTTATGGCTAAAGATTCTAATGAAAGTGAAGAAAAATTGCCTTTATTGCTGTAAAAGATGAATCTGATAATGATGAAGATAAGATGGCACTTGTTTCTCATATAAGCAAAGATGATATATGGATAATAGACAGTGGATGTTCACATCACATGACTGGTGACAAAACAAAATTTGAAAACCTTGAAGACTGTGATGATGGTAATGTAAGATTTGGAAACAATGAACCTTGCTGTATAAAAGGAAAAGGAAGAATATCACTAACCAAAGAACTTACATGTGATAATGCTTATTGGGTTGAAGGACTAAAGCATAATCTTCTAAGTGTAGCACAGTTAATCAACATCGGTTTCAAAGTTGAATTCATGAATGGCCAAGCAAGACTGCTAGATGACAAAGGAAAGCAAATTGGATCAGGCAAACAAACAAAAGGTAACCTATTTTACCTTGATCTTGGTGAACACTCATGTTTTATTGCTCAAATTGAAGAAAGTTGGTTATGGCACAAAAGGTTATGTCATGTAAATTTTGATAACATGATAAAGATAAGCAAATTCAAGAAAGTAAGAGGCATTCCTATTCTAAAGAAACCTGATATTGGTCTATGTAAAAATTGTCAAATTGGTAAAATGGGAAAGACTAGTTTTAAAAGTAAAAACTATAAGTCTGAAGAGATTTTGGAAATTGTGCATACTGATTTATGTGGACCTATTGGAGTTGAGAGCTATACTGGAGAAAAAAAAATTATTCTCTTTGTTGATGACTATTCTAGAATGATGACTATTATGTATCTGAGAGAAAAGTCAGAAGCATTTGAGAAATTCAAGTGGTATTTGGCAAGAATAGAAAAGGAAACAGGAAAAAGAATAAAATGCTTAAGACCAGACAGAGGTGGTGAATTCATCTCCCATGAATTCAATAATTTTTGCATTGAAAGAGGAATTAAAAGACAGGTATCAGCCCATAGAACTCCTGAACAAAATGGAATAGCTGAAAGAAGGAACAGATCTATCATGGATTGTGCAAGGACTCTAATGATTGAAAAGAACATTGCTATAAAATAATGGAAGAAAGCTATCAGCACTGCAGTTCATACCTTGAACCGAGTACAGTTGAGAAAAGACACATTCAAAACTCCTTATGAGTTATGGTATGGCTATAAACCTAATGTAAGCTACCTAAAAGTATTTGGCAGCAAGTGTTATATCTTAAAAGAATCTAGAAAAAAAAAATTTGATGTGAAAAGTGATGAAGGAATATTCTTGGGATATTATAGCAAAGGCAAGGCATATAAATGTTTGAACTTGTCTACTCACAAAGTCATAGAAAGTATATATGTTAAAGTTGATGAGTTTGCAGAAAAGACTGAAGAAGAAAGCAAAAAGGAACCAGAGAATTACAGGAGATTTGTTTACATTGAACCTGATACATTGCCAGATATATCTATCAATAATGAGTTGACTGTATCTACCGAACCCAGTACAGTTACCGAGTCACAAGAAGAAGTTCAAACCGAGTCACAAGGAACCGAGTCTCAGCCTGAAGCTACCGAGAAAATATCTACCGAGCCCGAGCAACCTGAACTTGAAGAGGAAATTCTAGAAGATGATAATGTAACTCATTCAAAAGGCAAGGAACCTGTAGTGGCCAAGTATGTCAGGAGGCATCATACACCAGATCAGATTATTGGAAACAAATCAGATGGTACCATGACTAGAAGTAAACTAAAAGGTACATGTTTACTTGCTGATTTTGAACCTAGAAATGTGAAAGATGCATTGGAAAATGAAAGCTGGATTGAGGCTATGAATGAAGAAATAGAACAAATAGAAAAAAACAAAACATGGACTCTTGTACCTAGACCTAAAGACAAAAATGTAATTGGAACAAAATGGGTATTCAGAAATAAGCTGGATGAAGATGGTCAAGTATCAAGAAACAAAGCTAGACTAGTATGTAAAGGCTATTCTCAAGAAGAAGGTATAGATTATGGTGAGACTTTTGCTCCTGTTGCAAGATTAGAAGGTGTAAGAACTCTACTTGCTTATGCAGCACATAAATAATTTAAGGTATATCAGATGGATATAAAATCTGCATTTCTTAATGGAATTCTTAATGAAGAAGTCTACATTGAACAACCTGAAGGTTTCATTGATTCAGAAAAAATGGATATGGTCTGCAAATTACACAAATCATTGTATGGTCTGAAACAAGCCCCTAGAGCATGGTATGAAAGATTACACAACTATCTTATTCAGATTAATTTCAAAAGAACCAATGATAACAGTAATTTGTACATCAAAGATGGACCAGATAACAAAATTGTTTTGGCAGAAATATTTGTGGATGATACTATATTTACAGGGAATGATGATCAGTGCAAAGAATTTGAAATGTCTATGTTTGGTCAGATAAAATTCTTTGTTGGTCTTCAAATTCAATAGAGCAAGAATGGTATCTACATTACTCAGTCTAAATACATTAAGGAAATACTTAAGAATTTTGGTATGGAATATTCAAAACCAGTTGGTACACCCATGTGTACTGGACTGATGCTTACCAAAGATGATGATTCAAAAGAAGTAGATCAGACCTTATATAGATCCATGATTGGAAAATTGCAATATGTAGTGCATACAAGACCTGATATTGACTTAGCAGTTGGTATAGTAGCAAGATTCTCAGCAAAACCCAGAGAAAATCATATGATGGCAATCAAAAGAATCTTGAGTTACTTGAAAGGAACTGAAGAATATGGTTTGTGGTATAAATTTGGAGGCAATCTGGACTTAAAAGTATTTATTGATGCTAATTGGGAAGGAAACATTGATGACAGGAAAATTACAAGTGCAATTAACATTTCAAAAAATCCAGTTATGCATTCCAAAACCAAGCACATTGCTATTAAGTATCACTTTGTTAGAGAATTAGTGCAGGACAAGAAAATCAGATTGGAATATGTTCATACAAAAGAGAAAATTGCAGATATATTCACCAAACCATTACCTAAGGATGCATTTTTGTATCTTCGAGGTAAGTTAGGGGTTATTCCCCTATCCGAGGCTCACTAAATAAAGTTTTAATGATGCATTAGCCAGAGCATGTTGAAAATCAATAAGTTGATGTAGCATATTCAAGCAATCATTGCATATGAATTAGTACTTAAGGTACATTGGTATACACTGGCAGTATGAGAGTTATCTTTGGCATGTGTTGTCAAAGAGGGAGAATTTGTAGTCATTTCAAGAGAAATTTCTAAGACGAACTTGAGAAGTTAAGAAGGAGAGTTTTCAGTCAAGAAGATAGTTTGCTGACAGAGGGAGATATGAATCAGAATGAAGCTAAGGATACATTCATTATTCTATGAAATTTCTTTGTGCTATGACATACTGTGTTGCCATCAATGCCAAAGAGGGAGATTGTTGGAAACAATTGTCTGAAGGAAATTGTTGGATACAATTGTTTAAATATGTATTGTCCTTGATGTCACACAATGTCATATTATATATCAATTCTATGTGTTTACCGAGCTCAGTCGGTCAGCTAAGTATCTACCGAGTTCTCCCGGGTGTCAAATGAAGTATGACAGAAGTTAATGTTAACCGAGCTTCCTCGGTTATCAAAGAAAAGTTAGCATCTACCAAGTTCACCGAGTAACACTATATCTACCGAGTCGCCAGTATTTACTGAGTTCCAGACTACGACCGAGTGGTTAGTATGGACCGAGCTTCTACTTCTATCAAGTGCATGACGATGCCGAGTAATGCAGTGGATGCTGAGTATCAGAAAGTCACCGAGTTAGTTTGCAGTAACTGAGTAACAATATTTGGGCCGACTTAGTAATACATGTGTTTACTTGTTTAAGAGCCGACAGTTGTAATATTTGGAATGATTATTTGTGCTGACTTGACAAACTAAATAATCAATCTGAATGATATATATATAGTCATTCTAGAAAGGCAGATGTATGGACAATGGGAAATATATGAAAATCTATTGAAGGCAGATGTGTGCAAATTGTGAAGGATGATGAGATATCCTTGAGGAGCAGCAAAGATACATTCGATCAGAAAGGATCTAAAGTGGAGCAGAGCAGAGATCTGTAATCAGCAATACAGTTGCATCTTATACAGGTCATTTCACTGTTATTTTCTTATCATTGTAGCAGTGATCCCTAAATCTCTTAACCGAGTTAGTTTAACAACCATATTGTAAATCCTCTAACAAGGTAACAGTTCAGTTGAATTATTTTAAAGACCTCTTACAAGGCCACTCCTAACAGGGTCATTAAATCCTCGAACCAGGTCACACCTAACAGTGTGTTTTGTAATCTTTTACCGGGTTGGCCTCTAACCGGGCATCACTTCAGAAGAGTGAAAAATAATAACTAGTTACATTGGTGGTTTTTCCCTTATTGGGTTTCCATGTTAAATCTGGTGTCTCTTGTGCTCTTGTTATTTCATTATGCATGTTAATCAGTGATGAATGCTTTAGAATAGCTATAACTAATATACACTGCAAAGACCGAGTTTCAGCATTTCTCTATGTTTACCGAGTAACAACAGTAAATTATTTAATAAGATATCTAAGGGATCTGTGGTAATATTTTTGTGGTTAACTGATTCACCCCCCCCCTCTCAGTTACTGCATCTATATTTCCATCAAGAACTACTCGATTGCATAGATCTAGAGCTCGGTTAAGTAATAGTTATCGAATGGAAGTTTCTACTTTCTCTGGTACTTTGAAACCCGAGAACTTGATTGATTGGATTGGTGGACTTGAAGATTTCTTTGAGCTAGAAGAAATTGAAGATCCTCTTAGAGTGAGATTGGCACAAACTAAGCTGAAAGGACATGTTTCTCTTTGGTGGAATGAATTAAAAAGAGATAGATAAGATGAAGGTGAAATGAAGATCAATCAGTGGAGTTTGATGGTGACTAAGTTGAAAACTAAGTTCATACTTGCTAACTATGAGCTTGACTTGTTTAAGAAGTTGTAGAATCTAAAATAGAAGGATTTGATTGTTGCAGATTATACTGAGGAGTTCTAAAAGATTACTATTTGGTCTGGACACAGAGAACTTGGTAAGGAAAAGGTAGCTCAGTACGTGAATAGTTTAAGATTCAATATCCAGGATGAGCTTCATATGCTGAAGATTGATTCTATTGAATATGCTTATCAGTATGCTCTAAAGGTAGAAGATAAGTTGAAAAGGAAACAACATGGGAATCCACGAGGGTAGGACAAGATTGATCTCTTGGTGAAGGATAAACCGACTGCAGAAGATGAACATAAACCTATAAAGCCAAAGAAGAAGATAGGTAGAGTTATCTTTAAGGGTACTTGTTATAACTATGGAGAGGAAGGACATCGTTCTTTTACGTGTACACAGAAGAAGCTTGGTGACCGACGAACTATTGTGGTAAATGAGAACATTTAGAATGAACCTGAATCTGAGAACTTGCTGGTTCGACAAGCATTTCTCAGTACAAAGGAGGAACCTTGTCAGAGGAGTAACTTGTTCAGGACTCGGTGCAAGTCTGGAGGTAAAATTTGTAATGTTATTGTTGATAGCAGTAGCACTGATAACCTTGTTGCTGAGGACATGGTTTAGAAACTTGGTTTGAGTAGAATGAGACATCTACATCCTTATAGGATTGGCTGGTTGCAAGATGACCATGCTCTAGAAGTGAGAGAATAATGCTTTGTTGATGTTCAAATTGGCCAGTATAAGGATCTTGTGTTATGTGATATTGTGGAGATGAACAATTGTAATATATTGCTCGGTAGACCTTGGCAATATGATTGTAGAGCTATGTATGATTGTGTCAAGAATGTGTTTACTGTTGAGAAGGATGACATGAAGTTTTCCCTGATGCCTTTGATGGATACAACACTCGGTAGGTGAAGTCTGAGTATTGGCAGCTGAGTTGAGTTGGTAGATCCTGAAGGTATGGATAATTGGTGTGAAGAACAGGCCTGCGTGTTATCAAGGAAAGACTTAAAGAGATAGAGGAAGCTAAAGTGGAAGAGTATGCAAGGTTAAGAGATGGAGGACATGTATGCGAAGAACCAGTTTAGGGTTTATGTGTTGAATCTTGGAAGATGTTCTTCTAGCATATGAACATGTTTTCAAACCTGGGGTGTCTGATGCAGGGGCATTCTTGGGTCCTTAGTGAATTTGCATGGTGATGTGTTATTTGGCTGGTGTTACTTAGTTGCAGCCTTAACTGATGGTCTCTATTATTGAAGGAAGCTTGGTTGCTGAAGGAACTTGGTGAAGCTTCTTGTGCTCGGTGGAACTAGTGCTTGGTAATGCCAGTGTTACTCAGTGTTGCTTGGCTTGGTTGGTTGTTTTACTAATACTCATTTGTTTCTCTAGCGCTAGGTAGGTTTGGTTTACCGACTCGAGTTCTTGGTGATTTTCTTGGCCGACTTGGTGTATTTAGTATTGGTAGCTGTTGTTGCATTCTCCTATGTGGATCTGGAGGCCGACATGTTGAATTAAATAATTGTGAGGCTACTTGAGAGCCGACTGGTATTGCATTTAATATTTGTTTATAGGAGTTAATTATTTCATCTAGCCAACTTGTGGTTGATGATTAGTATTAATAGGGTATTTGGGTAGATGTTTAGGAGATAAGATTAAGAGTTCTAGGAGTTGATTTAGGAGAATCAGATAAGTGAAGTTGTGGAAAAGATCCTGCGAGATCTTGCAGATTAGATTATTATCTGATAGTTGTAATAGTAGAGCTAGTGGTTGCATACTTGGAGACAAGGAGATTGCTTGGAGGCTTGCGAGCTTAAGTTTAGATCTGCCTTAGAGTTTCCATTAGTTGCTGATAGTTTTCAGAACTAAACTAGTTGGAGTTGTATTGGATCTTGTTTATCTTGCAGAATTATTTCTGATTGTAATTGGCCCTAACCTAGAAGGCCTTACTATAATAGATAAAATAATGTATGGGGTCCTAGAACAATGGTTTTCACATAAAAGAAACCCTAAAGCCAATATTTTATACTTACATGAAATTGTATTGATATAGAAAGTGAATGTAGAAGATTAATATTGAAATTAAGAAATAAAGGTACTTACCTCTAAAAAAGAATCGACTAAAAACCCTATCAAACGATCTCAAAAATATTTGAATCTCGGGACCCTGAACCGAAACTATGAGATCTACAAAACCTAGAAATCTTTTCTCAAGAAGGCTCAGCTCAGGTTTGACCCTCATAAAAGGTCAAATACCACATTCTTTATATGAAGTCCGATTTGAATTCTATTCACAAATCCTGAAAGTTTGCCGAAAAGGGTATCCAAATCTACTCTCAGATCTGAAATTCCGCACCTGTACCTACAAGAAAAAGAGGGCTTTTGGTTGTTTGTTTGGGGGGTTTGCCTTGGTCAAACCCCGGTTTGGAATCAACCTTAATATTGAAATTGAAATGGAGAATGCTAGCAAGTAGTAGAAAAGGATATAACAATGAAGCTATGCAATTCAATAGATATGCAATTGTATTTGAAATGTAAATAAGTATATTGATATGAAAGCTTGAACACAACAATAAATGTAAATCAAACCTCCATGATTGTATTCTTGGAATCCACCTTGATAGAAGAATGAATGTTGAAGATGAACAAAGGATCTTGAAGGAAGATCACACCATTATGACGGCTAGATCTAGGGTTTGAATGATAAATCTTGAATGCTTGAACCAAATCCCTTCAATAGCTTGAATGCTTGATTCCTTGATCTTCAATAGAGAACTTGGATAGAGAAGAAGACTTGAATGCTTGAATGAATGCTTGCTTGATCACCTTGAGAGCTTGAGTGCTTGAGATGTGAATGATGGATGTGAAAATGAGAGAGGAAGGCCTCCTTTTATAGTGAACTAGGGCACACTCCTCTAGATGGGCCACCTTGGAGAATTAAATCCCAATTAGGTCCTCACCTTTAGAAAATATACCTAGATTAAATGTGATTAAATGATTTATCATCCTGAAACCCAAAATGGCCAACCCGGAGGTGGGAAAATAAATTTCTTGAAAGCCCGAAGCCCGAAAATTAAAGATTTTGAAATTTTGGAGAAAGGGGTCAAAGTTGAGATTGACCCTGACCTATTCAGGGTTGACCTAAGACATTGACCTTTTTCCCAGGTTGACCCATAACCAAGTCAGGAGGTCCCAGGGATGCCTAGAAACCTAGAATTGATGCCATAACAGGACATAATGTCATGAATAGACATAAAATCCTATGATTACTGAGATGAAGGCCAGGAGGATCCATTTCTAAATCCTACCTAGAAAATAGAGCTATGGAAGAGGGAAATTCAGGAGAATCCTTAAGATCCTAACCCTAATTTCACCTTAAATGAAGCAGAAAAGAAGTGGAAAGCAGGGAGAAAGCCAGATCAAAGAAAAGATCAATTCAAGGCATCCAATATGACCCCAAACCACTTACATGGAATGCTAAACACTCTTAACATGGAAGTGCTTCCATTTTAAGATGATACATTAAGCCCCCACTTTAGCAAGAGTATGGATTCGATGCAAACTCTTGGTAAAGGAGAAGAAAGAGAAGATGCAAGTGGATTCACAAAGAGATAAAACAACACTTAGCAAAGGACATGAGCCCCCAGACTAAGGATTCTAACTCAACATACACACACGAGGGTGCAAAATAATATAACCAAAAGAACAAGGGTTAGTACTAAACAACCCAAATCAATTAGCATAAGAAACCTCACTAAGAAATATTCCTCATGCTAATATCATATTTGGAAAGCTATCATAAAAGCATAAATGTTTACATAAGAAAGACAAGAGCAACACTATAGACAACATAGCTTCATGATCCTGTCCTACTAACATGAAAGCATAAAAGAGAGAAAGAAGAAAGTGATTACATCGCCCAGTAAGATGCCCACCTTACTGTGAATCACCCTAGAGGGAGAGCCCAATAGGTTCATCCATAAACTGTGCTTGCAATTGTAATGCATCTTCTGATGGCTTCTGGAATACCCATAGATCCACCTTCTTGTATCACTATGAATATGAAATGCATGTCTCCTCACGATTTAGTAACTTATGTGCATTACCATCGAAATATTTAGCATATAGGTGCGTGTCTTTTCAGGATTTAGAAACTTATGTGCGTTACCTTCCAAGATTTAGCATATTTGAAATTGGAAATGCGTATCCCTTCAGGATTTAGCAACTTATGTGCATTACCTTCAGAGGATTTAGCATATTGAAAATTGAAAAATGAGTGTCTCCTCAGGATTTAGCAACTTATGTGGGTTACCCTCAGAAGATTTAGCATGCTGCAAAACAAAAGGTTAGAACACAAACACATAATATGGATCAAGGGAGGTCGTATATATGCCCCCCTCCTTAATATGGCAAAAACATACTATTTTGACATGTTAAGGAAAGAAAAGAACAAGGATAAAGCCCTCTCCAACATCAAGATAATATCTTTAGACAACACCCAATCCAAGCCAAGAAGGGCACAGCTCCTATGAGGCCATGGAAGGGACGAATGCAAAGAGATATCATGCAAGAAGTGAAAAAGTAACCCTTGTGAGGGATAGCACACTATTCAGTTTCCAAGGTGAGATATATATCAACCATGAAAACCCAATGTCAAACAATGAAATCGGTTGTGATCAAGGAAAAAGATCCTTAATGCAAACCAAAATGTTCATGTATAATTGGATATCACATAATAGATAGATACTGCTTAACCAAAGAAAGAGGTGAATCCTGGAAAGACAGAAAAGAAGATGACATCCTTGCCCCCCAAGTATAGGAACAAGGATGGAAGGGGACCTATTATATCACTCACAACACTATGCAAGACAACGAGCCCCCAAGTATTAGGCTACCATTGTTTAGATAATGTGGAGTTCTATAATAGGAACACAAATTTTATTTAGAGAAAACAGTATTGAAATACAACTCATTGCCACATGCTATATAAATAACCTTACTATCAATGAGCTACCTAATCTTATAATGTAAAGCATGACATTCTTTAGTAGAGTGATCATGAATTCTATGATATAAACAAAAAGGAAGAGTCTTCAAGTGTGGACTACATTTCTTTTTGCATTTAGGTCTAGTAATCATCTTAGCTTGAAGGAGTTTAGGCAAAAGAACTTCTTGGTCAAATTCCTTCATAGGTTCATCATGTTTTGAAGTGTTATTGGAGATGTTGTTAACATTGATTTGTTGTCGAGAATTAAATCCTAATCCATAAGAATGCTCATGCCCCTCAGTGTGTAAGGGCATATGAATTCCTTGTTTATGCTTACCACATCCTTGACCATTAAATGCTTGTTTAACTAGGAAATGATAACCAGGACCATAACATGAAGTCACAATATCATTCTTGGTAGATTTGAAAAATTCATTGTGGGTAGAAGCAGCGACAAAGTTACTACTAAGGATGTCAGAAGTAAAAACTCATTGTTCAAACTCTCTTTGTTTCTTCATAAAATCAAGATCATTAACCTTATACTCTCCAATAAAGGTGGGAGTAAAATCCAAGGTTTCCCAATCATCGTCAGGAAGAGCATTAGAGGAAGAAGGATTACTATTAGGAGTAGGAGTAGTGTGGGTTTGAATATTTAGACAAGGATTAGGCACATCATCCGCATGAAGCGTATACATCCTGTTGTTATGTATAAACTTGACTTTATGGTGAAGGGTGGAAGGAACGACATGCATCTCATGCAACCAAGGTCTACCCAAAAGAAGGTTATAATTGAGAGGTCCAGGCATAACATGAATAGGTGTATTCAGGATGACCAGTCCTACTTTGATAGGTAAGGTAATGATTCCTAAAGTATTCTTAGCAATGTTATCAAAGCCATGTATAGGAACATTGTTAGGTTCAATAGTTGAAAGATCGACGTTAATCACTTTGAGAATGTC
The DNA here is from genome assembly GCA_027943335.1 of Chamaecyparis obtusa. Lineage (NCBI taxonomy): Eukaryota > Viridiplantae > Streptophyta > Pinopsida > Cupressales > Cupressaceae > Chamaecyparis > Chamaecyparis obtusa. The sequence goes on along the minus strand of BSBK01001760.1, from coordinate 221,642 downwards.
CATGCTTCAAACATTAAGCCCAGATCCATTATCAATCAAGGTCCTACGAATGATACTTTTATTGATAGAAACAACCACCATAATAGCATCATATTGATTTTGAACTTCTTTAGAAGGTAGATCCTTTTGAGTAAAGATAATGTCAGGAGGACCCGGGGTAGGATGCATACATTGTAAGAAGTTATTGATGTTCTCTTGATTAGGAGGTGGAGTAGGAAGAGTTGCTAGAGCTTTTTGCAAGGCTTCATAGTTGGTAGGTGAAGTTTGAAGAAGCTCCCATAAAGAAATCTTGGTAGGAGTGTTTTGCAATTGGGTTATCAAATCATACTCCTTTCTAGGAAGATGAGGTGGAGGAGGAAAAATAGGTTGAGAAGGTGGTAAGGAAGTAGAAACCAATGGATTAGGTTGAGGGTTATTCCCTGTACGATATGTGTGAGCTATAGAATCTTGATCATTGAAAGACTCCATAGGCTTACCTTTGATAGTAATGCGAGGACAACCTTTGATAGTCAACAAGGGTTTAGGATAAACCATATTAGTTGTCTCAACACTACAAATAGATTCATAAGAAGGAAGCAAAGAGGACATCCTAGGAGGAGATGAGGTCAGATCTTGATTCTCCATAGGATCATCACTAAAAGGGAGAGCATTAAGGGAATTCATATCACTCTCCACTAATGCCTCATCACTAGAAGGAATCTCAAATGGAGGTAGAGGATCTATAATATCATCTTCTTTCACTAAAATGTCCACATAAGGGGAGTGTGTTTTAGAAAAAGAGTCATCATCATGTATGAATATGTCATCCATTAATAAATCACCCTCTTGAATCAAAGATTCTTCATGAGGAGGGGATAAATCAATTTCTTTATCCAAGGGTTCATCAAAAATAGGAGGATTATCATCCCTACCAATAAAGCGCATTGTAGGGTCTCCATAATTCACTAAAGCTTGATCCCTAGAGGGGGAAGAAGGACATCTATTAGGAGAAGAATCAATCCTCAACTCAGCTCCATAAAGAGAAATGTGATGGAGATATAGCCTAAGGTCGTCTTCGTTCTCTAATATATCCTTATAAGGTAATTCAAAAGAGGACAAAGCAACATCACATGTAGTAGATGAAGTCTTGCTAGGTGTAACGCCATGCAATGGTAAGGTAAGAGGAGGATGTTGTGTAATCCCAAAAGTTTTGGAAAAAATTTGAGACAACTTATGCAACATGATAACAGATAGATCTAGATATATCCAAATGTATTCAAATGAAACATGAAAAGGAAATCAAACACACAATAGGGCATCTAATTCCACAAAATAAAAGGGGTAGGTATGTCGGGTTCACCAAAATGTAATAGATAAAATAGTGTATGGGGTCCTAAAACAATGGTTTTCACATAAAAGAGACCCCAAAGCCAATATTTTATGCTTACATGAAATTGTATTGATATAGAAAGTGAATGTAGAAGATTAATATTGAAATTAAGAAATAAAGGTACTTACCTCTGAAAAAAATCGGCTGAAAACCCTATCAAACAATCTCAAAAATAGTTGATTCTCGTGATCTTGAACCGAAACTGTGAGATCTACAAAACCCATAAATCTTTTCTCAAGAAGGCTCAGCTCGGGTTTGACCCTCATAAAAGGTCAAATACCACATTCTTTATTTGAAGTCCAATTCGAATTCTGTTCGCAAATCCTAAAAGTTTGCCGAAAAGGGTATCCAAATCTACTCTCAGATCTGAAGTTCCACACCCGCACCTACAAGAAAAAGAGGGTTTTTGGTTGTTTGTTTGGGTGGTTTGCCTTGGTCAAACCCCGGTTTGGAATCAAACTTAATATTGAAATTGAAATGGAGAATGCTAGCAAGTAGTAGAAAAGGATCTAACAATGAAGCTATGCAATTCAATAGATATGCAATTGTATTTGAAATGTAAACAAGTATATTGATATGAAAGCTTGAACACAACAATAAATATAAATAAAACCTCCATGATTGTATGCTTGGAATCCACCTTGATAAAAGAATGAATGTTGAAGATGAACAAAGGATCTTGAAGGAAGATCACACCATTATGATGGCTAGATCTAGGGTTTGAATGATAAATCTTGAATGCTTGAACCAAATCCCTTCAATAGCTTGAATGCTTGAATCCTTGATCTTCAATAGAGAACTTGGATGGAGAAGAAGACTTGAATGCTTGAATGAATGCTTGCTTGATCACCTTGAGAGCTTGAGTGCTTGAGATGTGAATGATGGATGTGAAAATGAGAGAGGAAGGCCTCCTTTTATAGTGAACTAGGGCACACTCCTCTAGATGGGCCACCTTGGAGAATTAAATCCCAATTAGGTCCTCACCTTTAGAAAATATACCTAGATTAAATGCAATTAAATGATTTACCATCCCGAAACCCGAAATGGCCAACCCAGAGGCAGGAAAATAAATTTCTTGAAAGCCCGAAGTCCATAAATTAAAGATTTTGAAATTTTGGAGAAAGGGGTCAAAGTCAAGATTAACCTTGACCTAGTCAGGGTCGACCTAAGACATTGACCTTTTTCCTAGGTTGACCCATAACCAAGTCAGGAGGTCCCAGGGATGCCCAGAAACCTAGAATTGATGCCAGAACATGACAAAATGTCAGGAATAGACATAAAATCCTATGATTACTGAGATGAAGGCCAGAAGGATCCATTTCTAAATCCTACCTAGAAAATAGAGCTATGGAAGAGGGAAATTAAGGAGAATCCTTAAGATTCTAACCCTAATTTCACCTAGAATGAAGTAGAAAAGAAGTGGAAAGTGGGGAGAAAGCCAGATCAAAGAAAAGATCAATTCAAGGCATCCAATATGACCCCAAACCACTTAATCAGAGGACTAAACACTCTTAACATGGAAGTGCTTCCATTTTAAGATGATACACTTACAATTGGGCATGTTAATGAAAATTCAGTTGAAAACATTGTCTGTTGTGTTATTCCATTGTGTTGTTGATTAGATACAAGGTTGGACTGTCCTTAATTGGATCCACCATCCTTGACCTCCATCACAATAAGGCAATTAAGTCCACTCTGTTAAGAGGATTTTCTGTTACAAATGCTAATAAGAAATAGGAATAACAATGAATTGTAGATTTGCAACTATCTTTTCATTTTAGATCCTTTGTTCACTCTTCAATATTCTCTTCAATTCTTCATCATCTACTGGCAAGAACAGTTTATCAAATCACTATTTTCCTGCTCAAAATCTCTTTGTTCCTTCTCCTCTACAATAGTTGATAACCCTTCAACTATTCAGTTTTCCAGTTATTTGTCCATATAAGATCATCCTTTAAATAGACAATTTTTGCCTCTTAATCTCATCTATTACAATTTCCTTTAGTCAATCTTGACCGTTCATTTCATTATACCTTGAAACCAAATCTCAGTAATACATTTATTTTCACCTAGGAACTTGAACTTTTCTTGTAACTTGTTCCATCTCTTTTTGCCACCTAGATCTCACCATAGATCTTCTTCTTGAATTTTTATAATTGTAGATCTTTGTAACTAACTTTTCTCGTCATCATGGTGATCTAGATCATCATAGATAATCATTAAATTTTGATTCCATCCAATATGGTTTTTTGGATCCTACAGTGTCAACTTAGAACCAGAGGATTAGTGGTTACATTGCATCGTCTGGGTATACCACTCAATTATGTTGTGTCTCCAAATAATTGTGACCGTGATGCCTACATTTATGTTTCTTAAATATTGTGAGATTAAAATTCTTCTAAGGAACATGTCATGTCTATGTGGAATTGTGTAGGATCATCACCAAAGGGGTTTCCAGATCATAAAACTCCCTTTCACTTAATAATTATGAACCCATCAATGGTATACAAATTGCTTAGGATTGTAAGTTTCCATTGATGGCTTCAAATTACAAAGAAAAAGGTGTTTTATAGTACAAAAGACTTAGTAGCCTTTTGAGCCTTTTTCTTGAATGCATTATACCCCCGACGTACTTCATGGAAATATATTGCATCAGGATTACAGGGAAATGTAAACCAAGATTCATATAGAGAAAGGTGTTTCTCTTGGAAAATGGTTGATGGTGATTGATGAAGAATATTTGAAAATGATGATTGATCCAATTTAGATTGGTGTAACATTTTCAAATCTTCGTCATCATTCATCATCTTAGTATTCTACAATAATCTTCGGTAAAATGATTATCCTTGAAAACTAAGTCATGCGAATGACTAAACAATAAAAATAAGTATAAATTTAAAGAAATGACATATAAAAAGAGGAGAGGACTTGTCATTTTCAGATGAATGATGAATTCCATGGTTCCATGGTTGAATCTTTATCTCATTAGCTCTGTAAATTTTATTTCCATGTCCAAGAGTCTACATGATGAAAGAGAATTTTGTTAGAGCTCAAGGATCCTCGTCAATCTATATGTGAAATCAGTAAATGCACAATCAGATCTTTCATAATGTATCAAATCATATTGGTGAACAAAAAATTAATCAGTACTTTATCTTTTTTGTGTAATGAGTTTTCTCAATGTGTATGTTTAGGTATGATTATTCATTATTGAAGATCTTAAGTTGATATCATAAGCATTGCAACTTGTGGGATAAAATGTGATGTTCAAAGAGGGCAAAGATTTGTTCTAACACCTTTACCTTATGATGGTAAGGTTATAATAGTATATTTTGGTAAGAAAGAATATGTAGAAGGTATTAACAATTAGTCCTTGGCAAAGGATCTGACATGGAGACAATATTTGTTAATGGGAAAGCATGGTGATGCTGAAAACATGATGAATGATGTTGCTAATAATCATAAAATGGCATCTTTGTGGGAGGCATATGGTGTCCTCTAGTGGATCAGAGGAAGAGTAATGATGTGAGGAGTATAAACAATGTTTTTAAGGGCCTTTGAAGGCAAGAAACGAAAGACATTGTTGATTGTTCCCAACATTAGCATGACAAGGAAATTGGTGCTAAATATGTTTTATGTTGTCATGATTTTGTAGACAATGTGAATGTAGGTATGAAGAAGATGTTATAGATGCATAGAAGGGTACAAGGATGCAGAACACCGTCTAGAAGGATGGGTTGATTGAAGACAAGAAACATTGGCTCTTGGGACAAGAGCTCTTTTAAATGTGGGATGTATGATGTAGGAGCATCTATGAAGGCACCTAGGTATATGAAGGAACCAGTGGATCAGAGCATGGATAAGAGAAAGAAGACCTCTCTACAAGTCAATTGGGAAGTCTCGAAACCTATTATGGTTGTATGCAATGATCAATATAAAGAAATTGGTAAAATTCCTAAAGGGCCTAGTAAGGACCTTAGGAGGAAAATGATGTAAAAATGAGCCATTAGAGATCTTTGGGGTTAGCATGGGTCTTAAATAGTTTATTTGATCCTAGTTTAGTTAGATCCTTTGGATTTGGATATGTTTAAGGGACTAATTTGCATTGAATTGTAAGTTAGAATTTGAAATTTCAAATCCTAACAACTAGTTAGGAATGTGTGGGAGTTAGAAGATCAATGGTTTTTTGAGAGTTTTGGAATACCAATTGTTTGTAGATTAGTTGGAAAAGTTAGAAGGCATTTAATAAGACTGTTTTCAATGATATATGGATGCATGCAAGTAGATTCTATGACTAGTGAAGAAGAATGCAGATTGAACCTTATTTTGAGCAATAACAAAGAGTTTTCTTATAATTTTGTCTTTCCACATTAATGTCCTTTTGAATCTAGAGATTGGATAACATATTTATATATTTATGAACTTGTTTTGAACAATTTTCCAAGCATTTTTTATTTGTTTTGTGTCCTAGAAGGATGATTGTATTGTGTATTCACTATTTTGATAGGGTTTTAAGTAATGGATTGAATATTCATCCCATGTTGTACTTACTGTGACTATGGGATGAATCATAACATTGTATATTATTGACTTAACCTTATTTGAATGCAAGAATAACACTTATGTGCAGGGTGGTCACTGAAAGATGATTGTTTGTATGATTTTGATGAAGAAAATGGAGGTATGGGTACAATAGTGAGTGATCTACCTTCATGAGGGGTATATTTGATGATTTGCAGACTGATGTTATATTCATTTATTGGTGAATCAACCATTTTTTTATTCTAGAAAGGCTTGGAGGGTGTATATTGGAGAAAACCTTGTTTTGAGGGCTTGGGATAGCCATATTGGGGATTTCATGTTTGCATTGGTCAAGGGGGGTATTTGAGTTGATATTCCTTACTTTTTAACATTATTGGGTCACTTTTGAAAGGATTGAGTCCATAGTTTGAAAACAAGTAGTGATGAATTGATAAGCCAATGGTTGTGATTAAAGGAGAAGTATATCTAGCATGATGAAGTAGTACCTCAACATGGACAAATTTAGCATGCTATCAAAAGGAAACCTCCTAGCAGAATATCCTACCAAAATATAAGATTGTAGCCAACAATAAGCATTATCTAACTCTACAACATGCAGTGCAACATCGAGCAATGCAACAAAAGGCATACCTAGTGGAATATTTTGGGAACAAGCTTCCAAGGATGGTTGGATGGTGGTACAATTATTTGTCACTATCAAATCTTTAAGCACCAACAACTTTGAAGAGAATGAAGACAGAGGCCATTTAAAATGAATTTTAAAATGTCTACATGCTTGAAAATAAATAATACTTCAATAAACACAAACAAAAATGTATAAGTCATATTTTTGTGGAAGAGAATGACATTGGCAATTCAAAGAAGAAAAAGAAAAATTATTTGTTGGCCACTAGTAGGAATTCCCAAGTAAAAATTGTGGCAGAGCTTGTCTTTTTTATTAAGTAAAATAGGTTTTACAAGGTGCCTGAAACCCACAGTCGAAAAAGAGAGACGGTCAACAAGAAGAGAACCAAACTAGCAAAACAACCAAGAAATAGGCCACAAGCCAGCCAAAGCCACAACAAAATAGAACCAGTCAAATTTTTATGATTCCATCAATACTTTGGAGTCTTTCCTTGTCAAGAAGATTCTTCGCTTCACTAGAAATATCTTCACCTTGTCTCCATATCATCTTGACATCCTTCATGACAGCCAGGTTGGTAAACCAATCAGCAACGCTGTTGCCTTCTCTGCACACATGAGAGATGTACACATTATCAAATGAATTAAGGATAACCTGAGTCTCAACAATGATGTTGGAAATAGTCCAGGAGGGGGGGTGAATGAGGTTTAAGAAGTTGATAATGTTCATTGAGTCACCTTTGAGGCAGAGCTTCTTGACCTTGATTTCCTAAGCAAGTTTAGTGACATGGAGAGCCACACAGGCTTCAACAAAGTGGTTGGATTGAGAGCCTAGAGGTAAGATGACAACCACCAAGCCAAAACCAAAGCAATTTCTAATAATTCCTCCACTTCCCTCAAGGCTAGGGTTCCCTTTGGCAGCTCTGTCAAAGTTGGCTTTTTCCTAGCCAATCGAGGGGCTATTCCAAAAACAATTTTGTCTTTTCTCCTAGGTCGCGACCTGAGTCTTTCCTGCAAGATGGTTAGTTCTCCCACAATAGAAATTTTTTTCCTTAACAACATGTTGAATTTTAATGAAGATAATTTTGTGGGGAGAGGAATAGTCTCAGAAGATGTGGTGAGGAAGGATCCAAGTGCAGAAGGTCCGGAAGTTTGGTTTAAATATTTGGAAAGTCCATTAAGAGAAAAGATCTTGGAAAGATAGGGGGAAACACCAAGTTAAGTTCATAGCTAAGAAAAGACGTTTCCATATGTTACTAACAAAGAGCAGTGCATAAATAAGTGGTCCACTGATTCTTCCTGGCATTTACAGAGAACGCACCCATTGGGAATCTGGAAGCCACGCTTAATGAGATTGTCAATAGCGAGGACACGACTCTGGAAAGGGATCCAGAAAAAAAAACATTGATTTTGGGCGTAAGACCTAGAATCCAAGCTTTAGCCCACAGCAGGTTGGCATCCTGGATTTGAGGTATCTGCAAGGAATAGGTGAAGGAAACAGTGAAGATACCATCAGAAGAGTCTTCCTAGATGATCTCATCCTGAGCAGGTGAGAGAGAGACCGCATTGATGGATTTCATCAAAGGTTTTAGATCCTGAGAGATTTGGGAGAGATCCAGCCAATTAGCATCCATTCCATAGTTGCTAACTTGGGGGCCATAGAGCTGGGTGCAGACGTGTCTCCAAGCATAGAAGGTCTCAAAATCTGTTAGAAGTATGAAAAAATGAAAAAAAGTTAAGGAAAGAACCCAAGAAAGTGTAAAGCAAGAAGGTATTTTACCACAACATTGAAAGTGAGACATAGCTTTAAGATTAGTCACCATAACCATGAGAATGCTCCAAGGATCCAAACAATGAAACAAAGATTTTGAAAGGGGAAAGAAAATAAAACCCCTTGTCACATTATGAATGAGGCCATAGCCTAAAATGAGAGAGAGAAAAAAGAAAGAGAGCAATATGCTCAATACAATAACTTCATCATGAGAAATGAGAGAGAGGAGCATCTCTTAATTAGAAATGAGATAGAGGAGTTACAATGTAACTCCCAAGTCTATGAATGCCACCATTCATAAGTGTGTGTGACAAGTGTCAATATCCTCTTAAGGAGGAATAAACTAATTTCCTTATTAAAGGAATTACAAATACGAGTTGTCCTCCCATTTGGACTAGAGGACAAAAATACATGAAGGATACCTTGGTTTATCCTTATTTAAATAATTCAACCAAGGAAAGATTATAAATTCTAACACCTTCCTTTAATCTTTACTTGGGGATTTTAGAACAAGGGGTATCGAACCCAATTTTTAGAAAATTTGCAACTTGTTCTTCAAGATGAAGTAATTTGATTGTCTTCAAGCCATATGGTACATTTGTAGATCCAAGAGAATTACATGAGTCCTTTGAATGTGATGAAGTGGAAGCATAGCCACATCTTCATAAGATTTGTGAAAAAGCGAGAATGTGTTTGATGGATCACTTGAAAAAAAGAGGCATAGAACAAAAAAAACAAGGCACTGATCCACAAGTAGAATTACATTGTATAGACAAGTTAGTAAAAAATTTGTTGTTTTAGTAATTATAAGAAACGGTCATAAATGAACTAAGATAGATGAGGATAAATGTACTTTCTCACCAACATGCAATGGAGTTAACATGATATCTAAAATAAATCATAAGCTCAAAAAGAATATGATATGTATAATAAAGCTCTCATAAAAGGAACATACTAATGCACAAATGACCACAGAAAAGGCCAACTAATGAAACTTGCATCAACATTGCGTCAATCACATGGATATAGACAGTCCACTAATGAGTCATCTCACTGCAAGTAAATGGGTAGCAAATCCACAACCTACATGAATCACGATCTAGGCAATGAAGTATGCAGAGCATTATCACATTAGTACAATTATCAAAGAAATGTAAGAGAGACAAAGATAGCACATGTGCCTTAAGCATTAGATCAATTAAAGATTTAGAAATGCCAAGCATGATTAAAGATGCAAATCAAGGAAAGGTTTATGAGGAGAAATAACATATTGCCTTCAAATAAGAAATCCATCATGGGTCAAATAGTATTTCAAGAGTAATCTCCTTACCATGAGGAAAAAGATCAAGATGGGTCATATCAAATTTCATAAATATCAAATTTCATATGTGGAACCAAACGGAAGATAAAGCTCCATAAAATATCCTACTTCATATGTAGAACCAATGGAAGGGAAAACTCCATAAAATATCATCCTCTCACTAAGGAACAAAGTGGATCAAAATGGAACCAAATAAATACTTTCAAAGTGGAACAAACTTAAGTGCACACCGATTATAGGATGGAGGGATACTCCATGGGCCAGATAAGGCAACTACGAGTCAGTTAAAACTGTCAGGTCCACCATAGTTAACCTTGAAAAAAAAATTGGCTCCTAATGCAACTTATGCAAGATCAAATAAAATTCATATTAACCAGTGGTATAAAACCATAAACTGCTACCATGAGCATAAAGAGATGCTATAAAAGCATAAAACTACAACCATGTGTGGATAGATCAATAGAACATAATAAAATTAAATCAAATCACTGAATAATGAAGGCAATAGTGTAAGATGACTCATAAACATGAATAATTTGAGATAAATAAGAAATATTTGTAAGATCAATAAGCATAAATTATTTGATATCAGTTAAAATCTCCATGCAAGGTGAACACAAGTGCGAATGTTGAAAGGATAGGCTCACCAAGGAAATATTTGAAAGGACAAAATCATGTATTTGGAAAAAAGATGAAAAAAAGATGAAAGAGTTTAGAGAGATTTGAACAAAGTAAGAATTGAGAAATCAATTAGCTATAGTGAAGTCAGTTTAAAGAGCAAAATTAATTTAACGAGTAAGTCAGTTTAACAAAATGTTAAACAAGGAGTAAGCGAGAAGCTTATAAAAGGTTTGATACACCATAATTCAAGGATACATATGACCTCAGGAGACATGGGTCCAACCTAATGCATATAATTGCAACTCATAGCATCAATGTCACAAAATATATTTTACATATGCATGAAATCATATTGAGTTTTGAATCAATAAAACACTATTCATTTATAACTTATATAGGGTTTTAACCACAATGAAATACACTCGCAAAGTTATAAGACAAATCTATGATCAAGCTATATTGAACTTATACCAAGGAGTCACCTAAACTTTTCATAATACTCATAAAGACAATTTTGTTAGATAACTCACAATACTTGAACAATAATAGCAATGACTTGTTTTCTTTGGATCAACCATTTTCTACATACTTTTTTGCTTCTTAAAATTAACAATGCATTTCAAAAAACTTGAACAAGTTATCATTGACAAATGTAGCTAGAAAACATAAATTGCCCTCTTTGATATAAAAACTTCTATGATAATTGAAATTTTAAATGAAACAATATATATATATATAATGAAAAACATTAATAAAAATCTTAAAACTTCAAAACTCCTTTTGAACTCTTTTTGAATGTAACAAAATTATAATAATAATTTATATAAGTGCTTTTAAAAAATTAAACGAAAAAATTGAATTAAAACCTTGTATATTTTAAAACTAATGAGATATTAATTAAAAAAACTTTTTAATGTAAAAGAACTTTTGATTTAAAAAAAATGATTAAATTATTGTATTTTTTTAAAATAACAATAATAATAAATTTAAATTTAAAGATTATAAACTAGGTCAAATAATTTTAAAAAATAGGTAGAAAATTGAATTTCTAAATAAAGTAGCTTATTTCATATAAAAATAGTAATAAAAAAACTTTTAAAAGAACTTTTATAAATAAAATAATATTAAAATTTTCATTTAAAAAAAAACTTTCACAAATTCAAATTTGTTTTTAGTTTATTTTTTAATGAAAAAAAGTTAACAAAGATTAAAATTAGAAAAGTATCCAAAGATGCTTTATATATTCTAATTTTTTTAAAAAGCTACTTCATAATCTTAAGTAGAAAACTAGACTTAGAAAATAAGAAAAAGCTTACTAACGTAAGCTTGAAGAATGAAAGAGAATTAAATAAGAAGTTGAAATCAATAGTAAAATAAACTTTACACACGACAACGAAAGTGAAAGGGAATATAATGGTTTCAAAAAACTAACATGCAATAATACAATTAGAAGGAACAATTATGCACTTGAAGCGTTATCACTAGAAATTTAATATTTATTGGCCGTTACAAATCTAACCAACAGAGGGTCAGCAAATGAAAGATTAAAAGGTAAGAAAATGGAAGAACAAAATGGTTAAAAAAAAATCCACTAATTTTAGACAAAGAAATAGTGATGATTGAAAGTAGAAATAAAACGTTTAAACGTCGACTTAAAAAATAATGATTAAAAAGGTCATAAATAGAAAAATAATAAAGACTACGCCAGCAATAAAAATGAACCAACACAAAAATAATAATGAGATTCTTAACTGTAAAAATATAGAGATATTTGAATATGTATTTAAAAAAAAAAATCAGATAGAGAAATACAAAGAGATTAAAGAGAAAAAAGAAAACAAACAAAATTAAATGTAATGAACTGTGATTTGAATTTTTTTAGATAAAGATATATATGCAATAGTTAGATTAATAAAGATAATATTTCTTTTATTCGAGATCAACAGGTAGTCAAAATGCTATCAAAAACCATACATTTTGGTGACCAAGGAAAAAAATGAATAATTATAAACTGAAATGAATGCAACATAAAGATTACGTATAGAGTAGCGTTTCAAGTTCAAATCATTTAAGATGCTTTTAAAAATAGAAGTGCATGAGCTAGAGAAGTGAGCAAGAAAAAAAGAACATCATTTATAACGGGCCATTAAGAGTAGTTCCACTGGATTCTTACAACTATTAAAAGAAAACTTCTATTCAAACTTGATTACAATATGTTGCATGAGGATAGAAGGCAAAACAAATACAAATAGAAGGCTGGAAAACAAGACAAAACAAATGATACAAAATAGCTAAGTAGATTAAACAATGATAAGTTGGCATTAGTCTTGGCTTGGAAAAAGTAAATTGAAAGGAGAGTTGGTTGCGCAGAAAATAGCTGGAAAAGTTTAAGTCTCACAAATTATATGCCAACACAGGGTTGCAACTGCTGAGTTAAGGAAGATGCATGGGAAAGGGAAGAAGGTAGGTGTTGCGCAAGGAACAGTGGTAGATTTCAGATCAATATAGCATATAGACTTGTATTAAAAGATATAGTTTTCTTAATATGAGAAAGCTGTGGAACAACAAAAGTTAGGAGTATTAAAATAGGTTAGAAGTCTAAAAATATAATATGAATTGATATAACATGTATAAACAAGGGAGAGGGTTGCGCAGGGAAAGGTTCCTTGATGGGAGAGCTGGCGCAAAAAAAGAAAGCTGCTCATGCAAGGTGATGAGAGCTTTAGCAAGATTGAGAGAATGGTTGGAGAGTGGTGCATATATGTTATGAAGGCTGCGTACTTATGATAGGAGCAGTTTTTTCTCAAGGAGCAAGGAAAAAAGGAGTTGCGAATAAGTAAATATATGGTTGATTAATGATAGCCAAGGTTCTTCAAAATGTTGTGGGGTTGCTTCACTTCGAGCATGGAATAAAATATCATGTCGAGTAACTCGACCTAAAGAGAAATGATGCATAATTTATTTAAAGGAAGATCGATAAATCTATAGTGATTGGGAATGGAAGCAAACTAAGTGAATTCTTGAAATTATGAAGGTGAAGTGATCGAGATTGGAAGTAGAGCACGTGAAATCCCAAAATCCTGAAGGGAAAGTTGGGGCACAGTGCTGATGATAAAAAATGGAAGGTAAGTAGTATGAATCCCAAAATTATGAAGGGGAGACTGGTGCCTAGCAGGTGCTATGTGTGGAGAATTGACGTTCAGGGGCATGTGATTGGGATTGGAGGTATAGTAAGGGAATTTTATTCAAAATTCTCAAGGAAAGACTGGGACCCACATATTTTGAAGTTATAGTTGTATGAAGGACAAATCATTAGAACTATGATAGATTGGTGATACTTTTGAACTTCAAAGGATACACTATGTGTGGAGAATTGATGCACATGGTGCTAACAATCGGGATTGGAAGCATAGTAGTATAAATCCTAAAATTTTGAAAGGAAGCTTTAGAAGTATGACATCTCCTATCGGAGACTGCAAGAAGGAAGTGTGATTCCCAATATTTGAAGAATGAAATTTGTTGACAATTAAGCGGCGAGTTGGCGGGGCTAGGGGTGAAAAATGGTGAACGCCCATGATCCCGCAAACTGAACACTTGCTTGGATTAAAAATAACCACATAATCGCGACACATAGAAAACTAACTAATGAGCGATGATGTGGTAGGATGCAAAGGTGGACCTGACATGGTGTCTAGGTGGTACATAGGTAGGCTAGTGAGCCAATTAGAGGCTGCCACGTGGTAGTCAAGGTGTGGTTGACTAGGTGAAGTCTGAGTGGAAAAGTCAAATTCCAAGGCTGGAGTAATCGAGTAAGGAAGTATTTCAAACAATGTGAAGGATAAGTAACACAAAGCATTTGTCTCCGTTAACATAATACTACTCATAATATGACAGTTTTGTTCAAATTAACTGTTACCATGTCCCTATCATTGACCCTACATTAAATGTGATACTAACGACAATTCTAATGTTAAACCCTAACCATAATTGTAACCATAACCTTTCCATTTACCCTACATAAAATGGTAAACATAATTGTTAGTGTAACCCTAAATGTAACCATAACTGTACACTAACCTTAACAAAATTAAAAATTATAAAATGTCTTGAAGTTGCCACATCTATGCGAAATTAAAATTTAAAATTAAAATAATAGTTTAACACTAAAATTAACAAATTTAAAAATCATAAAATATCTCGAAGTTACACCATCTATTTAAAATCAAAATTAAAAATTAAAATAATAATTTAACACTAACCTTAACAAAATTAAAAATTAGAAAATGTCTTCAACATATGCCATCTATTCAAGCAAATAAAAAATAGCACCTAAAATAAAGATTAAAAATTAAAAATTAAAATAATAATTTAATACCAACCTTAACAAAATTAAAAATCAGAAATTGTCTTTCATGTTGCACCACAACTGTTACTCTCTCTCTTTCTCTCTCACACACACACACGTACGTCGAGAGTAATCCTTCTTGAGATACCTATTTTCATTAACCCTAACCTTCATACAAACATTCCAATTTGATAAAAATAGACATTTTCGGAAAGATACCCCCTCTCTATATATATATATATAAGCTAGTTAAGTACTTGTATAAGCTTTTAAACATAGTGAAACATGGGAATTATCCGAATATAATAAGTTAGTTGCTTCCAATATAAGTAAAGCTTAAAGATAAAAGGAACAAAGTAAGTGGGTCGAGCCATTATCACGTACAAATGGGCAAAAAAGTGTGAACGCGACCTTCGGAATTCCAATCCTTGTATTCTGAGGTTTGGTAAATTGGTACAATGCGCTGCCAACGAACATCAGTAAATGAGGAGACTCTTGCCTTTACTATAAAATAGCTCCAATCAGTTACAAAATATTTCAAGAATTCCTTCGAAAACATTCGCTAAAATTTAACTACTTTTATTTTTGGTCTTTATAAATCTAACGAATGCACTAAAATATAGCTAAAATTTTATTTCATCAGTCATAGGTATCGCCAAGTCTCATGACCCGGAACATAGATAATTCTCTGGTCCATGTTTGAAATCCGCCCTGTTCTTCCCACAAACCATTGGTACAGGAATTTTCTTCCAAGGAATGTACTGCGACATGTGATTTCCTTAACATTCACCTCCAATTTCGGTTCATTCCTAATGAAGCCAAATGCAGAAATTGCTTATGCTGTGAAAAGGAAATCTGCCCGACTGAATTGTGGTGAAAAGGGAGAGAAGTCTAGTGACGTTTAGTCGATTCATGTTCAAGATAAAGGTAAAGCTATGAATGCAATTGCGATTGGGGTGAAAACAACACATATCTAGGCTTATTGAATTGAATAACTAGAAGCTCCATTGGAGAAAGTAGTAAACCAAAATCATAAAAAGATGATGGCAAAGTGTTAGTGCATATTATCAAACTATATATTACTCATTTATTGGCACTATTTCCATGTTATATAAACAATTGATTAATTTATAAATGCTATTTTCTATGTTTTATTGACATGAAAAAATTTCCTATACTTAGAATGATGAAATTGTACTAAGAAAATATGATGAAAAAAATTAATGTGTAAGTTTGTTCACTATAAGATCGTTGATGAATGTCCACTCATCAAAGTCTCAAAAGTTGTTGCATTGAATTAATAGAAGCTCTCAAAGTAATAGTTTAAAACTATCAAGAAGACACATGATAAACTAGCCAGATGAGATGAGGGAGAACAAACCTTTAAAATATATTTGTTAGGAGTGAAATGATAAAATATCTCTAATAGAAATAATCTCCTAGGTTTAGGAATATCTAATAAGTATTAAGGATAACATAAACTTTGAGCATATGTGTGTGTGTGTGTTCACTATAAGATCATTGATGAATGTCCACTCATCAAAGTCTCAAAAGTTGTTGCATTGAATTAATAGAAGCTCTCAAAGTAATAGTTTAAAACTATCAAGAAGACACATGATAAACTAGCCAGATGAGATGAGGGAGAACAAACCTTTAAAATATATTTGTTAGGAGTGAAATGATAAAATATCTCTAATAGAAATAATCTCCTAGGTTTAGGAATATCTAATAAGTATTAAGGATAACATAAACTTTGAGCATATGTGTGTGTGTGTTCACTATAAGATCATTGATGAATGTCCACTCATCAAAGTCTCAAAAGTTGTTGCATTGAATTAATGGAAGCTCTCAAAGTAATAGTCCAAAATTATGAAGAAGACACATGATAAACTAGCTAGATGAGATGAGGGAGAACAAACCTTTAAAATATATTTTTTAGAAGTGAAATGAAAAAATATCTCTAATATAAATAATCTCATAGGTTTAGGAATATGTAATAAGTATTAAGGAGAACATAAACTTTGCTATATATATATATATATATATATATATATATATATATATATATATATATATATAGATATATATATATATATCTATATATATATATATATATATATATATATATATATATATATATATATATATATATAGATATATATATAGATATCTATATATATATATATATATATATATATATATATATATATATATATATATATATATATATATATATATATATATATATATATATATATATATATATATATATATATATATATATCCAATCCAAGTGTATAAGATATCTTGAAAATAATAATTCCTAATATCAATTATAGCTTATAAAAAGTAGTTAAATAACAATCATCTATCAAGATTTGAGAGATGTTAGAAAGATAAAGTGACACAAATATCACGAGTATGGAGTCTTGTGACCAAATGCATTGAAGTGAAGAACCTATTGATATTTCTCTCAAGTTAATGAATATACCATAGCAACAATATGGGAGTGCTTAAAAAAAACCAAGAATTATAACCACGCTATATAAATTGACACTTTATAATCGAGTAAAATAATTGGTGCATTAAGTCATCTTATATTTAGAATTTTAATTATTTTTACACATAATTGGAAATTCAATGAATGGAATTGAATCATTAGTCTAATCCTAATTTAATTGTAACCTTAACCTTCAGTGAAATTGAACCATAAACCTAACACTAAGAAAAATTAAACCCTAACCCTAGACCTAACTCAACGTTAAGCCAAATTGAACTCTATCCCTAATGCTAAAATAAAATAATTGTAAACTTAAGCTAAACTAAACCTAAATTCTAAACTAAATTAAACCATAACCCTAAACCTTGAGTTGAATTGTAACTCTGATCCTTAATAAAATTGAATCCTAAGCCTAAATCAAATTTAACATAATTCTCACACTAAATCAAATTAATTTTTTCTTATAAACCCAATTGAGTCATAAATAAAATTGATTTCCAACCCCAAACTAAAATAATCAAAATCCTCAACCAAATCAAGTCCTAACCCTAAAACTCAACCAAATTGAACCCTAATCCTAATTGCATTATAACCAAGTTAAACCCTAAACTTGAAAGTAATCAATATTAAACCAAATTGTGCCTTAACCCCAACATAAACTATACCTCAACCTAGTCCTAATTATAACCCTATTCCTAATATTAATTCTAATGCTAACATTAACCCTAATTTTATCTCAACCATAACCACACCCTTGACCCTAACCCTAATCATAATCATAACCATACCTTTGACAATAACCCTAAAACCAACCCTGACTATAATATTAACCCTATACCTAGTTTATCTTTGTGCATAACCCCAACCATATTTCTAACGTAAACCTTAACTTTAACCCTAACACTAATCTTAAATCTAATTATGTCTTTAAGTATAACTATAACCCTGATCCTAACCCAAATGCTTATCTTAATCTTCACTATAGTTCTATCTCTATCTCTAACCCTTTACCTGACCCTAACAATAGCTAAAAAGCCCTAAAGTAAATTCTATCTTTATCTTTATTGATAACACTAACCCTAATCCTAACCAAAATTGTAACCCTACCTTGAATTAGGGTTAGGATTACAAATATAATTGTGGTTAGGGTTAAAAATAGAATTATGGTTTTTGAGGTAGAGTTAGGGTTAGGATTAAAGATAGAACCATTAGTTAGGACTAGGTTTAGTGCTAATTTAAGGTCTAATTGTAACTCTAGTCGAAGCCTTAATTCTATTTCTAACGCTAACTATTACACATACCCAAACCCTAAAAGCATGATGCTAACCTTAACCCTAAATCTATAACTATAACACTAACCCTATTCTTAATCCAAACCCTAACCCTAATTGCAAAATTAATTGTAATTATTATTCAAACCCTAACCCATACCTTAATTTTATCTTTAATACTAACCCTTTTCCTCATCCTAACCCTACACATAATTTTAGAATTACAATTAGGGTTTAAAATTATGGTTAGGGTTAGAGGTTAATTTATAGTTAGGGCTAGGTTGAGGATTCAATTAGGTTAACCCTCAATTTTGACTTCTTATAAAAAAATTGAAATGATTATTTTCCATCAAATATGATTCAAATGACCCTCTTTAAAGTTAATATAAATCATATGATAGAAATTATAAAATTATAAATTAAAAGAAATACAAATACTGATATCTTAAATCTTGAATAAAACTTCTTATTAAAAAAATTGAAATGATATTTTTCCACCAAATGTGATTCAATTAATTGACTTTAAGATTAATTCAAATCATATGATAGAAATTATAAAATTACAAATTGAAAGAAATAGAAATGCTCAATTGAATTCAATATTGATTGTTTTGATGATAACTTTTGAATCATAATTAATTTCACTTATTTTTAGATGCATTAAAAGTAAAATAGAAAAAATGACGTAAAAAAGATCCATATTCCATAAAACTAAGCTTGAGCAAGCAAACGTTGCTCAGAATTCAGAAGAATTCCTACACAAAGGTTTAAAAAATGCTTCACATCGTCAAAATGTCCATCTCAGCCTTAGCTGGCCGTTGGCTGGTTACAAACCACTGGGATCTCGTGGACGAATTAAGCTTCTCAGTTCCCAAAACATTACACTAGCCTTCTCTGTCACAAGACTACGTTTTGGCAGGGAAGATCCCAGCTCTAATATAATGTTATCATCATCTCCCACTAGGTTGAAACAATCTTTCTAAAGAGCTTCCCTTCATAAAACTGCTAAACTCGGGAATTTGAACTCCTTTCAAGATTTGTAACCGAGCGCATTGACAGGATACGTGCCTGTTGGAACTCCCATGAACTCAAATGAATTAGTTCGCAGATCTTGACATGCTTCTTCCAACAATTTCTGCATTCTCAGAACCAATTAATTATTAATAACTTTTTCTGTGTGACCACCATTGTCTAAAAAGCATTGCAAAATGCGAGGACTTATTAGGGACTTGTTTTGGATTTTAAAAATGGTGAAACATGGGAGTTTCCGGAATATAGTACGTTTAGTTTCTTCCAATATAAGTAGAGAT
Organism: Chamaecyparis obtusa; assembly: GCA_027943335.1. Classification (NCBI taxonomy): domain Eukaryota; kingdom Viridiplantae; phylum Streptophyta; class Pinopsida; order Cupressales; family Cupressaceae; genus Chamaecyparis; species Chamaecyparis obtusa. Next base: position 201,971 of record BSBK01001760.1, on the reverse strand, counting down.
CAAAAAGAAAAAGGAAGGAATATAGTAAGTGGGTCGAGCTATTATCACGTACAAATGGAAAAGAAAAAGTAAATGTGACCTTCGCAATTCCCATCTGAGGTTTCGCTGCCACCCAACAATCTTCCATAAAGTAGCTCCAAGCAGATACAAAATCTTTCAAAGATTTCGTTGAAAAATAACTTGATATAGATTTGAAGATGGTATTTTTTGCTCTCTATAAATGTAATGGGAGTTTCAAAATACAGCTAAATTTTATTTCAGTCATATAGATAATTCTCTGGTCCATGTTTGAAATCTGCCCTGTTCTTCTCAAAAACCATTGATACAGCCAGTTTCTTCTAGGGATTGTCCTGCGCCGTGTGATTTCCTTCAACATTCACCTCTGATCTTGGTTGATTCCCAATGAAGCGAAGGGCAGGAATCGGTTATGCTGTGAAAGAGAAATCAGCTCGACTGATTTGTGGCGAAGAGGGAGAGACGTCTCATGGTGACGTTTTGTCGGTCCATGTTCAAGATAAAGGCAAAGCTGTGAATGCAAATGCGTTTTCTCCTAACCTGTTTAGGGTCATGAGAATTGTCCCTGACAAGCAAGATTACAGCTTTGTTGAAAAGGTTCAGCTTCCACAAGATGAAGTTCTGAGCTTCTGTAATAAACTTGTGCCCTCTTCTGCCTCGGCTTCATCAGGTGATCCCCCGCGTGTTCGTATCAACTTCAATTCACTAAATCAACTATGCTTACCAGCGTTAGGGTTCTATGGAGACAAGAACATGATCATAAATATTTTCCGCAAGGAAACTCTGGTGGATGACTCTGTTCTTGATAAGATGGATAAAAAACAGTTTGAACCTGGATTATATGTTAGTTTACCTGAAAAGGGGAGCAGCATAGTTGTTTTCTACTGGGATGAAGGTGAGCATTTTAAACAGGCCGCTAGAAAAAACGTGTCTTGCAATTTCATCAGATACCTGGTTGAGCTTTGTGATAGCGTGTACGTGTGTGTGAAAGGGAGTTATCCCTTTGAAGCTCTGGCTGCTTCTGCAACAAGCACTACCTCAAAAGCTAAGCGCACCAGAAGGATTCAAGTCTCCAGTGTGAAGAATTCGGAGAATGCCGTGGAGATGTTGCCTGTCTATAAGCTAGGAATTGACAAAGGAGAGAAGAGTGCAAATACCCCAAATGTCATGAGTAATCATGACGGAACAGTGGTGTTCTGCGAAGGATATCACCGCTGTTGTTTCCTGATAACAGAGGAGAGACCTCCTAGGGTTTCTAAGAACTGTCAGACCCTGCCTATGGAAGTTTCTGCATTTTGCAAGGCGCTTGAAAACTGGTATGAAGTATCTAATGTTGATTACTCCCGGCTGAGTAAGGAGCATTTCATAATTCTCCTGAAAAACTGTCGGCCGCAAGAGTTTGAGAACTACTCCAAGCTCAAGGAATCTTTCAAGACGAGCAACTCAGCCATTTACTCTGCCCAATTTGAGGAATTCGAGAGATGTTTTCTCAAGTTCTTCCAGAATTCTGCCAACACGTTCTCCTTTTCGTAAGTACTGAAAGAAAACCAGTGAATGCGAAGGAGCAGAGTTCGTGCTCTGACATGGACATCGACGCCGACAGATTTGAGCAACTGCATCGAGAACTTTCAGTTATTTTAGCAGGGGAGAATAGCATTTGCAATGGAGATCAGAGGGTATTGTTACTCGGATCAGACATCATGTTCGTATCTAAGGCCGGTGACCATGTGGTTACAGCATCAAGCAAAGGAAAGGAGGCATCGCCTTTCATCTCTTACGGACAAGAACTACATGTCGAATGCTCCAGTCAGTGTGCGTGCTCCACAAAGATCAATGGAAAGGCGAAGTTTCAAAAACCTAGTAACGCCAGTAAAGACTTCCCACTATCAGGTGAGATTGTTAAAATTGTTTTCTTTCCTGTTAATCGCAAATCGGGTATTAAGGAGGCAACAGAGGGCGAGGTTCATCTTGTTAATAAGAGTGCATCTCATTCTGCAATCCGTAGTTGGGTAGAAGATATGGTTCCAATTGAATTGAGAAGGCTCGAAAGAAATTTAGTTTTCGCTGCTTTCTTGTTGGGCCTCAACGAGAGTCTAGGTCTAACTTTCATGGAAGAGCATTTGTCATTCCAAACTACGCAGAGTCTGCCAAGCGAGATCCGAGATCAGTATATTAAATTCTGTAACGTCTGCCCTGCTCAGTCAATCGATGACGATGCCCTCTTATCTCATGACATTCTGAAAACCGTGTGTTGTCAAGTCTATGAGGATCATGGACGCAAGTTTCAGGAGAACATAAAGGAGTTGTGGACTCGTTTGTTCAAGAAGAAGGGAAGTTTGGTCGACTCAAGACTCAGTGAAGCAGAGGAGGAGTTTGTACAGGAATTGAAGAAGAAGATGTCCACTAAGAGTGACAAATTAGTGACCAGTTATATTGAAGAAGTTAGGGACTTTAAACCTTCGTGGGGATGGCTTCCATATCTGCGGCAAGAGGAGCTGAAGGTGAAGGTGTCAATTGAGGAGGATCATCCGTTCAACATTGTCTATAGAGCGCGTGAGCTGGCTCCAATGAGAAAAGACATGTCTGATAGCAGTAGCAACTGTGGGAGTGCAATTGTTCCAACGTGTGGAGAATCAGTAGAGTTAGCAGCCATTAATCCTCAGCATGAAAGATTATTTAAAGTTGTCATCCTTAAGTCCGGAGAGCTGATCGTTTTTATTCACAATGTTACGGATTCCTGCTTGAATCTGTACCGTTGTCCCAAGATTGGTTTCAACAACATGGATCGCCCTATTCATACATTCATGAGGGGATTCGATTTGTTGGCTGTAGATGAAGCTACCAGATCTATGGCTCTTTATGAAAAGGAGAGGTCAAAGATTGTAATTTTTAGATTTGACGAGTCATTTAGGAATGTCTTTTGGACTGGAGTTGAGGTTAATCTGGAAAGCTATAGAGGGAGCAAGAACATTATATGGATGCATTTAATTCCGGGGAAAATGGAGCTGCTCTTGGTTGATGACAGCAACCGAGCAAGAGTGGCTGAAATCCACGAGAAGCCGATGATGAAGCCAAAGTATATTTCTCTTCATTTGCATCAGCAGTCCTCTTTGAGAGCATGTATTTCTGTTGACGGCTATTTCTTCCTCGTCTTCAGGCAGTTGCAGCGTCAGGGCGAAGATATTGATGTTGAGGGTACAAGTCATTCATGTCCTGAAAACATACTTGAAATTTATGTTTTGGGTGATAACATGAGCCACTTGAAGACAATCCATTTCAATGCAAGGGAATGCAGAGTATCTGATATGGAACAACTTGGGATGAAAATTACAGTCTTCGGATCACAAAGTCAGCTTTTGCTATATAGCCCTGCAGATGCTCCTGGTTTTATCTTTTCCTATGTTCTGAAAACTGCTTTGGCTAGAAAAGCTGTGCAGTTGCAGCAAGTAGATCAGATTAAAGCTCCTGAAGATGAAACAGAAATCGCTGGGGCGTGCCCCTATTTGGGTTACATCTATCACATTTTTGACAAGTTTTCAACGACGCCTAAGTTGTTTCCAGATGCTAGGAAATGCATTAAATTCAAAGTAGTACTGGAAAGTAGTAGATCAGATCGCTGCAATGGTGATGGATGTCTCAAATATTTAGAAGAACTTATTAGACAGCTTAAGGCTGGAAAAGATAAAGATTTTTCAGGTATGGAGATTCAATTTGAAGTGAATAGTGTAGAGAATTGCCCAATTTCAGCCGCAGCAGAGCAGCAGAAACATGTGAAAATGGGAAGGTGGGTTAGGAAGCTTCTTTGCCTCGTTCCCATCCAAATAGCTCGTGCAGAAAACAATGCAATGGTAGCTCTTAAGGATGGACTTCAAATACCCCCCGATGTTAGTTACGTGGACAGCGTATCACTTGCTAACTCTATAAGCTTTGGGTTCTATGATGCGGTTCTTAGGAGTTGGAAAGGCCAGATTAAGGTGATATCTTCCATGGGAAAGCAGAGTAGTGGAAAGTCATATCTGCTGAATCATCTGTCAGGGTCACTTCTTGATGTTGCAGGTGGCAGATGCACAGATGGAGTGTGGATGACCATTGCAATAGGCGAAGACGGAGATGACAGCAGGGGAAATAGACGTCTCTATGTGCTCTTAGACTTCGAGGGGCTCGGCAGTTTTGAGAGAAGTGAACAAGAAGATATGCTTCTCTCTGTTCTCAATGCCGCTGTCAGCAACATCACAATTTTCAACAAAAAGGTGTGTCCTTTCTCTCTAACCACTAGCTTTTCCACTGTTTTTGTTGAAATCTTAGTCGGCTAGATATGGTACAATAAGCCCAGGGGAGAAAGGAACTCAGTTTATATTAAAATATATAACACGAATGACACTTTTCTCTACTGTAAACGTTCTTCCGGTATTACAGGATTTTCACTTAGATAAGGAAACTGAATCCGCTTTCAGCCGGTTCCAGAGCGGGATCAATCTAGTTAAGCAGGACAAAAAGTTATTTAAAGGTTTATTTTACATTGCCATCAAGGATGTGGACAAATCTGACGTAGAAGATCTTATCCAAGAGTTTTATGAGAAGATTGCTCAAATATGCAGCAAATCGCAGGAGAATTTTATTTCTAAAATGTACGGTGGAAAGGTCGAGATTGCTGCTATGGCTCCTTATAATAGATCTGAGTATTATAGAGAGAGCTTGAGTGAGCTAGCAGAAACTGTGGTAGAAAGAATCGATTTCTGCTATGAAAGTGGATTCACCTTCTTGAGGGATCTGAAGCTTATTATAGCTCAAATTGCTGCCAAAGACTGGACTTCTATTGACAACAAGCGAGTTGCTGTGACAGTTGATATTCTGAAGAGAAATCTTATGTCTGCTGTCCAAATGGGGTGCCTTTCTCTGACAAATACAAATGAAGAATTAAGGGTTTTGGATAATTTTGACACACAGGAAGAAGTTCCAGATTTTCCTGTTGTTGTCGGGGATTCTTCATGGAACGTAAAAGATTCTGGACTGTATCTCTCACCATGTACAGAATCAGAAACTCCAGTTCCTATAAGAGACATTTTTTCTCAAATCAGGTCAAAACTGGAGATGATTTTGCCCAGGAATGGTAGCAACGGGGAGGAGTGGCATTCTTTATTCGAAAGCTTCCTGGAAGCACTGGTTGACAGGAGGCATGCCAGAGTTCAACAGTGGATAAGTTCGAACACCACCGATTTCTCTGATAATGATGAGGTGCAAAGGTTGCAGTTAGAGGCTGACGTAGCTCTTGGCAAAGTAAAGCAAGGCCTAATAGTTTGTGGATGCAAATGTTCGGTTTGCTTCTGGAGGTGTGTGACGGAAAAAGGCCATGTTGATCAGCATTCTTGCATGGGGAGCCATTCTTGTACAGAAAATTGCAGTTATTGTGCTCGAGAAGGAGACAGCTTAAGCTTTTGCGGAGATCTAGCAGGGCATGAAGGAAATCACAATTGTAAAATCCAAAATCATACATGTGGCGAGAGCTGTAACTTATATAAGATGTCTTCAAATTGTAATGAGCGATGTTCAATGGGGCCAGGGCACCTCGGCCAGCACAAGTGCAATTCTCCTCAACACATGTGCAGCGCAAAATGTTCTCTTCCGAGCTGCAATAATCCCTGTGCTGTGGCGATTGAATCCAAACATGAAAAACATCAGTGCCACGAGAGATATTGTCAGACCAAATGTATGATAAATGGGTGCAGCAGGACATGTGGAGTTAAAGATCCTTTGCATGATATGGATCAATATGCAGAGCATTTGTGTGGGAATGAGCATGCCTGCACCCATGAATGCGAGATGCAGGGTATATGCGAAATCTTCACTGAGCTTGTCAAACAAACCCGGGTTTTTCAGGGCCAAAGGGGATCTTTTGAGTATGAAATTGTGTCTGAGCAAACTGGCCTGCGCAAATTCTGTTGCATTCCCATTCCTCCAAACGAAATAAATCATGAAGGTCAGCACGTTCACACAAAAAAGGAAGATTCGGTGCACTATTGCGACACCAGATGCCAATCTTGTGGTTACTTCTGCCAGCACCCAATAGATCACTCAGGCTTGCACGATACAGTGCATGGCAATATGAAAAATGTAAGATTCATTTCAGAGGGCGAAGAATTTGATATTCAAGATCGCAAGTATAAATGGGGAGAGACAGGGGAAGCAGAAATGTGTAACATGTATTGCAAGAAACAGGGGCGAGGGCATATCCATCTGGTCGCTTGTCCGGGCTCCGACAAATGCACCGGCAACCTCTATGATGGCTCAAGACATGAAACTGTGAAATATGGACCTGATGTGGATGTTCCAAAAGATGAGATGACTCATGAGACTTATTGGCAATATGTTAGATTTGTCGAACCTTGCACAGAAGAAGAGAGGGAAGAGTTTGACCGTTGTAATCACTATTGTAAATCTGAGGAGCATGAAACAGAGTCGGGTACTTTTGATAAATCGTATTGCACTGAAAAACTCTGGCATCCGCCTATCAAGAGCACTGGACAGAATTTGAGCTCTGGAGGGTATTTAACTGATGATGGTCATCACTTTGGCTGTGATCATTCTACGAATGTCCCTCACCATGTCATATTTACTATTGATAGATCAGGTTCCATGGGTTCCCAAGACATTATTCCCACTCTAGCAATGTTCAATAACCATAGTTGTAGGCTTGGTTGTGTATATGAGGCTATTCTGAGATTTATACAAGCCCGCCTGAGAACAATTTCTGATGATTCTGTGTCTGTGGTACTGTTTGATGCTAGCGCCGATGTAGCTGTAGAGATGGAGGATATGCAAGAAGCTGTTGTCAATCGCCTTCTTCAGTTTTTCCCTCAGGGAGGAACTACCTATTCATCAGGGTTAGATGCTGCAGAGAAAATATTGATGAAAGGAGCTCGACACCACACTATGAATGTAAAAAAACCCGTAGTCATCTTCCTGAGCGATGGGGGAAATAATCGTGGAGGGGATCCCCTGTATTATGTGGACAAAATGAAAAGGACAGATCCCAGAATGGTACTTCATACAATTATGTTTGGAAAGGATCCCACAATGAACATCCTGAATGAAATGGCAAAGAAAGGAGGCGGAACCTTTGAGCAGACATTAGATGAGATTCAGCTGGCCCGCAGCTTTGAGAATCTGGCAGAAAGTCTGAAACCCCAAGTTGCAGCTCTGATGTAAGAGGCATCCTCTGCCTTCTCTGCTTTTTAAATTCTGTTTTAGATACTATCTACTGTGCTTTGTTATCGTCTGCTTAGTTTTGTGTCATTTCTATTGTTTTCAAGACTGATGTTCTGTTAACCCCACTATTTATAAAGAAATGGCAGTAATCTTTCGTATAGATTAAATTTTTATTGCCCGTCAAATTATTATTTTAATTTTTCTTCCACTCTGTTTTCTTCTAGTTAATTTGAGTTTTTAATTGTGAAGATTTAGCCATTCTAATTGAATATAGCAAAATAATTTTTCGAGTAGTGTAACATTTTTTTAATCGAAAATAACATTTTCATAGGATCACCTTGAGAAGCAACGATTTTTAATTAAATTAAAAAGGAAGTCAAAATAAATAAATAGCATAATACTTTCATCATATTAATTGAATTGGAGAAAAATATTCAAAATTATTTAAAAAGCTTTGTGTAAAGACATTTATTATAATTATTTTGGAAACATCTTTTTAAAAAGAAAATTAACTTTTCAAAACTTAACAGATTTGTATTTTAACAAGTCAATAGGATTATAATAAAATCTAGATTCAAACCTTCAAAAGAGATTACGTTAATATTTATATCTAGACTGGTTTTCAAAAGATATTACATTAATATTTATATCTAAAGTGATTTTGAGAGTTTATCGATACTTAGAGTTCAAACTTGCATGTATCAAGCATCAAATTAGCTAGAGACCAAACCACAAACCAAGAATAATTTCCCAAAATCACAAATTAGGCTTATGATAAAATACAATGACTTCAATTTCAATGCATCTATTTGCACTATAGTCAATATGTTATTTTTGACATATTCTTACATCTTGATATTGCTATTAGGATTCAACTATGTAGCTTATTGGTTTAGAAGAACCCATTTGTCATGAGAATGAATTTGGGTGATGCTCACAGGGGTGAAACATCCTTCATTAAAGTAACCCATCCTAGTATTTTTCAAGTTAGGTACCCCATTAAATATCCATTCATAGATGCTTTATAATGTGTCATGACATGCATCATGTAAACAATGTACCTCTCTTTTAACATACTCTTATTCAAACCATAAAATTGCCAAACGATTTTTTACATATTTCTTTGTTTGTGATTAGATACTCTTATAATTTATTAAATACATTATAAATTATATTACATGTGAGAAGTATTATCAACTCAAAGAGGGATGTCATTTGTATGAGGGATTAGAAACAATTATTAAATGATGTAAATATTAAGATGCAATGTTTATGAAATTTTCTGACATTCTCTCTCGTGTATGCCATGGTAGAGCAAAAAAAATTGTTGTCACATTATAGAGTGATTCCATAGTAGTATAATCCACTTACGGGATGAAGCACAAAAATGAGTATCTAAGGCAAAAAAACCCAATAATGTAAAATGTCTAACACATGTAAAGAGGCTTTGAACGAAGGAAAACCTTGAATGATGTATTTTTTTCTCAATTAAATTATCTTGTGCATTTAAGATTTCTATAGGAAGACACCTTTGAATTAACATACCTTTAAATGAAGCCCTTTATGTTTTTCTCGTCCTTTTGTTCACTTGATATTTATGAGAAATTTTATTTAAAAGCGAGATTTGAATCGTAAGTAGAGTCACTATGACATGATGTTTTTTATGGATTGTAGCTCTCAAATTAAGATTTACAATAACTCATGAATCTATCATCCATTTGTGACACTTGTCGCAAGGCCAATAATTCTCTCATTAAATTAAATCTTAACCATCACTCTTATCCTTGCATTCTAGTCATCCCTCTCTCATCTTGAGATTGATTTAAGAGAGTTATCCCTCTTGTTTCATTAACTATTCACACATTATAATTATGCTATCCATTTCCTAATAAAACATCTCAATGCTAATACCATATATCTGTTTGAGTAATAATAACAAATATCACCTACATACCATCAACCTAGTTATCTTGGAACACATCCAAAATAATGGAGGTTTGATGTATTAGCTTTTTTATTGCATTGTATTATCTTTCATCTTCAATATTACTCTATAAAAAGTGTTGCATTTTGTTTGATTCTTTATATAATACAACATTTGCTTTCAGTCAAAAATGTGGAAGGCTTAACTCTCACAAGGAAATTGATTTGGATGATATGATTTTATTGAGCTAAAGGAGTCATTGCCATCTAGTTCCAAGGTGGAGCCACAATTAATGACAAAAAGAAAGACCCCAACCATTTTTTCAACCATCACTCGAATGTCTACAAATAAGATAAAATTACAAAGTGTTGTAAAGTTTGCATAGAATTTTTATTTGAAATGATTTATTTTTATTACTGTAACTTTCATATTATAGTACCAGTTGTCTTTGCATGTTGATGTGATAGTGTATTATATTTTTGTTCAAAGATAATAGAAACCATTACCCAACATTCTATAAACTTCTTTCATATGTTTCAAGTAGCTACATTTTTTCAATTTTTTTTTAGAAGGAATTTAAGTAAATAAAATTCACATAGTTCATTTAATGAGTATGTAAATACTTTTGAAGAAAAAATATATGTAAATTCTTTTAAGTAAAATTTTATATTTTAAAAGAATTCAAGTATTTTAAATTTTGTTTCTTTATGCCAGGTTTTTTTAAATGTTGAGAAATCCTAGTCAAGATAAGAAATATTATCTTTTACTAAGTTTTTCCAAGTAGTTGTATTTGAATTAAAATTGTCAAGTTGTGAATTTTTGAACTATAAATTAGGGTAATGAGAAGAATGTTGTATTTGAATAAAAATTAACTTGGTTATTTGGTGTAGTAGCAATTCAATGGAGTAAGGACATCTTGCATGATCCAAAAAATGTATTTTCCTTCATTTATAGTTTGACTTAGCTATTTTAGAATAAAGATTTCAAACAAGTTAATAAAATTTTAATAAAACTATTGTTTGAAAATTATCCTTTAACTACTAAAATATAATGTTATTTTAAGATGTGTAAAACTATCCTTTAAAATTATATTAGTTATTATCCTTTAAAATTGTGTACAAAGTTATATTTTATACATATTAATTATATATTATATGAAAAATTTAATAACATTGCCTATATATGTATATTTTTAAAAGTTAAATAATGTCATTGTTAAAATTTTCATATAGTTTATTTATTAAAGTCGCTAAGTTATGTATAATAATAATTAATATAATAAAAATTTAAAAAATAAAGTATATAAATATTAGTAAAAATTAAACATTATTGATATATTATTTTATTTTCGATCCATAGACTCTAACCATAAAATGTTTAAAATTAAAAGTTTAAATATTTTAAAATTGTTTTTACTTAGTTCAAAGCTATAAGAGTATGTATTCTTTTGTGTTTCAATACCTCTTTTATACCTATGTTAAATGTCAGTACTATTATGTGCAAAAATTAAATTAGTCAAAGTATGTTGTCAGAGGTACGATGGCCCTAGCATGTAAAAATGGGCATCCAACCATATCAACTGATATGGCCAGATAGCCAGTGCCGCTTTGGCGAAGGTCCTTCTAGGTCAAGTGGGAACTTACGATGTGATATTAAGATATTAATATTATGACTTAATGGTTACATATTTCTACCATGTATGCCCCATAATGAATTCTAGCTAGTAAAAGTGCTTCTTAGAAATGATTTCTCGATGTGCAATGCAATTTTTTAACAGTGACCATTATTTTTGACAAAAAATGTTAATCTATGACCATCCATGGATTTTAGCATTGGACATGTCAAACTTGATAGGCAATTCTTACATAATATAGCCTATCAAGTAATAAATAATCTAATTGTTTTAGATTATGGGGTATATGCACAAAGATGGGGGACCAAAAAGGTGCCATTTTTTTTGGCCCCCTTAAAGAAATATGAAATATGCCCTATAGGACACATGCCCTATAGGGAGCACACCATATGGATTGGATTTCCCGAGCCTAAGGCTTGCACAATCCAAGCCATAGGGTCTGCTCCCTATAGAGTGTACACCCTATGTAAAGTTCCTAAATGAATAAAAACATGAAAATAAACTTCTAAATAGGGCACACACCCTATAGGTAATACGCCCTATTTGGCATGTGCCAAATGTGGCAACAAAACTCCAATAGGCCCTGATAGGCCAATTTCAACACTACAACCATACATAATATGTAACATTGAAGTATAAGTTACTTAAGTTACATTTTATGTATATACTTTCAGGATGTTTGAGAGTGGTTTCAGCTTCATAGGAGTTAAGATAAAGATTCTAGACTTTGAGGGGTTTTAGGAAATTTCAAACTTAGCCAAATTTCAAGAATCATCAAACTGTCTCCAACATGATTCCTAGTGGACTATTGATTGTAACCCAAAGCCCTTAACTTTTGCATGATGGTTTGAGGATTGTTGGTCATTTTATTTTTTATGCTATGGTTAATTTTATAATTAACATGTATGTTTAACCATGTTAGGAGAGAGAGAGAGAGAGAGAGAGAGAGAGAGAGAATTAATCATCATAGGACACACTTTAGGGATCTAAGTGGTTGTAATGTATCATAATGAGTCTTAAGTGGTCCTAGGATAGCTTAGGACCTATTACATCCCCTTATAACACATTAGGACCTCTTAGGACACATGAGGACCTCTTAGGAACACTTATAACACATTAATTATTATAGGACACACTAATGGGTTCTAATGTTTTGTAAGAGGTTTTAATGGGTCCTAAGTGGTCCCTAGAACCTTTGGGAACCATTACAACCCCTTGTGACCTATTAGGACCTCTTAGAAACACATTAAGAGGTGTAGGACACACTAATGTGTCCTAAGGGTTCCTAATGTATCATAAGGGGTCATAATGAGTCGTAAGTGGTCCTAGAACCTGTTATGACCCATTACAGCCCCTTAGAATGCATTAGGACCCATTAGGACATATTATAACCTACTAATACCACTTAGAATACACTAAGGGGTGCAAAACACACTAATGGGTTCTAATGTGTCCTAAAGGTTCCTAATGTATCATAAAGGGGTCATAATATGTCCTAAAATCTCCTAAGATCCCTTAGGACACATTATGACCCCCTAGGACACATTAGGACCCCTTAGGACACATTAGAACCTCTTAGGACCCCTTAGAACACATTAATCATCGTAAGACACACTTTAGGATTCTAATGAGTACTAACTAGTCCTAATGTGTCCTAAGGGGTTGTAATATGTTCTAAGTGGTCCTATGACCCCTTAGGACCCATTAGGACTGCTTGGGACACATTAGGACCCATTAGGACACATTAGAACCCATTAATACCCCTTAGAACACATTAAGCAATGTATGACACACAAATGGGTTCTAATGTTTCCTAAGGGTTTTAATGAGTCCTAAGTGGTCATACAAACCCTTAGGACCCATTAGGACCCCTTAGGACACATTAGAATCCATTATGATAAATCTGAATCCATTACAACCCCTTGGAACATATTAACCATTGTACGACACACTAATGTGTCATAAAGGGTCCTAATGTATCATAAGGGGTCATAATGGGTCCTAAATGGTCCTAGGACCCCTTAGGACCCATTAAGACCCCTTATAATGTACTAGGACCCATTAGGAAACATTAGAACCAATTATACCCCTTCGAACACAATAAGCGGTGTAAGGCACACTAATGAGTTCTAATGTGTCCTAACAGTTCCTAATGTATTGTAAGGGGTCATAATGGGCCCTAAGAGGTTCTAAGACCCTTTTGGACCCATTATGACCCCTTAGGACACATTAGGACCCATTAGGACCTCTTAGGACATCTTCAAATATATTTATCATCTAGGACACACTTTAGGGTTCTAATATGTCCTATTAGGTCCTAATATGTCCTAAGTGGTTGTAATGAGTTCTAAGTGGTCCTACAACCCCTTAGGGACCATTAGGTCCCCTTACAACACATTAGGACCCATTAGGACACATTAGAACCCATTACAACCTCTTAGAACATATTAACTATCGTAAGATACACTATTATGTCCTAAGGGGTCCTAATGTCTCATAAGGGGTCATAATTGGTCCTATGTGGTCCAAGGACCACTTAAGACCAATTATGACCCCTTAGGATGCATTAAGATACATTAGAACCCATTAATACCCCTTAGGATGCATTAAGATACATTAGAACCCATTAATACCCCTTAGAACACCTTAAGGGACATAGAACACACTAATGGATTATAATGTGTTCTAATGTGTCTTTAGGTGTCCCAATGTGTCCTAAGTGGTCCTACGACCTCTTAGGACCCATTAGGAAATCTTAGGACCAATTAGGATTCATTAGGATACATTAGAACCCATTAGGACTCCTTAGAATAGATTAACCGTTATGGGACACACTAATGTGTCCTAAGGTGTTTTAATGGGTCCTAAGTGGTTATAATGGGCCCTGTTGTGTCCTATTGGTTTTTAAGTAGTCCTAATGTATCATAAGGGGTCATAATTGGTTCTAATTTATCCTAGGACCGCTTAGGACATATTAGGACCCCTTAGAACCCATTAGGACCATTTAGAACACATTGATCATCGTAGGACATACTAATGGTATCTAAGTGGTTCTAATGTATTATAAGGAGTCATAATGGGTCCTAAATTGTAATAGGACCTATTAATCCCCTTAGGATGCATTAGGACCCATTATGATACATTAGAACCCATCAATACACCTTAGAACACATTAAGGAACACATGACACACTAATGAGTTCTAATGTATCTTAATGGATCCTAATGTATCCTAAGGAGTTTTAATGGGACCTAAGCAGTTCTCATATACCTTAGGACCCATTACAACTCCTTAGAACACATTAATAGTCATAAGACACACTTTAGGGTTCTAATGCATTCTAACGGGTCCTAATGTTCCCTAAGGTGTCGTAATGGTTCATAAAGGTTCCTATGATCACTTGTGACCCATTAAAATCCATTAGGACACATTAGAACCCTAAAGTGTGTCCTACAATGATTAATGTGTTCTAATGGGTCCTAATGTGTCTTAATGGGTCCTAATGGGTCCCAAGAGGTTGTAATGGGTCCAAATGTGTCCTAGTGGATCATAATGAATCCCAAGAGGTTGTAATGAGTCCTAAGTGTTCTAAGGATCACTTAGGACATGTTAAAATCCCTTAGGAAAAATTAGGACCCATTAGGACACATTAGAACCCTAAAGTGTGTCATAAGATGATTAATATATTCTAAGGTATCCTAATGGGTCCTAATGTGTCCTAATGGATTTTAATGGGTCCTAAGGGTTAGTAATTGACCCTAAGGGTTCCTAGGACTGCTTAGGACCCATTAAACCCCCTTAGGATACATTAGGATAAATTAAGAAATATTAGAACCCATTAGTGTGTCTTACTATGATTAATGTGTTCTAAGGGGTCCTAAGGCATCCTAATGTTTCCTAAGGGGTCCTAATGTGTTCGAAGGGGTTGTAGTGGGTCCTAAAACCACTTAGGACCCATTATGACCCCTGATGATATATTTGAGCCACTTAGAAGCCTCAAGTGTGTTATGCATGATTAATGTGCTCTCTCTTTCTCTATCTTATTCCAAATAGCATGTGCACCCTATTTAGAACTTGTTTTTTCTTAACTTTATTGCCACATAGGGCACATACCAAATAGGGTGCAAATAGGATGCACACCCTATAGTGTGTGCACCCTATTTGGCATGCAATATTTTAACTACATTGAGATTTATTAAACCTAAGGCTTGAATTTTACTTGGGAATGAAATCCAAAGGCTTGGAAAATTCAAATAGGTCTGAGATGTGATTTTCAACAAATATATTAAAAAAATCACATTTTTCTTATGTGTTCCCTGTCAGGTTTGCATGTGGCTCAACAATAATAAAATCAGACAACATGATGTTCTAGATATCTTTGTTAACTATCTAACCATATAATTTATTTTGAATCCTGATTCTGCTAAGCTTTTCATCTCTAATTTCTTTTGTAAGTATGCCCATTTTTTTCTCAAAAGCCAATGTGTACTATTTTGGGCATAGATTTTGGCACATTCTTCAAATTTTGAAGCAAGTTACTTTTTCAGAAACTAGACTCCATTCTACACACTTTAAAAAAATTGAAGTTTTGATTTTTGATTAGTTTTCAATTATTTCTAGTGGGAGGACACACAAATTTCACATTTTTAGGATGTACGCACTTCAGAAATTTGTCAAGAAATATACATTCATTAAAAAATTAGCAGAAAAATTCTAAGATAAACTAATTAGTGTTAACTAACCTTTCACTAGAGTGATTTAAAAAATTAAAAAAAAGTTAACATTTTAGGCAGAGCGCACCATACGATATGTTAAATTTTTTCACAAAAAACAAGAACACTTTTTGTGCTCCCCCTTTTTGAGACCCTTAATCTCCACAAAATTCAAAATACAATAATTGTTTAGAAACTAGATTCGAAGTACTATAACTTTTTTTCTTGTCCCATCTTGAAATTTTGAGTCTAACTATCTTTAATTTCTCATCGAAGATCATAGTTTGTTAATTTTACAAAAAAATGGCACCTTTGTAGATCCCTATAGTTTTGTTGATCATTAGTGTTTTCACACTTAGTCATATCTAGGCAAATATGGCCAATCATCACTGCGACCGAGTTGTTTTGTATAGGCTGAGTTTTGTATTGTATACTTACCGAGTAGTAGTACTGCCGAGTAAAGTCATGGTCACTATATGTTTGTAATATGATGAGGAGTATAGTTGTTGTCAAGTTACATACATCAATGATTACTGAGTGACAAAGAAGTCAAATCGATGCCGAGTATAGTTAATGCTGAATGCCAGAGATAACCTTTGCCGAGCGAGCCAGAATTGACATACAAGTTTGGAATGGCACAATGATCAAAGTAAACCATTTTTGGTAATAATAATATTTTGTATTTTGTCTATTGAGACAATCACGGAGGTAATTATGCATCTATGTTATTATCATTGATCCTTATGTAAATCCTAGAGCCAATCAGAAAATTGTATAGTTTAGGTGGCAATAGAAATAAATCTGTACCATAGATCTTGAAGCGGTAAAACATTTTTGTTGTTATATAAGGGAAAGATCTAGATAGAGATAAGTGTGTGAATCAGAGAGAACATAAGAGATATTGAAATTGGATGAATACTGTAATCAGAAGAGAATAGTCAAGCATTCAGATAGAGATTAGTGACTGAGTAAAGTAGTGAAAAGAGCAGAATTAAGAAAGATCAGATAGAAGAGATCACAGATTTATAGTAAAGAGAAGATATGTAATCATCATACAAGTGCAAACTGAAAGATCAGGTAATGAGACATTTTGACTGGTGTATCAGTGCAAATCTCTTAACCGAGTAGTTCTAGCAGACTTTTTGTAAATCTCTTTATCGAGTACTTACTTCATTGTAAGTTTATAAATCCTTTAATAGGGTAGACTGAACAAGTCTTTTAGCTTTTAACTGAGCAGACCTTTCATAGGGTAGATCATGTTTGATCACATTTTGTAAAGCCCCAATAGGAAAAACTTATTACTGCAGTGGTGAAGATTTGTGGGTGTCATCCCCACCCCAGTTTTACCTTTCAAGGGTTTCTGGGTTACCAAATTTATTGTGTTATGTGTGATTTCATGGATGCTGTTTGACATGTTATGTTACTTAGAATGATCAAGATTTTTTTGCATGATGCGTAAAGTTTTAATAGTTTAGATTGATAGAAGTGAGTAATATCTGATTCACCCCCCCCCTCTTAGTATTACTTTCCCATTCATACTTCCAACAATTGGTATCAGAGAAAAAGTTTTCTCATAAGGAAGTCTAACCACTTGAGGAAAAAGATCTTAAGATGGAAGCCTACAAATTGGGAAAGCTTATAGAGAACCAAAAGATTGAAGTACAACTAGCATTACAACAGCTAGAAGCAGCTAGAGGAGAATTGAAGAAATCATTGAGCAAAAGAAGAGAGATTGCAATTCAACAAAATGAGCCACAGTACAAAGAGGAAGACATTTTTGGACTATTTGGCAATGGTAACTCTACCGAGAATGATAAAGCTATAAAAGAATTGCTGGAGAAAAACACCATACTGAATGATGAAATTAGGACTCTAAAGAGAGAACAAGAAATCCAATCTGTCAGACTCTGTGAAGTAATGGAATAGAAAAAGAAAGCTGAAGATGATAAGGCAATGGATGAAGAAGACAAAAGGCAAATTTCAATAAGGCTAGATGAAAGAACAAGTGACATGCAAAGGTTGACTAACAATCAACTGGATATGGTAAACCAACTACTGCTGGCAAATCAAGAATTGGGCAGGAAAGATATGGAATGCAATCAACTAAAATCTGAAAATGATCAGCTAAAACATGAGTTGAGAACTGAAAAAGAAATCAATGAGAGGATGAACAAACCTAATGAAGCTGCAAAGTATTTTGAAGAACTGCTAAGGTCACCTAGGAGATCTGGTGATAGATCTAGACTTGGACTGAATGAACATTCATCTACTGAAGAAGGAGAATCATCAATGAATGAAGAACAAAAGACTGCTAAACCAAAGAACACCAAGCCCACTTGTCATCACTATGGAAAGCCAGGACACACGAAAAACATATGAAAAAGAAAACATGGTAAGTCTAATCCTAAACCTAAGTTTAATGGACATTGTTTTAACTGCAACAAGCATGGACATCAAGCACATGAATGTAGATCAAAAGTTAGCTCACCTAAGTTTCAAGGAAGTTGTTTCAATTGTCAGAAATATGGCCACAAAGCATTTGAATGCAGATCAAAACAAAGGTGGACATCTAATGAGAAAAATAAGCCATTCAAAAGGCACAACTGTTACAATTGGGATTACAACACTTGGTATAATTGCCACTATTGTGGTAAGTATGGAGACATTGGAGCTAATTGCATGAAGACTCATTTTAGAGGCAAATCTAAAAGTTGGATGAATGGAAGCATGGTCTGTTAAAAATGTAATAAGGTCAGTCATTTAAAGAAAGACTGCAGATCACCCATGCCGAGTAATAATAATAACTAGAATGAAGATATTCATGGGCAATTGAAGAATCAGATGAACCAGACATGGAAAAAGAAAGAAGAAGGAACCACAAGTGAAGCAAGCACATCTGAGGTCACCCAATCCGATGGATTAGGTGATCACACCTCTTCTAACTAAGTATGAAGGGTATGTTTGGAACTAATTCATGCAAAGCTTATCTTTCATCAGTTCCTAACATAGCAGTAAGCAAAAGTCCATATCTGCATAGACAAAGATGCATTAGGACACATCTGAGAAAAATAATAAATTTCACTTATGATGCCGAGCATTAGTGTCTTGACTGAGCTGTCAACATTTGCCAAGCACCTGTAATGGCTGAAATGCTTTATATATGCCGAGCTGTATCACATTGGTTATATTGGCCGAGCTTGTATTTAATCAAGGTCAATATGAGTTCCGCTGAGATAGTTGTACTCCACCAAAATGTGTACTAAGCATTTATTAGCATTAATGAGGCCCTAATCCTAATTTTTTGGATCTAATAAAGTGGAAAATTGCCATTATTCCATTTTACCAGGCTAATCAAGATTTGAGAGAGCAATTTTGAATTTGAGCAACTAGATCAAGAAAAGCATTTTTGAATCTTTTCAGTGTGTCGTTGGCAAAATTCATTTACAGGGTTAGTGACAAAAAGGTACTTTACCGAGTAAAATATTCTATTTTTGAAAATTTTAGTTTGAAATGGCATCATCTTCATCCGCACCAGTCAAGAAATAGGGAATGGAAGTTTTCAATGTGCAACTTGTGAGAAATGAAGTGTGTAAACCGAGTGTATTCAAGGGTATATCATAAAGCACCATAAAAGGAGATTTGAATGGAGCCCTATCGTTGACTCCAGAGAACATATTAATGATGAACAACGTGAGATCTTGCTATATGTGCAAAATTGGGGAAATTGGCGATTATGAGATTAGAGAAGCGTATGATAAATTATGTGTCAATGGAGTGTTGAAGCTGGAACACAAGGTCATTGCCGACCAAGGGTTAGTTCATGCCCTAGATTTCCCGCAAAACTTTAAAGTTGAATGGATAAAGATTGTTTTGGGTCGAGTGCACGACATGAAATTATGGCTGGAAGATGGACCGGTAAAAATCACAAAGGAAATGATACACAAAGTTACTAGTTACCCTACGATTGAAGGGAAAAGAACAATGAAATGTGCAAGCAAAGAAGAAATACAAGCAAACACACAGGCAACTTGGAACAAGCACAGAATGACCATCTCCACCATTACAGATCTGGTAATTGACTTCACCGTCAGAGTTATCTCGCACAAGTTTTATTAGTCTAGTCGGTTGGACAGTGTCCCCTGTATGGCAGTAGACCAGGCATGGAAAATAGTCAAGAAAGGGCACACATATGATCTTGCCAAGCTCCAACAAGTTCAACTTGTCGAGAACCTGAGCTCCATCTGGACAACAAAGAACTCTATGTGTAAGTTCAGTTCCCTACTGATTTGTATATTCTTCTATGTCAAAAAGTGTTTTCCTACACATGGTGATGTAGTATGGGATGATAAGAAGCCCACAACTATTCAAATTAATGAGTTTATAAACCAGATAGGTGATGATTTTGAAGGGATAATGGATAGCTATTTCATTGAATTTAAGAAAAAGATGAGGAATAGGACTAGAATCCCTGTGTCTCTGATTGAGAAATATAGCAAAGACATTTGTTTTCTTGTAGACACAGACTTTACTTATGCACAGGTAGTCCTACCTAGGGTTTCATGGTTAAAGCCATTACCCTATGAACTTAATATTGATGAAGCAACTACTGCAATCACAACACTATTAGCTGAGGAAATTGATGCTAGGGCACCTTACTTTGGTACATTTGAAGAGGCCAAATCAAATATATCTTTGGGATTACTAGCTGCCAATACAGAGAAGAGAAGAAAGAAAATAGTAAAAAATCTGGAAGAATCTATTAAAGAATCTGAGAAAAATAAACCATTAGAGTTAACCCAAGGATTGGGTGAAGATAAAAAGAGTGCAACTAGTGAGAGTGAGAAAGAGAAAGAAGAAGAAGAAAAGAAACCAGAAATTATTGAGTCTCTACCAAGAGGAAAAGTGTTAAAATGAAAAGTGACAGTGACACCATCACTTAGACCTCGAACTAGGAGAAATATTGCCGAGACTCCTAAAGTGTCTTCTACATTTGTTAAGCAAAAATCTAAGGCAGTGCCAACTAAGGCCATGAAGAAATCAAGAAGGAAACTTGTTCTAATAGAACATCAGGATGAAGAAACTAAGAGTGATGAAGAAGTGAAAAGGAAAGTCACACAAAAGGGTACACATCAACTCACTGTTGATGAATTATGTCACAAACTTACTAGTACAGCTGTAGTTGATGAGGTAAAAAGATTAAAGTTTGGACAAATGAGAATTGGTGATAAAGAGAAAGTTGAGGATGCCATTCTTGAAATGTTATGCATTTTCAAGATGCTGCCAATTGAAATTGAAAATAGAATTCCAAAGGAATTAAGCAGTAGGGTCGCACAGAAATGGGAGTTTACTTTACAAATAGAGAAGGAAATAAGAGAAAACACATTGGCACAAGTTGAATCCACCCTCACTCCCAAAGACATCAAGTAGATAATTGAACAATACAGAGGCAAATTTGATCCTAAGCTTAGAGCCTATCTTATTATTCAACACAAGGTTGAAGATGTTGTGCAGGAAAGTTTAAAAATTTGGAAAATAGTGTTTGGACTATTGGTTGATAAAGATGAAGGACAAGTTGCTAGCACATCACAT
Organism: Chamaecyparis obtusa; assembly: GCA_027943335.1. NCBI lineage: Eukaryota > Viridiplantae > Streptophyta > Pinopsida > Cupressales > Cupressaceae > Chamaecyparis > Chamaecyparis obtusa. The sequence continues at coordinate 180,892 of BSBK01001760.1, read as the reverse complement.
GTCGTAGAACCTGAAGCAACACACAATAAAATGGAGACTGATACTCCTAAGGAAATGAAATCTCAGGATACTTTTGAAATCCATATTGTTGACATACCAGAGGAGGGCCCCACTAAGAATTCATTCTTAACTGAGGATGACTTAAAGAGCTCAAGTGCAACTGACACACCCCTGCCAAGTAGCAATACTATACTATTGCAAGTCATGGATTATCCCACCATCTCAAGAACACAATCTACTAATGGAAATCCTACTGTACCTGGAGTTTCCACTATTGATAAGTTAGTCGGTACAAGTCTTACTGAGGAACCCATCAAGTCAGTACCCCTAACTCTATCTGCCAAGGAAGAAATCAAACCAGAGGACAAAATTCAAAGTCCTCCCAAGGTAGTACACAAAACAGAAGAACACAAAACAAAATTGGATGAAAAAGTTGTTAGTCCTAGTGTCGAGGAAAAGGAAAAGGAGAAAGGAGAAGGGAGCACCAAAGGTAAAATTATTGAAGAACAAGAGCCAAAGGAACAAGAGGCAATTAAAGCCCTTATACAAATGCCAAGTGGAAGCACCCCACCGAGAGCACAAAAGGAGAAAGATGAGGTAACAATTGATGAAGTAATTGTTATACCGAAATGAGATACAGATAATCTTTCTTTTGAACAATTATAGATAATGAAATATTTTCTTATAAGAAAAAGCAGACAAGCAGAGCTTTACAGAGAGCATCAACAAAAATAGGTTCTTCATGAAATAAAGGATATATTTAGTGAGGTTTATGATCTATCATATGTAAATAGTTCTATTCCTATATTAGAACAACTTGTACATATTGTCCATAAAGTTAATAATGAAGCTTGTTCTGCTAGTGATAAGTTATATGAATGGTTAGAAAAGCGATTTGAGACCAAAATGTTAAACAAGATATCTGTCGAGATAGCAGTTAAACAGGTTGAACTGTCAAATTTGGTAAAAGAGATAGAGCAATTAGTTGTGAACGAATAGTCTCTATTGGTCAAAATATGTAATTTTGAATTGTTCACAGATGAGAATCAACGTTTGCTTGAGACTCTCAAGCAAGAGATCAAAGCTACAAGTTAGTCCCTGACTTTGGACCCAGATACCAGTACTGGACATTATGTGAAAGTGATGCAGACACAAGGAAAATTAGCTGAGCTGATGGCCAATGATGGCAAGATTCATTCTTGCCTACTTTCTATTCAAACTATCTTAACACCACATCTAGAGGCTATACAGAGAAAATTGGCCAAGGCTAAAACATTAATTCAGAGTGATCCAAATCTATCCACTACTGAAGGACTCATCAGTTTAGCTGCCGACTTAGAAGTGCAGATAGAAGTTTTGAACCTTGCTTCAATTGCATGGACGGATGCACTATACATGGTCACGGTGTTGCATCAACCATTTCTGGAGAAGATTTGTGATCTTCCTACTGATGAAGAAATTAATCATGTTAAAAACAAGGGGGAATCATCATGACACAAAGTATGAACAAGGATAGGTAACACAATTTTGAATATGTATATATATCTCAGGGGGAGTAATAGGAATATTAGGATATTACAAACATATTTCTGAAATTGTAAATATGAATGTCATGACAAAGTGTTTTTTCCACTAATGTCAAAGGGGGAGATTGTAGATCCCTATAGTTTTGTTGATCATTAGTGTTTTCACACTTAGTCATATCTAGGAAAATATGGTCGGTCATCACTGCGACTGAGTTGTTTTGTATAGGCCAAGTTTTGTATTGTATACTTACCGAGCAGTAGTACTACCAAGTAAAGTCATGGTCACTATATGTTTGTAATATGCAGAGGAGTATAGTTGTTGCCGAGTTACATACATCAATGATTGTTGAGTGACAGAGAAGTCAAACTGATGCCGAGTATAGCTGATGCTGAATGCCAGAGATAACCTTTGCCGAGCGAGCCAAAATTGACATACAAGTCTGGAATGGCACAATAATCAAAGTAAACCATTTTTGGTAATAATAATATTTTGTATTTTTTCTATTGAGATAATTACAGAGGCAATTACGCATCTATGTTATTATCATTGATCCCTATGTAAATCCTAGAGCCAATCAAAAAATTGTATAGTTTAGGTGGCAATAGAAATAAATTTGTACCATAGATCTTGAAGTGGTAAAACATTTTTGTTGTTATATAAGGGAAAGATCTAGATAGAGATAAGTGTGTGAATCAGAGAGAACAGAAGAGATATTGAGATTGGATGAATACTGTAATCAGAAGAAAATAGTCAAGTATTTAGATAGAGATTAGTGACTAAGTAAAGCAGTGAAAAGAGAAGAATTAAGAAAGATCAGATAGAAGAGATCACAGACTTACAGTAAAGAGAAGATCTGTAATCAGCATACAAGTGCAAATTGAAAGATTAGGTACTGAGACATTTTGACCGGTGTATCAATGTAAATCTCTTAACCGAGTAGTCCTAGTAGACTTTTTGTAAATCTCTTTACCGATTACTTACTTCATTGTAAGTTTATAAATCCTTTAACAGGGTAGACTGAACAAGTCTTTTAGCTTTTTAGCTTTTAACCGAGCAGACCTTTCACAGGGTAGATCATGTTTGATCACATTTTGTAAAGCCCTAATAGGCAAAACTTATTACTACAGTAGTGAAGATTTGTGGGTGTCATCCCCACCCCAGTTTTACCTTTCAAGGGTTTCTAGGTTACCAAATTTATTGTGTTATGTGTGATTTCATGGATGCTGTTTGACATGTTATGTTACTTAGAATGATCAAGATTTGTTTGCGTGATGTATAAAGTTTTAATAGTTTAGATTGATAGAAGTGAGTAATATCTGATTCACCCCCCCCTCTTAGTATTACTTTCCCATTCATACTTCCAACAACCTTATACCCCCTTTTTGGCCCCCATCTTTGTGCACTTATCCTATGGGTTTGAATGAAAAATTAATGTCCTCATGTACCACCACTTAATGCAATAATGATGTGTAAGAATCATCCCTAACGTAATATGCACCCCAATTCATTAAAAGTAAGTGCCAAGTAAAACATAGGATCATCTACTCGTCATTCAAGGTGCTCTCTTCAAAAGCTAATCAACTCACAAATAGGTTTAAGATAGCAATCAAGATCTGGTTAGGTGTTGAGTTTTTTCTAATGACATTGATGGGTAAGTTTACAAAGACAAGGGACAAAAAAGATGCCCCTTATTTTTTTCATTCCCCAAAAATAATAGGGTGCACAACCCTATGGCTCAGCCTTCTCGATCCTTAGGCTCGGTCATGTCAAGCCATAAGGCATGTTCCCTATGAGAAAACAAAATATTATGTGCCTCAATCATGATTTCCTTTCCCTTTTCATTGCTTTTAGTATTTTACATAGAGCGTATACCCTTGAGGTTGTATACCATATATATATATATATATATAGACACACACAGAGATAGAGAGAGGGTGAGAAGGGGAGAGATAGAGAAATATAGAATAAGGTTGTGAAAAGGGTAGAGGGAGAGGGAAAAGGTGAGAATTGGGGGAGAGGAAGAGAGAGCAGGGGGGGTCATAAGTGGTACTAGGACATAGTAATCTATCCTAGGACTCCTTATGAGCTCTTAAGACCTCTCAAGACCCCTTAGGACCCCTTATCATATACTAATATATTTTGGTAAGGGGGTTTGAGGAGTCCTAAGGGGCTCTAGGAAACATTAATATGTCCTAGGACCCCATATGACTTCTTACAACCCCTTAGGACCCCTTACCATACACTAACATATGGTAAGGGGCCTTAAGGCATATTAAGGGCTCCTAGGACACATTAATGTGTGCTAGGATCCCTTAACACTCCTTAATACCCCTCACCATATACAACAATATATGAAAAGGGTTCCTTAGGGGTCCTAGGACACATTCATGTGTCCTAGGACCCCTTGTGACCTCTTATGACCCCTTACCATATACTAGTGTATGGTAAGGTGTCTTAAGGGGTAATAAGGGGTCTTGAGGGGTCCTAGGATTAATTAATGTGTCCTAGGACCCTTTAAGTTACCTTACAACCCCTTAGAATCCACTACCATATACTAATGTGTGGTAAGGGGTCCTAAGGAGTGTTAAGGGATCCCAGGACACATTAATGTGTCCTAGGGGATGTTAAGGGGTCCTAGGACACATCAATGTGTCCTAGGACTGATTACAACCCCTTAGGATGCCTCACCATACATTAGTATATTATAAGGGGTCATAAGAGGTCATAAGGGATCTTAGGACCCCCTTACGACCCCTTACGACCCTGCAGAACCCTGTACCATACATTAGTATATGGTAAGGGGTCATAAGAGGTCATAAGGGGTCCTAGGACCCCTAAAGACCCCTTTGACCCTGTAAGGGGTCCTAGGACACATTAATGTGTCCTAGAACCCCTTAGGAACCCTTATCATACATTAGTATATGGTAAGGGGTCATAAGAGGTTATAAGGAGTCCTAGGACCCCTTACCATACATTATTGTACGTTAAGGGGTTGGAAGAGGTCATACACAGTCCTAGGACACATTAATGTATCCTACGACCCCTTGGTATGCCTTAGCACCCATTAGGATCCCTTATCATATATTAGTGTACATGATAAGGGGTCCTAAGGGGTTAGAAGAGGTCATAAGGGGTCCTAGCTCACATTAATTTTTCCTTATACTCCTTAACACAACTTACAATCCATAAGATGTATGGTAAGGGATCCTAAATTCTTCTAAGGAGTTGTAAAGGGTGTTAAGGAGTCCTATTATCCCTTATGACCTCTTATGAACCCATACCATACACTAATATGTGGTAAGGGATCCTAAGGGATCATAATGGGTCTTAGCACATCCTAGTCCTAGGATCCCTTTAGATCCCTTAGGAATTGTTACCATACATTAGTGTATGGTAATGAGTCCTAAGGGGTTGTAGGGGCTTTCAAGAGGTCCTAGGACACATTAATGTGTCCTTGGACTCCTTAAGACCCCATACAATCCCTTACGAGACCTTACCAAACATTAGTGTATGATAAGTATTTTTAAGAGGCAATAAGGGGTCCTTTGACACATGAATATGTTCTATGACCCCTTAAGATACATTATGACCCCTTACTATACATTGGTATATGGTAAGGGGTCATAAGGGATCCTATGATGTTGGTTTATGGTGACTGATCATACAATTACTATAGACTTTTCATTTATAGTGGGGTTTGGGGCAACAACCCATAATTTGTTTGGGGGTTAACTTGTCAAGCGTTTTTGAGTTGACATGTCAAGAATTTCCCTAGGTTGACTCCTCAAGATTTTATGTAGGTTGACTCATCAATTATTTTTTAGGGTTAAATTTTTAACCAACATAAGTCTTTCTATAATAGCTTAGGGTTAGGGTTCTCTCAATATATGATAATTTCATATCTTCTTTCAGTGGTATTGAGTTGCAAAGGATTGCAGATTGTTAGGCAAAAATTATTGGATAATAAGTTTGGACTCTTTTTTTGGTGGATGTATCCCAAGATTGGGTGAAACACGTTAAATCTTTGTGTCTTCGTGTTCTACTTATGTGTTCTTTATTCCTTTTCATTATTGATTATATTTGCATGTAACTGTTAAATTTCTATATGCTAATCCTAACAAGTGGTATCAGAGTGGGTTGTTTGTCAGCTATCCTCTACAAGAAGGTCTTATGGTTGAGTGCGAGTCTCATGATTGAGTGGTAGTAATGGAAGTCAAGGGTAAGTTTAAGGTTGAGAAGTTTAATGAGAAGAACTTTCAGTTATGGAAAATGAAAATGGATGAATATCTCTATCAAAAGGATTTATGGTGGCCATTAGGAGGAAAATCCAAGAAATCAACAACAATGTCTGGTGCGGATTGAGATATTTTAAAGATAGGAAGGCACTTGGAAGTATTCATTTACGCCTAACACAATTGGTGGCATTCAATATTACACAAGAAAAGACAACTAAATAGTTTATGAAAACCCTTAAAAAGTTATATGAAAAGCCTTTCGCTTCAAATAAGGTATTTCTTATAAAGCATTTATTTAACATGAAAATGGTATAGGGTGGATCGGTTGTTGATCATTTAAATGAGTTTAATATAGTTACCATTCAATTATCTTCTTTTAATGTTAATTTTGATGAAGAAATTAGGGCTCTTTTGATTCTATTCTTTTTGCTTGAAAGATTGAATGACTTGGTAATGGTTGTTAGAAACTTTGTTTTTGGTTCAATTACCCTAAAATTTGATGATGTTGTTGGTGTTATTCTGAGTGAGGAATTTCATAGGAAAATATCATGTGGATCCACATCAGGTAGTGTTTTGAATGCAAAAAGAAGAGGTAGATCAAGGGACAAAGGAAACAATTCTCAAAGTCATGGGAAATCATGAGGAAAATCAAAGGGAAAGAGGTCTCAATCTAGAGGACCAAATGATTGCTCATACTATGGGAAACTAGGTCATAAGAAGAAATATTGTTAGTCTCAAAAGAATAAAGAAGGAGAAAAATAAGAAGGTAATAAGGAGGCCAATGTGGTAAGTAAAAAATTTGAAGAGGATGTTTTTCTTCTTTCCCATGAAAAATACTAATGATTCATGGGTTCTAGATTCAGGGGCATCATTTCATGCTACACCCCATAGAAGTTATTTTCTTGATTATGTCTAAGAGGATTTTGCTCTAGTTTATTTGGGAGATACTGAACCCTATCAGATTGTTAGAAAGAGAAGAATTAAGATTAATTTGCAGAATGTGAATCATTGGCTACTACAAGAGGTAAGGCATGTTCCAAGGATGATAGGAATTTAATTTCAACAAGGCAACTAGGTGATGCAGGTTGCACATTTACTTTTAATGAAAAAAATTGGAAGGTGTCAAAAGGTTCCTTAGTAGTAGAAAAATGTGTGAAAGTAGGCACCTTATATCTTTGTACAGGTCATATTATTCTTTCTACTTTAATTATTATATAGAAAATTCAATGTTCAGGAATAATTGTTACTGAGCAGGTAGAATTTGACACAATTGTTTTACATTCTAAAACAACACTATGACACAACAAACTTTGGAACATGAGTGAAAAAGGTATGAAATCACTTCATTTAAAGAAACTTTTACCGGGTCTAAAATGTGTCAATATGGATTTCTGTGAAAGTTGTGTGTATGGAAAACAAAAGAGAGTTAGTTTTCTAGTGGGAAGGAAAATAAAGATGAGAAATTAGAGCTTGTGCATATAGATGTATGGGGACCAGCTCAGGTATCTTCCCTTGGTGGCTCTTTGTATTATGTTACGTTCATTGATGATGCAACTACGAAAGTATGAATTTATTTCCTTAGGCGTAAATCTAATGTATTTGAAATTTAAAAAAAATGGAAAAGCTTGGTTGAGAATGAGATTGGTAAAAGACTAAAATGTCTTAGATTGGATAATGGTGGTGAGTATTACAACAAAGAGTTTGAAGATTATTGTTCCTTTAATGGTATTCGTAGGCAAAAAATAGTGTTAGGAATGGGAACACTGAGAGGGGGGGTGAATCAGTGTTCAATGTATTTTAAGTTTTCACTTTAATCTTTATGTTGAACTTAAATGCTTAAGTATTGGATTAAACATTCACATAAACATGAAACATGAAATCAACACATGACACCAAATTTGTTACGGGGAAACCCAAATAGGTAAAAATCCTGGTGGAAATTGACACCCACTAATATTCTGCACTAGTGTTTTGTGATCCTTGTTAGAAGAACCTTTACCCTGTTAGGAGTAGCTTTACAATGCTTTAAGTACAGTAGACCTTGTTAAGGGTTAGACCCTGTTAGGAGTATTTTACAATAATCCCTGTTAGGGGAGTGGACTCACTATCCTAGAGCTCACTGCTCAAATGATGAAGGCTACAACCTTCTAATATCAGATACACACTATATCTGCAGGATGAACTGTCACTGTGACACTACTTGTCAGATCAGTTCCTTTGATGCATTGATGCTTTGACCTCTAGCAAAGCTCTAATACATCTTATGTTGTCTTTGCATACTTCTACTCTTCTTATCACAACTCTAACCTCACTTCCATACCAAATACAATGGGTGCATCTTATATTTATATTCTCATACAAAATAAACAATTAGGTTGGCCCTATAACTAATTACAAACAACACTTCCAAATGAATTAGCTTAAGCGTGCTTAAAATTAAACATATAAACATGTTAGAAACCTAAATACAATGGGCGCATAGCCTTTACAACATTACATTATGACTGCAAACCAAAATACTAACTGTCGGTTGCTTGCTCTATTCTTCATTGGCACACACTGGTTGTACAACTTCAACTGACTGTAACCTTCACATCCTTGCACATCTGCTTATGTGCTCATAGAATAAGCATGAGTATAGTCTAACAAACTTAACTTCCAAGGCACATACCATAATTCATCCGTACACACATGCGCTGATGCTCTGAGTTGCAGGAACTCTTTACACTATCTAGTCTTCAACACTTAGCTGGTTTCTGATCTTCTTATCAGGTGCACTGACTCCAAACTACTATAAGACTTTTTTGTCATAATGAAAATGCTATATCAAGTCATATACCTTAGTATAGACAACTTGCCAACAATATCCCCCTTTGTCATTGATGGCAACAAAGGAATATGGCCTAGTTGCTAACTGTCCCTTAACACAAAAACTTTTGTCTTCTATACATTTCTTATACATAATCTTATATCTCCCTATACATATTAATCTATATTCTATACAAAACTCCCCCTTTGACATTAATGACAAAGGTGTACCAAAAAACTATATCTACACATACTCACTGAGGGAAAACATCCAGATATGCTATCTTAAGGTTATGGATCTCCTTCTTCCAAAAAGTTATCAAGGAATTAACTATCTGGAGATGGGTGCATAATGCATATTGAAGCTTCTCCATCTTCTTCAAATCTATGCTTGGACCTTGATCATAGGTTATCATGGTTGCATCAATCTCCTTTGTGTTCTGAATGAGAATGTCTAGTGAGGGCACAAGAGCATTCCTCAACTAAGTCTATCTAGACCTTATCTTTTCCATTTCTTTCTCTGCCTTCTCAATTTTGTCCAACTGACCTTGGTAGACATTGTTGCACATGTTTACATTAGTGGATGAGTCTATCACTAAATTCTTCACCTGCTCAATCATAGCTTTTGCCTCTTTTATTTTCTTAAGATGGGCATTAGTAAGCTTATCCTAATCCATGCAGTCTGCGATGGATTTCCTTCCTTGATCAACAAATTATTTTAAATATTCCTGGCCTGTCTTGAGTGAGTTCAAATCTAGTGCAAAGTTGCTCATCAACTCATTCAATCTCTTCTCCAAGTACTTCTCTTCTGCAACTTTGGATGTAGATTCTTCAAGGCTTGAAAAATTACTTTTGAACTATGAGATAATTGTATTCACATCATCAACCGAGTGTATCTTAGACACTTTCTTGTTTGCAGGAAACAAACTGTTCAGTATGTTCACAGGTTCCATAAGGAGAGGATTTCTCTTTACTTGTTTCTCCTTTTCCTTCTCCATAGCTAGGATGCTGAACTTAATCAAGTCTTCTTCTCTCCAATAATCCAAGCTAGATGTTTCAAGTGTCAAACTTGACAACAATGCTGAGGAGGGAGTGATGGGAGTGCTATCCATCACTTTTAGTTTTACCTTGGCTAGTTCTACAGAAGTTTCATCTTTCTCTTGTTCTTTTTCTTCCATCTTATCTTCTACTTCCTTATCTATTACATTTTCAATCAATGCCTCTTCTTGCTGACTGGGAGGTGTGTTGCTACATAAAATTTCATCTTCTTGTGTGCTCACAAAAGCTTCCTCAAACTTGTCCAATTCTATGTCAGTGGCCGCCATGGCTATCTCAACATTATGAATGATAATGGTGCCATCCTTGAGTGATTCTGACATGGGTGTAGACTTGTCTACCTCTGATTTTACTTCCACTACATGCGCTAAATCCTGTGGACCTATAGGTTGTATGTTGATGGTCTTTGACCCTTTGGTAACCATTGTGGGTACATTAGCTGTGGGCGTAGTAGGTGGATACATATTTGTATCCATAAATACCTTCTCAAAGGCTTTTTTTGTCACTTTTACAATTAACTCATAATTCTTATCCATTATGTTTAGAGTTCTTGTCTTTGTTCTGAGGTGAGGCTTCACCAGATCTAATAGCAATTTTTTCTCTTCTAGCTCACATACAGGAAGGGTATCATCAAGAATCTTTTCCCTTATCCGCTGATCTTCCTCAATGGCCTGTCTCTTTTGGAATTCAAGGATATTCCATACTTTGTTAGGAATCATTGTTTTAAGTTCCAAGACTATTTTCTTGAACTTCAGCATGTGCTTGACCAACATACCATGAATCTCAGATTTTTCTATTTCATTATACTTGTCATAGAATTTCCCTACTTGGTCAATTCTTCCCTCATCAACTATTCTAGCACTTAGCACACTGAGATTGGGTTTGAAGCTTACTTCAGGAGGTGCTCGGGTGTTTCTTCTATTCCTTGTGACTCTCAAGGATGGATGACTGGTGCCAACCTCTTTCTTCCTCTTTGGCATTGGCTTATACTCAAGAGGATCAATAAGGTCAATGGTTTCCTTGGGTGCAGAAGAAGTATCATCTTCTTTACCCTTATGACTATCATCTTTTTCAATTTTTATCTTCTTCATCTTGGGTTCATGTGATTTTGCCTTAGTTGCATTTGCACTCTTCAGTTCCAAAGAAATCTTTTCATCCCTTGCTTTATCAAGGTCTTCTTGAGACACACCATGTATCCTCAAGATTTCTAATGTGACTTTAGCAACCTTCCTTTTTGTTGCTACACTATTTAGCTTTTCATCTACTTCTTTTGTCTTCTCCTCATATGTTCCCCACCTAGGTTCATTAGGATCTTTGGGGGCTGATAGAAGTACATGTGCATATGCTTCAAGGACCTGCTCCTCTACCTCATAGCCAAGTGGATGAATCCACTTAGTTCTTGGTTCAAAAACTTCCATACAAGTTGTGTTTGTCTCTACCATAAAACAAATTGAATCCTTATACTTTTCCACAATGCTCTTTGGAATCCTATACCTCATTTGCATCTTAACTCTAAAGGTCTTCAATTCCAATGTGATATAATCTCTTAATGTGATTTTAGTGGATGCTTTGTTGTATATCTATGGCATGGTTGGAATGGAATTGTCCAAATACAAATCTGATACTCTTCCAACTATATGAAGGTACATGTAAATAATTAATGAACCAAACCTGAATATCTTTGTCTTGTCATGCTTGATAGCCTTGATGTTATCAATCAACTATGTGCGCAAGATCTCACTCAAGTTGAACTCTCCACCTTCCTTTACAAGTCTGATGGCTACTATAATAGTGCCCACAGACACACTACTCACCCTATTGGTATGATGAAACCTATATCCCAGTATCATAGACATAAATTTGATGTCTTCTTTCTCAATAGGCTTAATTGTCATGCCGCACCTATCGCTCATTGACTTACATGTTTGTTCAACCATATTTTTGACATCCTTGCCAACAGGAAGGATGGTGACTATTCTAGAAAGGCATGTCATCTCATATATCAAGCCACTGGTGATCCTTACTAGCACATCACCAATCCAAAACAAATCATCATGAATTTTGCTCGATAAAATCTTTATCGATTCTGTCTCATAGAATTCATATGCCATAGCATACTCAATGATAGGGTGATCATTCCATTTAACATATTCATCCATGAATGTTTTGTCTAGTTTCAACATGGTATCCATGTGCGCCCTTAACCTATCCAACCTAGCTGGTTCTTTCTTGCAGTAGATGTATGCCCTAATGTCTTCCACATGCATGACGCCCATAGGCCTACAGGAGAAAGCTCCCTCTAAATCATCTAGGGTTGACTTAAATGGATGTTTCTTGAATACATATCTCTTCTTCTCAGCTACATCATAAATAATGGGAGTGGCCATGACTTACTTGTTAATCACTTTCCAATTGATTTTTGAGATAATCTGATGACATTTGGATCAACGCGATGAACTAGGGTTTCTGCAACTGACCAAATGCACTGCAAACATTGATAGATCAATCTTCAAGTCTTCACAATAACTTCCAAGGCTCTTTCTACTCTTCAATCTCTCTAAATTCAAATGCAATGAGTGATCAAACAACTTTTTGTGTACTTAAAGTGAGAATTCCTCCATTAATGCAAGTCATGTGAACCAGGCTGTCACTTCAAAATTTCCAACTAGAGCTCTACTAACAATCAACATGTGTGCTCTTGCACGAAGGTTCCTATACACTCCAAAAGCTTAAGTCCAAAGGCGCATACTCTAAGGATGAGTATACCAGCCACATAGGGGTCTAGAGCTAAATTGGCTCCCCCTATGACCCTAAGGACCATTCATATAGATGTAGAGGGTGTGTCCATTGGGGATGCATCCAATACATACTCATCAGTCTTGTCCTTCTTTTTCTTTCACCAAATGAAGCTCTCATCCTCTAAGGCTCTCACAAAGTTGACTTCTCCTTCAGGATCCAATATTGGTTCTTCTGCCTTTTTAGGGCTTTCCTGACCTTGCGTCCTTGATCTATAGAACCTTGATATATGTCCAGCCTTGTTACAAGAGTGAAAAATGATTGGAGGTCTTATATTCCTCGACGCATTGACATGAGTCACCATTTTACATGTTCTGGCTGAGTGACCATTATAATTACATATCTGACATGTAACATTTTGAGAACTTCTTACATTTGTTTGATTCTGATTTCTTTGATCATGTTGAATCCTGTTCTTCTTACTAGTCTTGCAATTCATAGCTCTATGACCAAATGAATTGCATGAGTAATAGTGGCCATTAAAAGGTCTTACCTCTATACAGTTCCTTGCAATGTGTCCATGCTTTTTACATGAAAAACAAGTGTGTTCTACAGGCTTGCACTCATTCTTAGGTGGTCCACCATTGTCTTTGGTTTGATTTTCATTCTTCTCAGTATCAGTAGTCTTTTTGTGTCTCCTTTCTTGCTTGCATGTTGTTAATCTGATTTTGTGCTTCATTGTATCCAATACAGCTAGTGTCTCCTTTGGCTCTTCTTGCATATAACTGAGATTCTATCAAATCAGAACTGGTGTGCAATTTGTCAATGTGATTCTTTGCTTCTTTCAATTCAAACTCTAATTTTTCTTTGCAATTCCTTAGCTCCAAGATTTCCAAGTTGGCTTCCCTTAATTCCTCATTGAGTTGAAGGTTCTCCTTGACTTGTTCATTATAGACTTCCTAATTGTTGATCAGATTATCATCAAATTCTTCAAGTAGTTCTTTCATAGATGCATTGTCTTCATTCACTTTCTTAACCTTTTCTCCTAGATCATTGTTAGAGCATTCTTTCAGATCCCTTCTTAGCTTTTTGATAACTAATTGAGCATCACTAAATTTCTCTTTTAGTTCTTCAATTTCTCTTTCAAATTTGCCCAGGTCTTCAAAAGAGGCTTCAAGATTTTTCTTCAGATGTTTCATTTTTTCTTTTTCCATGATCTCCTCAAGTGGTTAAACTTCTATGCTGAGGACCAGAGCTCTGTTACCAATTGTTAGGAATGGGAACATTGAGAGGGGGGGGGGGGTGAATCAGTGTTCACTGTATTTTAACTTTTCACTTTAATCTTTATGCTAAAATTAAATGCTTAAGTATTGAATTAAACATTCACATAAACATGAAATATAAAATCAACACATGACACCAATATGGTTACAGGGAAACCCAAATAGGTAAAAACCCTAGTGGGAATTGACACCCACTAATATTCTGCACTAGTATTTTGTGATCCTTGTTAGAAGATCCTTTACCTTGTTAGGAGTAGCTTTACAATGCTTTAAGTATAGTAGACCTTGTTAAGGGTCTGACCCTGTTAGGGGAGGGGACTCACTATCCTAGAGCTCACTGCTCAAATGATGAAGGCTACAACCTTTTGATATCAGATACACACTATATCTATAGGATGAACTGTCACTATGACACTGCTTGTCAAATCAGTTCTTTTGATGCGCTGATGCTTTGACCTCTAGCAAAGCTCTTTTACATCTTATGGTTTCTTTGCATACTTCTTCTTTGCTTATCACAATTCTAACTTCACTTCCATACTGAATACAATGGGCGCATCTTATATTTATATGCTCATACAAAATAAACAATTAGGTTGGCCCTATAAATAATTACAAACAATGCTTCGAAATGAATTGGCTTAAGCATGCTTACAATTAAAGATATAAAAATGTCAGCAACCTAAATAAAATAGGCACATAGCCTTTACAACATTACATTATGATCGCAAACCAAAATACTAATTGTCGACTGCTTGCTCTATTCTTCACTAGCACACACTGGCTGTGCAACTTCAACTGACTGTAACTTTCACATCCTTGCACATCTCCTTATACACTCATAGAATAATCATAAGTATATTCTAACAAACTTAACTTCCAGGGCGCATACCATAATTCATCCATACACTTGTGCACTGATGCTCTAAGTTGTAGGAACTATGTACACTGTCCAGTCTTCAACACTTAGCTGATTTCTGATCTTCTTATCAGGTGTGCTGACTCCAAACTACAATAAGACTTTGTTGCCATAATGAAAACACTATATCAAGTCATATACCTTAGTATAGACAACTTTCCAACAAATAGTTCCAAAGATTCCACAAGAAAATAGAGTGGTTGAACACATGAATATGACAATAATAGAGCGTGCAAGGAGTATGAGGTTTCATACTAGGATTCCCTTAAACATGTGGTTAGAGGCTATAAATAATACTCTTTATTAAATAAATAGAGGTCCATCTACTCCTTTGGGTTGTGGTATTCTAGAGGAAGCATGGACAGGTAAGAAGGTGAGTTATTCTTTTCTTAGAACCTTTACTTGTGAAGAATTTGCACATACAAACTCTGAAAATAGAACCAAGATGGAAGCTAAGTCAAAGAAATGTATATTTATTAGATATGACATTGATGAATTTGGATAAAGACTTTGGGATGTTGAAACTCATCAAATTGTAAGAAGGGATGTCATATTCAATGAGAAAGTGTTGTACAAATATCAGTTGCAACAATATGAGAAGAAAGAAAATGATTATGTAGTGTCAGATGATACTCCACAATATGATGATCTAGTGGTTCCTCATGGTACGCAACAACAACAACAAAAACATAAAATAAATAAAAGAAATAAAAAATACCACAAATTCTAGTGAATGTTAAACGGTCAACAAGGCTCAATAGACCTCCTGAAAGGTTTTTGTTGGAAACTGCAATTGAAACAATTGTTGTATTGTCATTGATGTCAAACCTTAACTGGTAAGATTGTTGCTACTTAGGAAAGTACTATATCTATTGTATTGTTGTGAAGAAGGGATAGAAGGATGGTAACAATAGCACCTAGGGAAAGGTTGAGTTATCTTGATATTGCAAAGTGTACTTGACTATGTTGTACAATGATGGGACAATGTATTGTTTATCTTAGTAAGATTGAAGACTAAACTGGTAGGCTTAACTAAGAAAAAATGGAGAAATCATATTTAAGCTGAGTGATGTTAGTGTCGATCGAGTCAGTGTATGCTGGAAAAAAATTTAGTGTCGACCGAACATCAGTTAATTGCCAAGGAAGATAGTGTACCCTGAGGAAATAGTTTTTAGTATTGACTGAGCTTTCTACATGAACATTGAGTAGTTGATCATAGTATTGATTGAGTATTAGCATTTTTATATTTGAAGAGAATTCAGATTTGGAGCCTACATTGTTGAATTCTTGGATTATGTAAAACGTGTTGACTTAATTTATTTATTGATTTTTTGAAAGCATTTAATGCACTATAAAATGTTTTATTGTAAATCTTTATGAGATTTGAGATGATTCTAGAAAAGGAGGCGAAGAACATAAAGCAGGTAGATTCAATGAATCTGACCTAACCCTAAGATCTATGAAGGAGATTGAGAGGCAAAAGACAAGTTAACCTAATTGAGGAAGTATTAAGGGAACCTAAGCATTAGGTATGAGATGCATGGGTGAAAAGGATGCTGGAAGATTAGTAGATTTTATTGACTATATAAGCAGAAAAGAATAAAGGAGAAGTGTGGTGATTGCTTGAAGAAAAGTTTTGAGTAGATCAAAGATGGAGATGGCAAAGTTTCAAAGTCATTAAACTAGCATTTGTGTACGGAATTGGATATGATATTTGCAAAGTGAGTTGTATGTTTTTTAGATCAATACTATTGTTACTTTCTAACCATTGTAACAGTCAAAATCCTTTTAACAGAGGTTGACCTAACAGTCATATGTTTAAATCCTTTGAACAAGGTTGCATTCTAATTGAGTGTATGTAAGTCCTATAACAAGGCTCACTTTTAACAGGTTGATTGCAATCCTTTAACTGGGTCACACTTGACAGTGTGTATTGTAACCTTTGATAGGGTTGGCTTTTAACCGAGCTCACTTCAGAAGAGTGAAAATAATAGTAGCATGTTACAAAGTGGTTTTTTCCCAAATTGGGTTTCCATTATAAATCCTAGGGTCAATGCTTGTGTGAATGTTTTGGTTTGAACATTTTTGTGTTTTACAAGTTAGATACAACTGGGTAGTGGACTACAATGTTATATGTTTCTATTATTGAAATAGTGATGACTGAGTTGGTTTTGGTTGTTTGATTTGATTTAAGGAAAATTTTTTGAAGTTGTTTTATACATCAGGACCTGAGAAGAACTAATTCACCCCCCCTCTCTGTTGTTCTAAATCATATTAACAATTGGTATCAGAGCTGTGTTTCTTATTGGTGTTTATAGAAATCAAGTTTAAAGGGACTTGAAGCAAAGGATCAAGATGTATAAGAAGGAGCTACCAAAGCTGAATAAGAAAAACTTCCCTGCATGACAAAGCTTGATGAAGTTGCATCTGGCTAGTATTGATGATTCTGCAAAGTACTACATTGAGAATGACTGTGTCACCTATTGCACCTTTGAATACCGAGGAAATGAGAGCTAAGCAAGAGCATAATCAGGCTATGCTGGAAATTGCATCTGCCCTAAGCTATCCAGAATTTGATGACATTAAGGATTGTACAACTGCTAAGGAGATGTGGGACACTCTTGCAAAAACCTATGGTGGTGACTTATTTATATTGAAAGCTAAAGCCAAGAGTCTCAGAGGTAAGTTTGATGAGATGAGAATGCAAGAAGGTGAAAACATTGCACAATATTGTGGTAGAATAAAAGAAGTTGTGAATGCTATTAGAGGAGAAAATGGGACTATTGATGAAAAAACTATAATTGGAAAAGTACTAAGAACCCTGTGTCCTATATATGTTATTAAGATCTCAGCTATTCAAGAATCTAGCTGTAACTATGCTAATGTGCTTACTTTGGAAGGTTTAGTTGGCAAGCTGACTGCTTTTAAACTCTCTAACTATGATAACTTCACTATTGGTAGTATTGGTAATGTTGAAACTACTTTTAAGTCACAATTAGTTCTAAACACGCCTAAGAAAGAAAAAGAAAGATGCATATTTGAAAGTGAAAGAAAAAGTGAAAGTGAAGGTGACAGTGACACTTTTGATGAAGAACTTGAAAATCTAGAAGCTCTTATGGCTAGAAGACTGAGAAGAGGAAAAGGAAGATATAAAGGTAAACTCCCTATTATATGTTTTGCATGTAATAAAGTTGGTCATATGACTGCTAGATGTCCTGATAGGAATGATAAAGATGAAGAAACAAACAACAAACAAAAAGATAGAAGAGATGACAAAAGCTACCGAAGGTACAAAGACTACAAAGGAAAAGATAAGAAATCTTGTTACATTTCTGAAGAAGAAACTGGCACTGATAGTGATGATTTTGAAATTGAGGTAGTCTATGTTGCAATGAAAGATGAATTTGATGAGGATGAGAAAACTGCATTGATTTCCTATGTGAACAAGAATGATCAATGGATTATTGATAGTGGTTGTTCACATCACATGACTAGTGACAAGAGTAAATTTGAGACCTTACATCATTATAGAGGTAAAAGTGTAAAATTTGGTAATGATGCACCATGTCCTGTTAGAGGAAAAGGTTTGATTAAACTGACTGATAAGATCTCTTATGAAAATGCATATCGGGTTGAAGTTTTGAATTACAATTTGGTAAGTGTTGCTCAGCTCAACAACATTGGTTACCGAGTGGAATTTCATCACAAGAAAGCTAAGATATTTGATGCTATTGGTGAACTGATCAGAAGTGGAGAACAGACTAGAGGTAATTTGTTCTATCTTGACCTATTTGAAGAAATATGTATGATTGCACAACTTGATGATATTTGGTTATGGCATAAGAGGCTATGTCATCTTAACTTTGACAGTCTGGTAGAAATAAGTAAGAAGAAGAAAGTAAGAGGTCTACCTAGATTGAGGAAACCTGAGAATGTAATGTGCAAGGAATGCCAGTTAGGAAAAATGACTAAGTCAAGTTTGAAGAGAAAATCCTTTACTTTTGAAAACATTTTAGATTTGGTTCATACTGACCTTTATGGACCTATGGGTGTACAAAGTTATTGTGGTGCTAGATATTTTATCTTGTTTGTAGATGATCATACCAGGATGATGCATGTAATGTTTCTAAAAGAAAAATCTGACACTTTTCAATTCTTTAAGTGGTATTTGGCTAAGGTTGAGAAGGAGACAGGAAAGAACCTAAAATGTCTTAGATCTAACTAAGGTGGAGAATTTACATCAAATGAATTCAATCTCTTTTGCAATGACAGAGGAATCAAAAGATAGATGTCTGCACCTATAACACCTCCACAGAATGGTATAGTAGAAAGAAGAAAAATATCTATCTTGGATTGTGCAAGGACATTGTTGATTGAAAAGAATGTGGCACAGAAATACTGGAAAGAAGCTATAAGTACTGCTGTCTACACTCTTAATCGGGTATAGATTAAGAAAGGTACAAATCTGACACCCTATGAATTATGGTATGGGCATGCACTGAGTGTTAAATACTTTAGAATCTTTGGAAGCAAGTGTTACATATTAAAAGACAATAGGAATGGATAGTTCGATGCTAAAAGTGATAAAGGCATATTCCTAGGGTACTCCACAAAAAGTAAAGCTTATTAGTGTTTGAAATCTAACACTAACAAAATTGTGGAAAGTGTGAATGTCAAAATTGATGAGTATGCAGAAAGAAATGAAGCTGATAGAAAAAGAGAACTAGGAGATTACAGATCTTTTGTGTACATTGAAGAAATAGGAGAGGCAAGTAACAGACTTGCACTTGATGTCGAGTCTTGGGCAAGCAATGTCGAGTGATAGGAAGAGGTTGCCGAGCATGAGGAAAATAGTACCAAGAGAGAACAAGAACATGTCAAGGTACAAGACAATGCTGCTGAGTATCAAGAAGAGGTTGCTGAGCATTTAGAAGCTGAATCTGACAATCTTGTTGGGGAACCTGATGAAATAGAGGAGAGAAGTGTTGAATCTATTTTGGAAAAATATGTATGAAGACATCACAAGCCTGAACAAATAATTGGAGACAAACATACTGGAATTCAGACTAGAAGTAAGACAAAGGATCCAACATGTTTACTGTGTGAGTTTGAACCTAAGTCAACTAAAGAGACATTAGAAAATGAAGACTGGATACAAGCAATGAATGAAGAAATTGACCAAATTGAGAAGACTGATACTTGGACTCTGGTGCCGAGACCTGAAGACAAAAATGTAATAGGAACAAAGTGGGTATTTCAGAATAAGTTGAATGAAAAAGGTGAAATCACTAGGAACAAAGCTAGGATGGTATGCAAAGGCTATGCACAAGAAGAAGGAATTGATTATGGGGAGACATTTTCCTCTGTAGATAGATTGGAAGGAGTAAGAACTTTGCTTGCATATGCTGCTTATAAATATTTCAAGGTATATCAAATGGATGTCAAGTTTGCATTTTTAAACGGTATACTAGAAGAAGAAGTTTACATAGAACAACCAGAAGGTTTTATTGATCCAAACAAAAGACACATGGTATGCAAACTGAACAAAGCCCTATATGGATTAAAACAAGCTCCCAGAGCATGGTATGAGAGGTTGCATAACTATTTGATACAAATTGGATTCTCAAGAACAAATGACACAAGCAATCTGTACATGAAAGATGAAGAAGGTAAAGGTATCCTGTTGGCCAAAATATTTGTTGATGACATTATTTTTGGTGGACAAGATGTATTGTGTAAAGGATTTTCAAATGAAATGCAAACTGAATTTGAAATGAGCATGTTTGGTGAGATCAAATTCTTTTTTATTTTACAAGTATATCAAATGAAGAAAGGTATTTTCATTACATAGTATAAGTATGTTAATGAAATAATGAAAACTTTTGGGATGGAAGATGCTAGAACAGTGAATACTCCTATGGTTATTGGACAAAAGTTATCTAAGAATGACGATGCTGCTGAAGTGAACTAGACTTTGTACAGATCCATGATTGGAAAATTGCAGTATGTTGTACATAGTAGACTAGATATTGCACTAGCTATTGAGATTGTGGCAAGATTCTCTACCAATCTTGAGGAAATACACATGATGGTAGTGAAAATAATTATGAGATACTTGAAAGGAACTATTGATTATGGGCTATACTATAAGAAGAATGAAAAATTTGAACTAAGAGCATATATAAATGCTAATTGGGCAAGAAATGTAGATGACAGAAAGAGCACTAGTGGTGGAGCTTTCTTTCTTGGATAGAGATTAGTCTCCTGGATGAGCAAGAAACAAAATTGCATTTTCCAATCTACTGCCGAAGCTGAGTATGTTGCTGCTATAGTAAACTATTCAAATTTGGTATGGATAAAACAATTGTTGGTAGGCATGAAAGAAGAAATCACTGAACCTATTGTTATTTTTTGTGACAACACAAGTGCTATCAATATTTCTAAAAATCCAGTGATGCACACTAAGACCAAGCATATAGCAATCAAGTATCACTATTTAAGAGAATTGGTACAAGATAAGGAAGTCCGAATGGAATATGTGAATACAAAAGAGCAATTGGCAGACATATTCACTAAAGATTTACCTAAAGAAGCTCATGAGTATTTGAGAAGTCAATTAGGGGTCCTTCCCCTAATTGAGGCTGCCTAGTCAATCTAGGAGCACTGCATCAAATGTGCTACAACAAGACATTTGACAAATTGATGTAGAAGATTGTCACACTTTAGGACTGGCCTAGAGTTGTGAAGAAGAAGCAAAGACAAGGAATCTGTCATAAGCAAGATGACAGAGGGAGAAAAACTGAGCTACACAGATAATATCTACATTTGTTGGATGTACATTTTTAGTTGCTGCTTTGACATTTTTGTCAAAGAGGGAGATGAATTGAAATGATACAATAACACATGACACTAAAAGTAAGGGAGATGATGAACTGAAATGAAAGATTAGGATAGAGGGAGATCCAAATACTTCTGACGGTCACAAAAGTGAGGTTTACAGATTTTGAATCAAAATGAAGTTAAGGATATTACAATTTTTCTCTGAAGGTCAAACAAGTTTTTGGATTGGTTGGTAATCCATGTGTTATTCAGGTGATATCATATGGTGTTTCCATCAATGCTGAAGAGGGAGATTGTTGGAAACTACAATTGAAACAATTGTTGTATTATCATTGATGTCAAACCTTAACTAGTAAGACTGTTGCTATTTAGGAAAGTACTATATCTATTGTATTATTGTGAAGAAGGGATAGAAGGATGGTAATAATAGCACCTAGGGAAAGGTTGAGTTATCTTGATACTGCAAAGTGTACTTGACTATGTTTTACAATGATGAGACAATGAATTGTTTATCTTAGTAAGATTGAAAACTAAACTGGTAGGCTTAACCAAGCAAAAAAGGAGAAATCATGTTTAAGCTAAGTGATGTTAGTGTCGACTGAGTTAGTGTATGCCAAAAATAATTCTAGTGTCGACCGAACATCAGTTAATTGCCAAGGAAGACAGTGTATGCCGAGGAAATAGTTTTTAGTATTGACCAAGATTTCTACGTGAAGACCGAGTAGTTGATCATAGTATTGACCGAGTATCAACATTTTTATATTTGAAGAGAATTCAGATTTGGAGCCAACATTGTTGAATTCTTGGATTATTTAAAATGTGTTGACTTTATTTATTGATTGTTTGAAAGCATTTAATGCACTGTAAATTTTTTTATTGTAAATCTTTATGAGATTTGAAATGAATCTAGAAAAGGAGCCAAAGAACATAAAGTGGGTAGATTCAATGAATCTAACCTAACCCTAAGATCTACAAAGGAGATTGAGCAGCAAAAGAAAAGTTAACCTAATTGAGGAAGTATTAAGGGAACCTAAGCATTAGGTATGCGTATGCATGGGTGAAAAGGATGCTGGAAGATCAATAGATTTTATTGATTGTATAAGAAGAAAAGGCTGAAGGAGAAGTGTGGTGATTGCTTGAAGAAAAGTTTCGAGAAGATCAGAGATGGAGATGGAAAAGTTTCAAAGTTAGTAAACTAGCATTTGTGTATGGAATTGGATCTGATATTTGCAAAGTGAGTTGTATGTTTTTCAGATCAATACTACTTCTACTTTCTAATCATTGTAATAGTCAAAATCCTTTTAACAAAGGTTGACCTAACAGTCATATGTTTAAATTCTTTGAACAAGGTTGCATTCTAATTGAGTGTATGTAAGTCCTATAATAAGGCTCACTTTTAATAGGGTGATTGAAATCCTTTAACCAGGTCACACTTGACAGTGTGTATTGTAACCTTTGACAGGGTTGGCTTTTAACCGAGCTCACTTCAGAAGAGTGAAAATAATAGTAGCATGTTACAAAGTGGTTTTTTCCCAAATTGGGTTTCCATTATAAATCCTAGTGTCAATGCTTGTGTGAATGTTTTGGTTTGAACATTTCTATGTTTTACAAGTTAGATACAGTTGGGTAGTGGATTGCAATATTATACATTTCTATTATTGAAATAGTGATGACCGAGTTGGTTTTGGTTGTTTGATCTAATTTAAGGAAAATTTTTTGAAGTTTTTTTATACATCAGAACCTAAGAACAATTGATTCACCCCCCCTCTTTGTTGTTCTAAATCATATTAACAGTTCTCTCCCTCCTTGTATTCTATTTTATTAACAGATGTTGGTGAACTAGAAGGATATGATGACTCTACGCAGGTGGATACAAAGGTTCATTCAGAGCTTTCCATGGAAGAAGAAATGGACTCCTTATTGAAAAATAAGACTTGGAAATTATGTAAGTTACCTATAGGTAAAAAGGCATGGCCAAATAAATAACTTTATACACTGAAAGAAGCTGATGGAGGTAAGAAAGAGATGTATAACCAAGTTATCTGTAAAGGGATTTGCACAGAAAAAGGGTATTTATTTTGATGAGATCTTTTCTCTAGTTGTAAAAATGACTTCCATAAGCACTGTTTTAAGTATTGTGGATACTTAAGATTTGTGTTTGGAACAACTCGATGTTAAAACAACTTTTCTCCATGGTGATTTGAAAGAAGAAATATATAGGAAACAACCACAAGGTTTTAAGGTCAAAGGTTGTTAGGAATGAATGTGGAATATATCCTATGGGGAGTAATCACAACCATTCTATAGTAGTTGGTATTACATTCATGATTGTGATTGTCATTGATGTCAACACACTGATCTCCTGAAGGTTAGCAGAGAAGCAGACAGTGTTTGTATTAGCACACATGAGATATTGAAGATCAATCTATGCTGAGTTGAGGACTTAATCTATGATGTTTCATTAGATCATGGTTAAGAGTGCATATAGAAATTCAACTATTCATAATAGTTATGTGTAAATAAGTGGAAGCGGTATTCAGGCAGTGTTCCTGAGAAGCAGTTTGTGGAACTTGGATGATATCTCCTAATCGGGATAGAATATGAGCATGCAAAGTTGTACACATGATGAAGACATGATGATTGTGATGTGGATGTGAAAGCAAGGTCAGAGGTCACATGAGTGAAGAATTATCTTAATTAGAAGCCGATAATTTTATGTAATTGTGGAATATTGTGTAACGTGTGGAAGATTTTATTTTGTAATTTGTATGCTGACTCATTTGTAAATAATTGAGTGTGGTATAAATGAAGGATTATTTTCCTTATTGTAATGTAGAATTATGTGGAAGTGAATTGTAGAATTGAGCAATACTTGTTGTAAGAGGATATGTGAAGTACAATGATCTGGTATTGAGATCTGATGAAGCAGTTGGTGTAGTTTGGTACAATAAGAGGAGAAGTGATAATTTTTTGAGATTAGTAATCTTTTGGTATTATTCTATTAAGTAATACAGCTCGATCAGTTGGACAGTGTGTTCAGTGATCTTTCCCTTGAAGCTTTTTGGACAGTGTGTCCTTTTGTCTTCCATAACTCCTAACAAGGTTAAAATATTTTAATTGGGATTCAAAATCTCCTAAGAAAGATTCATATGTACTGAATGTATTTTATAAGGCTCCTAACAAAGTCCATCCTCTCACAAGGAATTTTCATACTAGTGCATCTTTTGTGGGCATCATTCCCATTGAGGTTTACTCTTTGATCAAGAGGTTCCCTAGTCAACATATGTTGTGTTATTGTGTTGTTGTGTATGTATATCTTTCTATGGTTGTTGATTACATTTCTTACATGGTTGAAATATATTAAAGGTAATAAAAGTTGTATTTATTTGATAATTGATTCACACCCCCTCTCAGTTATCTTGGTGGACTTTACTTTCTAACAATTGGCATCAGAGAAGAAGGTCTTTGAAGGGAAAGTTTAACAACTTAAGGAGATCTATGGTGAATCATTTTAGGAAAGAAAGGCCTAAGTTTGATGGACTAAACTTTGACAGTTGGAAAGAAAAGATGAAGACACATTTTCTTTATTTAGGACTAGGATATTGGTCAATCACAAAGAACAAGAAGACTATCATTGATAAAGAAAAAATTGAAGAATGTACTTATGACAAGAGAGATCTATTCATTTGTAACATACTTGCCAGAGAAGCACTCTTGTCATCTCTTCTAGAAAATCAGTACAGTCAGCTAAAATATCTAAAAACATCTCATGAAATTTGGTTAGCTTTACAATCTACTTTTGAAGGTCATGAACATGCAAAGAAAGTCAGATTACATGATTGGATATGTGCATTTGAAGATATACGAATGATGGAAGATGAATCTGTTAGAAGCTATATTGGTAGAATGTCAGAAATTGTTGCAGGTATAAAATCCCGTGAAGGAATTTGTAGACACCTAAAATTGTCCTAACAATTACCTTTATCCTAGCCAATTAAATAGATATTTATTGTTTATTTAATTTTAGCTGTATTCTACCTTAATTAAATAAATTCACATTTATCTAATTACACTCCTCTTTATCCCTTATCCTTGATTAAATAAATTTATATTTGTTTAATTCTATCACATTTCCCCTCATCCTAATCCTCTATTTAATTAAGTAAATGATCCTGTTTAGTTAATTATTCCCTTCGTATCCCACTTGGAATTAAATATTGAATTTAATTATATTTGAGCACATGGCTCCTAACTTTAACCCTCACCTAACCTCACTTCCCTAACCTAACCCATCCTTCTAATCCAATTCAACCCACTTTCCCACTAATTAATCTTAACCATCCTAATCATTTGCAAAACCTTAATCTAAGGATTAAGAAATCCTAATCCAAACCCAAGTCACTTGTGACTTTAGTCACATGTGACTCTTACATACTCTTACAAACCCTTACACACTTGTCTCCCACATGCCATTGACATGTCACTTTCCAATATCTTGGTTCTCCCATTCTCTTCCACCTTTTGACCCATGTAATTGACATGTCATTTTCCAAAGTTGCTTACACATGTGTGAGAAACTTTAGCCCTCTTACATCTTCTTACACCCTCTTACAATTTGTCATGGGCATGTCACTTTCAAAAGTTTCTCACACATGTGTGAGAATATTTCCCCCTTTGAATGTGTTGGTTCTTCAAAAGATTTTACACTCTATGAGATACTAGTATGCTTATGCATGATGTTAAGGAGAGGTTAATTCCAAATGTGAGAAATCTATAAGCAACTAGACCAACTATAGGGAAAAGACTACCCTCTTCACTTCTGGCTCTGCAAAACCAAGGTGGGTACACCTGATCCAATAAATACAACTCTATTCCTTAGTCAATACTGGATCTTACACAATAGATAACAGTGAGAAAGTACTAAATAACAACCTATTATTCATTGACTCTCCATCACTGGATAAAATAACAATATGAAGTAAATGAAACCTTAAAAGACTGGTATTGATTATATGTTTAGGATTAGAAAGATTTTGATCATTCCCCACAAAGGAAAGATAGGTAAATATAGGCCAGTGCGTTATCCATTGGGCAAATAATACCAGAGAATAGAATTAACACAAATAATCTTGAAATAACTGATCTCTTAACATAAATACAAATATTTCAACTCATCCCTACTTGCAAATAATCCTTATGTAGATTTAATGGACATGTATCTCACCCTAAGCAATATTTAATCCAACCCTAGATTAGAACTTAAAGCCAAGTACATACATATAAATCTTAAGAAAAGATTTAAATATTCACGGAATAAACATAATGGAGAGGAAAAGACTTTGAAATTTGTATTAAGTATAACCTTTTGTCTTTGTATAGAACATGTCCTGAACAATAAGCATGCAAGATAACAGCAACAACCTGTACTTCTTCTCTATTGCTTGATGAAAAATAATACAAAATGTTACAATCCTCGATTGAGGGTTAGGGTTTCAAAATTTGTATCTTCTCAACACCTAAACTCTTAATGCCTAGAATGATCATGGAAAATATTTTATATACAAGGAGATGCAACAAGCTACTGATCATTCTAGGGTTTACAAAATTTAACCTAAAAACTTTACAACAACCCTACTGGGTTTACAATAAAAGTATCGATCAGATTAGGAGAGATATTTGTAGATGAGTTTCCTTGCTTTATGTCTTCAATTATGTCCTTGACTTCTTCCAATAAATATGATTACAATATCTTCGCTGTCATTCTTGCAATAAATACCTCTCTACATCTTAATAACTTTCATGACTCAAAAAGTTACTATCTTCATTTGTCTCAAGAGGTAGGTGGAGTATTTACTTTTTTACATGAGGTAGGTACTGATACCTCCACTTTTTATACACCTCTTCACTTGGGAACTCAAAATTTGCAAACTCATCTTTCTTGCTAGATAACTGCTCCCATTCTCTCTCTATTTGATTGATCTCATGTTGAATAAAATCAAACTTTGATTTTGCGGTCATTAATAGCTTGATGGTGCTAATAAAGGAATAGGTGTCATTTAAGACACCAGTTACTTTCTCTGACAGAAGTGCATCCATCTCCTCTCTTCATTTATATAATTCTTTCAATTCTCCTTGCTCTATGAGAATATTTGGTATCAGTTCATAACTTGAAAGCATTAATTCGTCTTTCAACATACTTGTTCTCTTTATGAAATTATCCAAAATAATGTCATACTCCACTATCTTCTTCATAGATTGGTGCACTAGCTTAATTAGTTGATCAGGATCCTCTTGGCCTTTAGACAACAAATGAAATAACTTCACACTTGAAGACCTCTCAATCCACCTTTTCAAAATTGGTGCCATCTCAATCTTATCCTTTTTCAAAGTTGTAAACAAAATATGTAACCTATTGACATGATGAAAGAAAATTGAGGGCTTTAAATCATGTGGAAACTACATTATTGCATATGTCATCTTTTCCTCATACTTCTGGTTTACCAGAGATGTGGCCTTTACATGTTCATCCTTTTCTTTTTCCAACTGCACCCTTATTTCTCTTAACTTATTAGTTTCCTCAATTAATTTTTGCTTCTCCCAGCTAACTCTTGCATCCAAATTCATTTCTGGGAATGGTGATGGTGGAAACTCAACGATAGGGCTAGATGAAGAAGCCATTACAAGCTTGTCAACTATCATTAATTGGGGTGACCTATGATCCTGACAACTCTACAATCAATTTATCTTTCTAAATCAATTCGATTTTAAGCTCATTATAAGATTTAAGGACAATTTCAAACTTAATCCTTAGCTCTTCTCTTTCTTGTGCATCTTTCTTTGCTACTTTCACATTAAACTTAGCAGTTTCCAAAAGGAGACTTGAAGCCTCTACACCAGAAGTCTCACCTACTAGTTTCACTAACAAATTTCCAGCATACTTTGAAGAGAGAGCCTCTCTTTTTCCTTTGTTTTCTTCCCTCTTAAGGGACCACATTACCAAGGCTGCATGATCATCTGAAAAAGCAATACCTCTAGCAGCTTGCTGAGCTTATTCTACAGTAGCAAGGGTCTTTATCTTGCTCTTCCTGACTTGATAAAAAATTATTGCATCAACAATATCCCATTCTGGTAGAATCAACACCCCTGCAGTATGGACCATAGCCCTTCCCTCCTCAGGAGTAATCTTCTCAAACTGCTTCATCATCTCACCCTTGGTTTCATTTTCAATTTTTTGTTATGTCCCTATAAGGGAACTCTTCTTTCTTCTTTTCACAAATATTTTTAAACTGATTTATCTTCATTCTCCATAAAAATTGAAAAAATGCCCTAGTCTTTACAAACTTGTCATCAGCAACAAAAGAGTCACTAGCCTATTTCAAAATAGGGTCAATTTGCTTACCCTCAAACTCTACAACAATTAAATCCATTGCTACCTCCTTAGGTGCCTTTGACATTCCCTCCTATAATTCATCATTGGAAACAAAAATGTTCCCCTCATTCCTCATTTGTACTAACTATCGAGCTACCTCATGTTCATCTAAGTGTAAGGGGGATTGAGAAGGAGAATAAACATTTTTTTTTGGCCCTAATCCCTCCTGTCTCTGCCTCTTAGGAGAAGTTCCCTACATTGTTTGATCATCCATAGGCCTCTTTCCTTTTGAAGTAGAAGGGAGATCTTCACCTCTCTATTGTGTTGGTAGAAGAATAGTATAACCACTTCTCTTTTGCATAGTGTAAATTCCCCTAGGGGTCAACTTTGTATATCCTGGCTGGCTTAAAATCTGCCTAGCTCTCTTAGGGTCTATCTTGCTTACAACAACCCTTTTCTCATTCATTGCATGCATGATCCATTCAAAATGCTCCATAATAGCCTCTACCTTTCTAGCCCATGGCTCAAAACCCTTCAATGCATCATAAGTTCTATCAAAATTATTGATGAAGTCTACAGTCTTTTTGTAGATCACCCACTTCTTAATTTTTTGAGTTTGGAGGTCAAACTCATTCCTTATTATGTCCTCAGGAAAGTTGAATTGGTGCTCCATAAGAGCACACCTTATCTTTTCCTTAAACATTCCTGACAAGAAACCTTCAGTGTCTGCACATCTAACCTTAGCTATAGACATCCTATAGGGTTGCAAGACTTGTTTTAGATGCACCCATCCTCCTTTAGTGATAACATATTGATGTGAAATTGTGATATCTGGGAAGAAAGTTCCCCTTCCTTTACTAGTGAGAGTAGTTTCCTGCAAGTCACCAATCTACCTCAAGATTTTTGCATACCCTAATTTCAATGGGAGCTGATAGGGAAAAATGTATGGTGCCACCCTGCAACCATATACCCTAAAGATTGTGGAAACTGGATAAAAAATTATGTCACCAAAATTATGAACTATGGTAATATCTTGATAGTATTCTTTAGGTCTAATCAATCTTAACAATTCCCCTTGGATTCTTGGATTGTCAAAAATAATAACGTTCTAAGCCTTGAGGAAAAATCTTTGTCAAATGCAATAAAACTAGCATTAGTTCTATCCCATGACAAGGCTGTAGTCCATAGCTGAACTAGGAGAGTTTCCCCATTCCTCTCTTTGACAATATTGACTATTGAACTGAAAAACTGCTCACCCTTGTACAAGAACATATGCATGAGCATAGAGTACCACCCAAAGGGCCTACTAACCTTCATGTTCTTTATTCCCATCAATCCCTCATTGATCAAGTCAGCTAAGTGAGGGGCAAAGTCAAAGATTAAGGCCAGTTGGGGATGTAGAGACTGCACCATCATAAACATATATGGAACAGGCATATGAGTGGCCTCATCATGCCCCAGGGTTAGAGTTAAAGACTCATTAAAACCCTGTGCACATTTACTAAATAGATCTAATCTAAAAGGTTCTGGTGTGCTTGGGCTAACAACACACATTGATCCAATTTGGTCTAGAAATTCCCCTAAGGGCCCTGTTCTTAAGTAATCCTTTTGAGCTTCATATACCTTAGTGAACTCATTAAAATCAATCTTTTCTAACCCAACAAAAGGGTCATTTAATGAAAATACCTCCTTTATCTCATCTTCTGTAATGCTGATTAGGTCATTTCCATTCACATCCTTGACACATTTAGTTACAAGATCATAACATTTAGCAATTTGGATCAACAATTCTGCATCCATAAATACTCTAGGGACAACCAACTTCCCTATATCAAATTACCAAATATTACTAAGGGGGGGCACATGAATTCCTCTGTGAGTACACTGACCTAAACAAAATGAGACCATTATGATCTTCTCCCACCCTAGCGTCCCTCATCTAATTTCCTTTGTCATGGAGCCCTTCACCTATGGAGTCCTTAGGGTTTCTTGGACTAATTCCTTCAGTCTTGCTACCCCATTATCTGAATGCGGGAGCAATTGCATCAAGTCCTCAAAAACACCCCTATCCTTATACTCTATTTTCCCAAACAAGTTCCTCTTTGGCAACATTTTAATTAGGGCTTTCAAAATAATGTGAAAATACCAGAGAAAACTCTAAATATTACCAACCAACAACACAATTCTTTATAATTTCCTCAACGCTTCAAATAGTTCTTGAATTAGAAATATGACCTACCAGGCACCTGCAAAAATTCTACTTGATATCGCTCTAGAAAACAATCCAGTTTGCCAAGATGCTTATGAAAGAGGTAAGAGCTTCAATGATCAAATCATGGTATTTAATACTTTTCCAACCATTTTCAATTCATTCGCACGAAGCTCATTAAGTTTGCCATTACTAAAAATTGGTGATTTTAACATTCATAGGACGTGAGCAACATCACATAACAAAAATTTAAATTCGGACCGTTGATCTTCTTTACTTTTCGGTGCATCAGACGGTCAACAAGTTCAGCAGCATAACCCTATGTTACTTTTCCCTAGATTAGTTCTTGACCAATGAGAACATTTTAAAATAGCATGTGCAAAAACTTTAACCTATCTTAGGCTTTGAGTGGGGTGGACAAGTGTCAATCTGTCTCTAAAGTGCTAATAGAAATATGTCAGGGTTGCTTGGTTGAGACATAGTGACAATCATCGATGCACTTCAATCGAACGATCATTGCAATCCACAAAATTTGGCCCCACTTCTTCCTTTATGAGCCCTCCATCGAATCAACAAATGCCACGTCGAACAAACCAATAGGCAAAACCCTAAATTTTTCATCAGTTTTAAGCATACTGATAGCTTGACAGGTCACCTCTTGCTTTCGGCCAATAAAAAACAAACCTGTCAGTGTGACCTGGCAATTTAAGACCCACCTTTCAGTCCACATCATTTAAACAAGATCTAATGGTCATCGCTATATCGCCATCCTTCAAAATCATGCACCTTATCCCAGTGGTATAATGACAACCACAGGATCTTGTTGAGCTTTAACTATTTGAGAAGGTGGACCCCACTTTAACTTCATTTAATTCTTCATCAAGTCAGAGACTGCCATGTTAAAAAAAAAAGATGGGCAGGCCCTTCTCCTTTTCTTTCTCAGTACCAAACACCTTGTCGACTGCCACATCATGACCTATTTCAACCAATAGAAAATGAAATATCAACGTGACCTGGAAATTTAGGGCCCACTTCATATCTCTTCCTTCATAGAGAATCAGACACTTGTCACTAAACCATGATTCTTAAAATAAAGTCAACTTGACCCAATGGTGTAATGATAGCCGCCGATGCATTCCTTTGTTTAATCATCAGTGCAACACCGAAGATGGGCCCACTGAGATAGATGTCAACCCATCACTAAATCACATGTCAGAAATTATGAAAATAGGGAGCCTTGAGATTTAATGACAACCACTCATTTCAAAGGTTAGTCACTAGGAAATATTAATGGGAAACTTAGGCTTTGAAAGAAATATTAAAAAGGGACCCCGTTCGTCAACCTAGTGGTATAACATGTAAAGTGGTCATCTTAAGAGGGAATAATATTGCACATCCGTATTCGGAAATTTAGAGAGCCAAAAAAGTAATGTTAAAACATAAAAATGCTTAGACCATCTAGGGTTTAGATCAAACTAGGGTTTAGCCATAATACCTCACAACTAGGTCTAAGAATCAAATTTTCAAAATTTTTAGCATGAGGATGAATTTTTTTAGAATAGTGCTAACAGAATGGTCAAACTCTAACCCACATGTCATCTACATGGCATCTACTTGGCCTCCACCTCATGGCCACCTCATTGATCCTAAAGAATCATAGCCCTTCATCCAAATTTGAATCTCAACCATCTATTTCCCTCAAATTCCTATAAAAGGAGAGCCCTCTCCTCATTTCCAAAAAAAACCTTTTTCATGCATTGTCATGCTACACAATTTGAGCAATGACATACCCTGTTCAACAAATCAATCAAAATATTCATAGGGAGGTTTTCATTTGTCTTATGTTGAGTAGATTAAACTATCTGTTTAGTTTTATTCATCATATTTACATGTTTATTTCTCCTTATATTTTAAGGTTTACATAGGATATGTTAGGATAAGCTTAGTTTGTTTAAGTTTATTCTTTTTTATGCAATACATTTTGACACACTCGGTGGGACCCACAATCCTATTTTCTAACTAATTTTCTTGATCTTGTGAATGTTTCCCATGAATTTTCTAGATAGGCGTCTCCACCCGACCAGAGGTGTCTCCGCTTGGCAACAGTTGTCTCTACTTGTAGACAGGCATCTCCGCATACAAATAGGTGTTTTTGCATACACATAGATGTCTCTGCTAGAAAAGGGAGTTTCCTTTGTGTTGTCTTTTTAAAGCTGATTAAGTAAAGTTTTATAACATATTAAGGTTAAAAAATCTTTGTCTTTGTCATAAGAAACCTTTTTATGCGTTTGAAACTTAATGAGAGCATAAAACTTTAAAACATTGATGGTTAATCTTTATTTTTTTGTAGACAAGCATCTCTGCCTATATACAAGTGTCTCTACTTGGAAATAGGCATCTCTGCCTGTACATAGGCATCTCTAACAGACAAGCGTCTATGCCTATATATAGGTGTCTTTGTCTGATTACAACTTGATTTTCATAAAGAGGCTGCTTCATGAAAATGCTTATAACTTCCACACACGAGCTCCATTTTGGATGATTCAAAAAGTGTCGAAAAGATGATTCATCCCTCTATCCACATCTACAAACCATCTTATCAAATTCCTCATAAACAATTAGGTGAACACATTTCAAGTTGACCCTTCTTTGCAAACTTCAAATACTCATAACTTGGGATTAAAAAATCATTTTTCAGCAAATTTTTTAAAAAAATCTCATCAAAAAAATGTAAGGAAATTGATTTTGCAATAATGTTTAGCCTTATACAATATTTTTGAAGTTTTTTCCACACATTTTCAAATTGGGCTTAAAATAAACCTTTCACATTTGGGTTTTAAAAGACACTTGTTCTTTTTAATTCCAAACCCAAATGTGAAAGGTTTATTTTAAAGTCCATACGTGATCTAGAGTGTACAAAAAATGTGCGGTCTTGTTTTTTTTTTAGGAGGCCTACTTGGGGATTTAATCACTTCAAGGGATGACCTCAAATCTCATGTTCTAGTGGAGTATAAATAGTGGGAGGTGAATCCAAAGACACCTCTCTTGGAAGTAGAATCTTGTCACTCTTAGCTAAGCCCCAAAGAAATTTATACCTTTGGGAAGTGAAGGTGGAGATTTGGGTTACCGTCTCCTCCTAACTGTGTGACATTATTCTCTTTCATCTATGGATTTGGGCCTCACGTACCTTGCGTATATCGAGGACATCCCCTAGTTGAGCTTGTATATCCTAGTTGAAGCCTCAATAGGATTGTTGGTGTGTTTGATGTGCTTGAATGTTTAAAACCTTCTCCATTTGTAGCCAAAAGGGGACACACCATCTGAATTAAGCCTTAGCAATTATGCTTGTCTATAATTTCATTTGTTTTCTTTACATTTTAAAATAAAAATTCCAAAAAAAATTATAAAATTTTAAAAAGCCAAAAAAACATAAACTTTAAAAAATCCAAAAACATCCAAAAACTTCAAAATCCAAAAAAAATATAAAGTTTGAAAACCCAAAAACATTACAAAAACTCAAAAACTCAAGAACTCAAGAACTCAAAAGAAATAAAAAAATCATTTCAAAAACAACAAAAACATTTTGTTAAGTTAGTTGTATTTAGTCAAGCTTTCCACATCATCTCCACATCACTTATTCCATCTATCAACTTCATCACCTTCTCCATGCTCCTTATCCAATTCAATCATCCAAGCCATTCCTCTACATCCTTAATCATTCCTCCATTCTAATCATCCGTAACATCCTTAGTCATCTTCCTATTCCAATTCAATCATCCAAATCATTCCTCTACATACTTAATCATTTCTCCATATCCTAATAATTCTTCCTCTTCATCTCTTCATCATCTTAATCATCTTTCTTCTTAATCATTCCCATAATCTCAATCACTTCTTCTAAGTCCTTCATATTCTATTCCTAATCATTCTATTCATTCCTAGTATATTTCTAATCATCCTAATCAATTCTTCCAATTCATTCCTATTCTATTCTAATCATCCTAATCACTTCTTCTATATCATCCTAATCACTTCTTCCAAGTCCTTCATATTCTATTCCTAATCATCCTATTCATTCTTATTCTATTCTAATCATCGTAATCACTTATTCTAATCATCCTAATCACTTCTTCTAATCATCTTAATCACTTCTTCTAATTCCTTCTTATTCTATTCTAATCATCCTAATCACTTCTTCTAAGTCACTCCTATTCTATTCCTAATCATCCTAATCAATTCTTCCAAGTCATTTCTATTCCATTCTAATCATCCTAATTACTTCTTCCAAGCCCTTCCTATTCTATTCTAATCCTCCTAATCACTTCTTCTAAGTCAACTTTATCATTCTTCTTAATCATTCTAATCATTCTTATAACCTAATCCTTCTTCTAAGTCATATTTCTCCTCTTCCTAATAATTCAATCAAAGTCATAATATTCATCTTGGTAATCCTTCATAAATCACATCTAATTTCTTAATCCAATTTCACCATTCATTTTCCTTCTAATCTAATCACATCATTACCTTTCTAATATAATCCCCTTGTCAACTTCATTCCAATCAAATCCTAATTCAATCTATTTATCCTCTTTGAATCTAAATCAATCACCAATTTATCCATTCCATTGTCTTCCAATATCCCTCATTTATCCTCTAAATTTCTTTTATTCTTAATTCCAATCTATATCCACATCATCTTCTAATCCAAATTTGCATAAAATCTTCTACTTTGAACTTAGGAGCAAAAGCATCATTTAGAATTTAATCAAATCTTGTCTTGATTGACCCATATCCAAGCATAATCAAGACTAATCAAATCAAATCTCATCTTTCATTCCTTAATCAATACTAAGTTGAAAGACTCTAATCAAAAGTGTTACATAGACCCTCATCATTAGCAAACACATGTAATCAAATTATTGCTTTGAGAACATCAGTCTGTCTCAAGTAATTAATTCCATTAATCCTATCCTATTTTGCTTGGGATCACAAGTCCATCTCCAAGTTGAAGAAGATAATAATCCAAATCAATCTTTCTTTGCACCATCATAGGGTCTTGTTCCACCTAGGTTTGTCTCAAACCTTTGAATCCAATCAATCAAATACTTGAGGCCCTGCCCTCACAATCAAATCAAATCAAATCCAATCAATCAAATCCTTGAGGCCATGCCCTCACAAATCAAATCAAATCAATCAAAATACTTGAGGCCCTACCCTCACAAATCA
Source organism: Chamaecyparis obtusa (assembly GCA_027943335.1). Classification (NCBI taxonomy): domain Eukaryota; kingdom Viridiplantae; phylum Streptophyta; class Pinopsida; order Cupressales; family Cupressaceae; genus Chamaecyparis; species Chamaecyparis obtusa. The sequence goes on along the minus strand of BSBK01001760.1, from coordinate 144,687 downwards.
AATCAAATAAAATCCAATCAATCTAATCCTTGAGGCCCTGCCCTCACAATCAATCAAATCCTTAATCCAAATCAAATCAAATCAAAATCATTGAGGCCCCGCCCTCACAATCAAATCAAATCCAATCAATCAAATCATTGAGGTCCTTCCCTCACAATCAATCAAATCCAAAATTAAATCAAATCAAAGTCCTTCAGGCCCTGCCCTCTCAAATAAAAAACAAAGTCCAAACTTGCTCCTAGTCCTAAGTTCATATTTCATCCATCCTCAAATATCTCACTTCATCTACTCCTAATTAAATCTTCATCCACATCTTCTTCTAATCCAAATACAAATCTTCATTCCAACATCATGGATAAAGATTGGCTTTGCACAAATCCAATCTCACATTCATCCAATTCACACACTCCCCAAAACAATTCAACTCCCACTTACCGAGACAATCTTATAACCCCACCTATTCAACCTCAACATTCCATATCCAATTCCAATACATCTCACATTTTTTATCCTTCCTCTACCTTTGACAAGGGAAATCTATCTCATCCTCCCACATTTACCCAAATCCATAATCCCCATCTCTCCTCCAAAACCACACTTTTCTTTGCATGGATCGACGATATAACTGAGAAGTATAGATCCCCACCTCTAAATCAAGATACCAAATCTCCACAAGCCATGCACTCACCATCATTCCCTCCAATTCAAGGCACACCTAGATCTTCTAAGTCTCATGAGTTCTTCATACCTCCATCCACTCAAGTTGAAGCTTCGAATTCCTCCATCCCATCACTCTCCCAAGTCCAAACATGTCAAGACCTTGTTCCAAAACATGATACTATGGATTCTTCTCCTCCTCTAGATCTTAGCATCTCTCTATCCCATACTTCCAATCCATCTCAAGATCCATTTATCCCTCTTAATCCACTTCATGATCCAATTCCTAATCAAGATCAAGACATCCCTATTACCCCATCTGTTAATGACTCCCCTCCGTCTCATGATTCCCTCCCCTCCATTCCATTGTATGATCCTCTTCCCTCTCAAGATCCCATTATCCCTTCTAATCTGCCACCTAATCCTCTTCAAATTCAAGATCAACATACCTCATTATCTCCTTGTCATGCTCCTCTACCATCTCAAGATCCTCTTATCCCTCATAATCCATCTCATGATCCTAGTATCTCCCCCAATCCCCCTCATGATCCTAATCCCCCAAAACTCCTCTCACACCTATCCAATCCATACATAAATTCCATACACCTAGACTTGCATCTTATGTTACAAATACTAAGTATCCCATTGCAGAAAGAATATATCAAGATGTTGGTGTACACACTAAAATATGCACTTCTATGAACCATTACATTCAAGGTTACTCAAGAGTGAGGCCTCACAAAGCGGCTCATAGCTCTCTATGCATGGAGTTGCAAGGGACTATGAGTTTTGCTCTCAGCTAGAGCTACAAGAAAGTGACCTTGCTAGTCAACCATACAATAAGAGATTCAAGTGAAGACAAGGGCAACAATGCCAATATCTCCAAGAATCTAAATGGAAATGAAATGCAAATGCAACTAGTATGAATGTGCAAGACTAATCTATCAAATGAAGTGCAAACTAAACTATGAAAAGAAGTACAATAGATTCCAAGCCCCTAATTAAGCTATGTGAGATCTAGTCTATTGCATGAAAGGAAATCTAATCTATGATGCCATGAATGTAACTATGAAAGCAAAACTATTATGAAATGCAACTAAAAATGTCAAGGCTTCAAAGCTTGAGTGTCTTCAAAGAGAGCTCCAAAACCTGCAGCATAACAATAGCATAAAATATGGATATGCAAATGAAGGAGAGAGCTCTCCTTTTATAAGAAATGAGGTGAAATGGACCATGGAGATTAAGAGGCAAAAAGTCTTAATCAGCGGTGGAGCTTGAAAGAGGAGCAATCCATGTGCACAAGTATCCTCCAATAGGAAAATAAGAGTTGACTTTATGTCCATATGAGACAAAAAGTGCTTTTCCCTTTTTTATAAAATATGAAAAATGCTTTATTTGTGCAACTTAGGATAAGAGGAAAAGGTGGGCTTTTTATTTAATTGAAAGGGGAGAAAATATTTCTTTTAATTAAATAAAGACTTAGGATAAATGGTTAGCCCAAGGATAAAAATCCAATATATGATCGAAATTAGGATTTGATCAAGAAATTGATATTGTTGAAAATATTGATTAATGATCAAAATGATTCAGGATTGATAAATCAAATAAATGGGGCCCAAAGTCTAGGCGACCATTTTAGGGTGCATACATTTGCCCCTCTTTGACTAATGTGTGATTGATTTGGGAACACATGTAGTCAAAGAATGAAGTTGCAATGTGAGATCGATTTGGGATCACAAAACAACTTAGATATGAGGTCGATTCGGGATCATATCTGGACAAAGGCCTTTGAACATGAGGTCGATTCGGGATCACATTCAAAGTAAGAGATAAGAATCTCAAATTTGAGCGAAAGCTCACAAAAGATGTCTGAATCAGGAAAATCAAGCAATTGGGGATGAGAATCCCATAAGTACTACCCCCTCGGAATCAAAATCGAAATCAAGTAGAGGAGAGACAGAAAATTGATAAGGTTGATCAAATCATAATCGAATGTAAGGGTCAAATAGGTTAACCATTAGGCAATAGAACATGCCCCAGCCTGACTAAAAAGATGCAGTCAAACGTGAGAAATGAGAGAATGGAATGAATATGAATGAAAGACTAGAAGTTTGGAAGACATGTAAAGATGACGATGCCTCAACAAAGATTAAAAGATTAGGCCTCAAAAGATCAGCCAACTACGCAGAAGGGGGGGAAGATTTTGAAATGCGATTTTAACTATGAAGATGACCTCGGATTTTGATTTCGAGTCCGAAAATGGATCCAGGACGTCAAAATTAGCTAGGGGTGCAATTTTTGCACAATTCCAAGGTGTTTTGAAAATTAGGTCAAAAAGTCAAAATGCTATAAAAGGGGTCAAAATGTCATTTTCAAAAATCATTTGTCTTTTAGTGATTTGAAAATTTTCAGAGCTTTAGAGAGAGAAAATGGCCCAGCAAGCAGGAGTTCCCATCCACAGGCATCGATTCGAGCGCGCCCGGTTGCACAACCGGCCACCACACTATCTTGCCCCGGTATGTTTTCGAAAAACTCGAGCTTTTTGGTCATTTCTAGCATTTAATAACTTTTTTAGCACATTTTTTTAAATTTTAAATTTCAAAATTTTGTTTTGGGTGAAATATCGCGCGATACTTTATAAGTATCGCGCGCTTTAGAGAGAAGTATCGCGCGATACTTCGCGTGCTCCAAAAGTATCGCACTACCTTAGACACCAGTATCGCACGATACTAGACGAAGTATCGCACGGTACAAGGTTTATCGCCCCACTATAGGGAGAAGTATCGCACGATACTTCTCCAAAAAAGAATATCGCCCAATTGAAAAATTTGATATTTAACGCATTTTTGAGCTAAAATGACATGGGTCTAGACAATGTTACGTTTTTAAGATGTTTTATACTGAGTTTTTGGACATCCATCATAATATGTACTAACAACGGGCTTGGTTTTGGCTCGCAGGAGGTTTTTCGGATGCTCATCATCAGAGCGCCGAAGGTAACAGGATTACGGTGTGTCCGAGATCTGGATGATCCGGGCAATGCCAACCTCAGGGTGATGGGATTTTGGTATCTGTTGCGGTATTCGTATATCCGAGCAGATCATGGGTTGTTGACTGCGCTGGCCGAGAGATGGCACAGCGAGCACAACACCTTCCACCTTCCTAGAGGTGAGGCATCCATCACACTGGAGGATGTCTATAGGATCCTCTGAGTTCCATGCCATGGAGAGCCTGTAAGTATAATCATGTTTTTAAGATAGTCATGTAAAATGTAATGTTTCTAAAAGATGAAAACTAACATGATTTGTTTGTTGGCACAGGTGTACTATGATCAGGATGCCACTGAGGGGCGCCGACTGGTTTAGGAGATGTTCTAGGATGTCACTATTCTGGATAGGCATATCAGCTGGGAGAGGCTGATAGATGATTTTGGAAGAGACTACCCAGTGCCATGTATAGTGGCATCCATTATTGCACAGATCCTGATGACTGATCGCAGTCAGAAGGGATTCCCGCTCGAATGGGCTCGGTTACTGGTAGACTTGGTAGGCAGGCCCCGACGGATGGCATGGGGGCCTGCGATCTTGGCAGAGATGTATCATGAGCTGCACGAGATCGTCTACAGGGATGGTCGGACATGGGCATGTGGTGCCATCCTGGCACAGGTATGGGCATGGGAGCACATTACTGTGGTGCGCCCTAGCGTTCAGCCGATGGAGAGGAGGTACCCCTTCATTTACAGGTACATCAGGTTTATATCACATGCCCATTCTGGGGATGTGACGTACTACAGACAGATTCTGGATGAGATAGCCTCATTCACATGGAGGCCGTACAGGGAGGTTGAGGTTTGGGGGGACGCTGCAGATGAGTTGAGCTATATGCTATGCAGTCGGCCACTGGTAAGTCGATATGCGGAGATCGTAGAGAGATTTTGCATCAGTCGGGTGTGGCGGCAGTTTGGGAGGCAGCAGTGAGTCTCGACAGAGACTACCACTTATGCCAGGGGCAGGGATGAGGAGGGACATGGGTGGCTACCCATGTTAGATTATCAGCAGGCTGTCGCAGAGACAGCAGCTATCAGGGGTGAGCCTTGGGATTATTTCTCAGATGTGGCAGACGCAGGAGCTGATGGAGCCTACAGAGCAGAGTGGCGGAGGGTACCATTCCCTCGATTTACAGTACCAGATGCACAGATGCCAGCGCTGGGGGGAGACAGAGGAGATGGAGGAGAGGGAGGAGAGGAGGGAGGGGATGGAGGAGATGGCAGGAGGGGGAGAGGGAGGAGGATGGAGAGAGGAGAGGGGTCGAGATCAGGTGGCCGGAAATGGTCACGGGGACAGAGATCGGCCACACCTGAGGAGGAGGTGAGACTAGCTCACCGGCAGGCAGAGGTATAGCAGGAGCAGCCTGCGGGGGGAGAGGACCTAAGAGCCCAGATACAGGCTCAGGAGGCAGAGACACAGCAGCTGTGGACCACTATAGCTATGAGAGATCAGCAGCTCCTAGATCTGAGGGCAGAGCGGGATCAGCAGATAGCTGATCTCAGAGCAGAGATAGCACGTCGTGAGGCGATGGCACAGGTCGAGGCACTGGAGCTCCGACGGGAGTCAGCGAGAGCTACCTATTATTATGGGTTATATCTGCAGGCCGTCCCAGAGGGTGAGAGAGCACCATCATACTCTCAGCGGGCAGGGGTATCAGATGTGGCACTTGATAGGAGAGCTATGCCTCCACCACCACGAGCTCCTCACGAGGGTGGTAGCGAGTCTTAGGATTAGGTCTTAGATGTTTGGACATATTTTGAGACTGTTGATCCAGATTTTGGGATCTCATATTGGATATCATGACATTGTATATTGATTTATGAGATTACTGGATGTTCGATATATCATGTGTATTTGTCTCACTTGTGATGGATGTATCAGTTTATGTATATTGTCTTGTCATTTTGCTCAAAAATGCTTATGTATGTGCTTATGTATGCTCTTTCTCATAGTTGTATGTTTAATTCTCATATGTATGATGTAGACTTATGTTTCTTGAAAATGACGGTTTGTGATATAGATATGATGATGTGATTAACCCCTTGTGATGAACAGGAACAGGTTCGAGATGAAAAAGACAAGGAGCGAAAGATATGATCAAGAAGAAGAGAAGGTGAGCGCAGTTGACCGATAGGTCCACGTAGGATGAAAAGGAGAGCTCTTTCCATATGCAAAATGCAAGACTAGACTAACATGAACCTAAAAATGCAAGCTACTATGAAAGTGGTTGACTTGCAAGGTCACAACACTTATAGACATCTAATTATCATCATTGAGCGTTATTGGTAGCGTCGTAAGATCATACAATGCACACTAGCGTAACTATGTGGATATGAATATGATCTTTATCAGATAGAGATGTGGGAATCTCTCCTTGGCATCAAAGACATATAGGTCCAGATGACTAATGTAGTGAGATTACCTAAGTTTGATATGGCGAGATTATGCTTGTATCAAGACACATGAAAGTCAGGATAACTAAAAGCATGCACTCGCAAAACAGACAAGGATAATACTTTGTCAATCCATAGTGTCAAGTAGGACCAGCATAAATGCTAATGATAGTTAGGATCAACAAAATATACCCACAAGCAGATAAAGAAAGAAAACATGTTCTCATACCCTCAGTCTTCTAGCGATGCATCATCGAAAACTTCTCAGGAGGAGACCACTCATCAAAAGAAATCCTCATAGACAGCACACAAAGAAAAATAGTCATCATATCATCATCGAGTTGATTGTTTAAGTGCGGGTGTGTTGGTCATAGAGTCAAATTCTGAGTATCATATCTGCAAATGAGAAATATCGTATCATACGAGACTGTTGGGTAAGACACCTGATAAGTGTTAAGAAACACTCGACGCAAGGGTAGTGTTGAAAAACATTGTTTGGGGTGGTGTTGAAAATCATCTGTTGTGAAATGCCCCAAGAGACAAACACACCAAAAGGACCTATGCGAACAATTATGCCCCCTAGACAAAGACAAAGACCAGTTCCAGACTAGGCCAAATAAGGTCAAGGCATGATGGAAAGTGGCTAAGTGTCGAGGACGCATGCTAACAAATAGGGGTGCAAAGGCCTCAAGTAGCGCCTGTTTCCAGGTTTTCACCACTTGGAATCATTTTTTATTTTTTCATTTTTTTTTGGATTTTTGCTACTAAGGCGCCTATTGCTAGGTTTTCACCAAGGCACTTTTTTATTATTTTTTTATTTTTTTGAATATTTTAATTTTTTTGTATTTTTTTTTTTTCAGGACTTTTTATACTTTTTAGGATTTTTTCAGCATCATGTATCAATTTTTTTTTTCTTGGTATTTTTTCAAGATCAATAAGATATATACAAAGGATGCCCCCAGATAGAACAGGCATCAAGGATAGAACTTCTTAAGGTGCACAATGTTGATGGGATCAGGGAGTTGTTCTCCATCAGGATCTGACAGTAAATACGCACCAGTACCAAAAGCAGCTGTGATGACATATGGTCCAAGCCAGTTAGGTTCAAACTTGCCCTTTTGCTCTCTGTTTTGTTGGTTCTTAGGGTTTTCTCGTAAAACAAGATCACCTATTTGAAATTCTCTAGGGCGAACCTTCTTGTTGAATGTCTTGGACATACGCTTCTGATACACTCTCATATGATCAAAGGAAGCCTTACGCTTCTCATCTAAAAGTTCTAGTTCCTGCAACCTCATGGCGCGATAATCCTCATCTGTAATCAAACCTTTGAGTGAGACTCTAAGGGATGGTATCTCGACTTCTAAAGGCAATATTGCTTCAGCGCCATAGGTGAGAGAGAAAGGAGTGGCTCCTGTAGGCGTGCGAATGCTTGTTCGGTAAGCCCATAGTGCTGGATTGATTTGTAAGTGCCAATCCCTACCATTCTTGTGTACTGTTCTATGAAGAATCTTAAGAATGGTTTTGTTAGAAGCTTCTGCCTGTCCGTTTCCCTGTGGAAAGTAGATAGAGGACCAATGTTGCTTGATTTTAAACTTTTTGCATAGGTGCTTTAGGTCCTTATTCTTAAATTGACCTCCATTGTCAGTAATGATCTCAGAAGGCACTCCAAATCGGCAAATGATATGATTCAAGATGAACAAAGAAATGGTCCTTCCTAAAGTAACAGAAAGTGGTACAGCCTCCACCCATTTTGTGAAGTAGTCAGTGGCAGTAATAATGAACTTGTGTCCACCTGATGAGTTGGGATGAATCTGCCCAACCAGATCAAAGGCCCAGCGCTGAAATGGCCAATGAGAAACAGAAGGAATCAGCTCCCTACCCGGAGCATGAATCAGGTTGCCGTGTTTCTGACATTTTTCACATGACTTAGCAAAGGTGACTGCGTCCATCTGCATTGTGGGCCAATAATATCCTACCCTAAGCAACCTTCGGGCCATGGCAAGACCATTAGAATGTCCACCACAAATGCCCGCGTGGATGTCAGCTAACGCTTGGTTGGATTCCTCCTTTTCCAAGCACCTAAGGAGTGTCCCATCTAAACCCCTCCTATATAAGTCACCAGAGATGAGGGTGTGGCGAGAGGTGTTACGGATGAGGTTTCGGCGTTCGGAGCAGGTGAATGTGTCAGGGAAGATGCCATCACGAAGATATGAATAGATTGCACCATATCGGGAAGACTCATGTGTGATAATGGCACAAATGACACGGCTTTCAGATGAGTCAAAGATGGGATGGTGTAGCTCTTCCACCAGGAATTCAAATCTGGATTCATGTGTCTCCAACTGAAGAAGTGAAGCTAATGTAGCCATGGCGTCTGCAGCTTTGTTCTCTGTCCTAGGGATTTGTTGGAACGTCACAAAGGTGAAATAGCGTCTCAAGGAATCAACCGTCTTTTTATAGGGTATCAATTTGTCATCCTTGGTTTGATACTCTTCATTGACTTGGTTGATGATTAACTGAGAATCCCCAAAGACATGTAATTTTGTGATATTCCATTCTATAGCCATTCTCAAGCCATTAGTTAAGGCTTCATATTCTGCAATATTATTGGTACATGAGAATAATAATTTGTAAGACTTCGGAATGTTGTACCCATGTGGAGAAACAAATAACACTCCAGCACCTAATCCATTTTGCATGCGGGAGCCATCAAAGAACATTGTCCAAGTGCGAGTAGTGGTATATAAGATGTGTTCATCTGGGAATTCCACTTGGACTGGCATACTATCCTGGATTGGAAAATCAGCTAATTGGTCAGCAATAGCTTGCCCTTTTATTGCCTTCCTTTCAACGTACTCTATGTCAAATTCAGTGAGGACCATCATCCATTTAGCAAGTCTACCCGTCAGGGCAGCCTTACCAAGCAAGTATTTAAGGGGATCAATTTTGGCAACCAAGTGTATGGTATGAGCAAGCATGTAGTGGTGCAACTTTTGAGAAGCAAACACCACCGCGAGACAAGACTTCTCAATATTATTGTAATTGATCTCATAAGAGACTAGAGTACGGCTGATATAGTAGATGGCCCGTTCTTTCCCAGTATCATCTGTTTGAGCCAATAATGCCCCCAGAGAAGTATCTGTAGCTGAAATATATAGGATCAATGGTTTCCCTGGAATAGGGGGCATTAAAATCGGAGGATTAGCCAAGTATTGTTTGATCTAATCTAGGCTCTTTTGACAATCCTCATTCCAAACACAAGAAGCACCCTTATGTAATGTCTTGTTGAAGGGTTGCGCTCTATCTGCAAGCTGAGAAATAAACCTCCTAATAGATTGAAGACGTCCCTGAAGACTTCTCATTTGGCTGATATTTCGAGGAGGTGGCATATCTAGGATTGCTTGGACCTTTTCGGGGTCAACCTCGATACCTTTTGCTGATATTATGAATCCTAAAAGTTTGCCTAAGGTGACGCCAAATGCGCACTTCTTTGGATTCAGTCTGAGTTGAAATTGTTCCATACGATCTAGAATTACTTCCAGATCATTGAGGTGTGTGTCCCTTTTTCTTGATTTTGCCAGGGTATCATCCACATAATCTTCCATATTTTTGTGCATCATATCATGAAAGATAGTCGTCATAGCTCTTTGGTAGGTTGCTCCTGCATTCTTTAACCCGAATGGCATGACGTTCCAGCAGTAGGTTCCCCATGCACATGTGAATGCTATTTTCTCTTGGTCTTCAGGAGCTATTTTGATTTGATTATACCCCGAGAAACCATCCATTAGGGAATATCTATCATAGCCCGCCGTCATGTCCACTATCATGTCAATGTTTGGAAGTGGAAAATCATCCTTTGGGCAGGCCTTGTTTAGATCTCTAAAATCTGTGCAGACACGAATGGACCCATCATGTTTGGAGACCGGTACTATGTTTGAGATCCATTCTGCATAATCGATGGCTCTAATAAATCCAGCTCTCAAAAGTTTTTCTAATTCTCCTTTGACAAGTAGAGCTATATGTGGATGCATTTTTCTTAGTCTCTATTTTACTGGCTTGACTCCTGGAGCTATAGATAAGTGATGCATTATGAGATTCATGTCAAGCCCTGGCATGTCTGAGTAGGTCCATGCAAAATTAATTTTCTTTTTCTGTAAAAACTGTACATATGCCTTGGTCTCTTCATCTGATAAAGACTGAGCAAGATGGACTATCTGAGGATTTTCTTCTGTGTTTAAATTGACCGGCTTTGTTGGTTCAATCAATATTGATGATCTATCCTGGAAATAACTCGGCAAGTTATTAAGTACCCCATCCTTAGGTGCCTCAAAGAGGTTTTCACCTTTGGATGCGTCATTTCTTTTTACTATTTTTGGTTCTGATACCGCCACAAAGTGGTTTTCACCATCAGACCTATTTTTCTTTTTCTCTTTTGTTTTGAGACTGAGGTACTTAATATCAGGCTCTGTCATGCTGGTTGTTGGTTCACTGGTGGAAGAAGCCACGGGTTCGAGAGCATTCAGATAGCAAGTAATTTCGTAATCATTATGAAATGTGAGGAATGTGGGCTCTTGGTGGCACTGAGACCAGTCAATCAGGTCAAAGTGAACAAGGGGTAAGTCAATGGTAGGTTCGATGTTGTTAATGCGAAAGGTGTCATCTCTGGTGACCATATAATCGGAGTTCATCAAGTCGTTTCCTAAGATACCTGAATTAGGACTCATCCTATCAAACGAAGCGTCGTCTACTAAAGCGATTTGAGGAGGGCAATCCTCTAGTCTGACACTAGGATCATTGGTCGCATCGGGTTGGGTACTATAGGCATGGATAATATCCACGTCTAGATCAATTGTTGCGTCTGAAAGCGAATCCCACTCATATTCATGGGAGTCTGTCTCTGAGTCATCATTTAGGCCTCGTGATGTAGAAGCCTCAAGGTTAGGAAGGGTTTCCCCCTCTCTAGTGCTAGTATTGGTACTATCCGTCGTAGCTAGGACAGTAACACTTTCCTTTGTCGATCTAGAAGTCATACAATCACTATCCGTTGCAGCTGGGATAGTAGGACTATTAAGCATCAAATCTGTGGAATCTCCCCAAAGGAGATTCGTTGAGGGCACCCAATCATCAGACATATCTTGTTGGTTGGAAAGATCAGGCGTATAATCTGCATCACTGTCACTGTCCGTTGCAGCTGGGACAGGGATACCTTTCTTCTTCTTATTCTCAAAACCTAAGCCGACCATGGATTTATTTTTTCGTCCAAAAAGAGCATGATCAAGAGGCTCAGCTTTAGCGTCCAGCCTATGACTAAGGGGACCAAATCCTGGATATCCCATATTTTTAACCAGTGTATACCCTTTCCCATAAGTTTCAGGTGAAGGAGCAAAATTCTCATTATGTTTGTATTTCTCCTCGCGATATATCCAGTCCCTTACAGCAACTTCCTCTTTCTCTTCTTGAATGGGGACCGAAGACTCAACAAATTTCCCAAATAATGTCATTGCTGATGACGAAGGCTTCACATTTGGGGAGGGTCTCCCATAAGACCTAGGAGAGATTGGCATTTTTGTAAAAGAATCAATCTTATAATCTCCCATCCCAAGGTCTATGGTCTTGAATTTCTGCTTGCATTGTTCAAGTGAACTACTAGGACTGTCAGCTTCTCTATTCAAAGGTACATGTGATCCCGCAGAAATGTTATTAACTGACAGAGCACTGTCTCCAGGGATGCAAATTTCTACACCATTATGGGGAAACTTAACACACTGGTGATATGTCGATGGGACTGCCTGCATTTCATGAATCCATGGCCTACCTAGCAAAATGTTGTAGGCTAGAGGTCCAACATCAACAATTTGGAATAGTATGTCTTTTTCTACGGGACCAATACGAATAGGCAAAACAACCAATCCCTTAGAACTTCTTTCTGCTTCATCATATGCTTTGATTGTGATTCTTTTCTTTGTGTCAATGACGTTCTCGGAATACCCTAGCGCTAGCAGCAAACTTAGGGTACAAATATTGAGCCCCACACCCCCATCTATCAGTACACGCCTAACACGGGTTTTATGAATCATGACCTCGATGTGTAAGGCCAAATTATGTGGGTGACTAATGGATTTGTCATCTTCTTCTGAGAAGGTGAGGAAATGAGGGCTAGCCAAATGGTTGACCATGTTTTGGAATTGGTCAATATCTAAGTTATTAGGGACATTGGCTACTCGCAAAGCATCCTCGAGGACGTGCTTGTTCTTAGGAGATAATTCTAAAAGCTCAAAAATGGATATCTGAGCGGGTGTACGTTGTAGCTGGTCAATAAGATTATAATTGGAATCAGGACCAACGACAGATTTGGGAGGAGCACCTTTGGACATGGGCTGTTTAGACTTGCTAGTGCTAGGACCTTTGATGATAATGGGTGCTTGGGCCTGACCCCTAGTGACAGCATTGAGGGACTGGGGCATTCCTTGTGAGTGAGGACCTCTTATCACCACAGCGGGTCTTTCATTAGTCATAGGAATTGAGTCCACATTATGTCCATAAGGATCTTTCTTTCTCACCATGTTGATATTATCGTCAGCCACTTCAAGCATGTTAATCACATTATCAGCATGTGTGTATGTATAGTTAATAGCCGCCTTGCCATTCTTACTGCTAGAATTCTCTCCTTTTTCATATTTAGGCAAGGGCTCTTTAAAGGCTTTATGGTCTGCATTAGTAGTTAACCCATCCACTTGTAATTGTCCTTTCTCAATAAGGTCTTGGACAAGATGCTTGAGTTTAAAACAATTTTCTATGTCGTGTCCAATCCCATTATGGAAAATGCAAAAAGCCTTAGCATCCCACCAATGAGGTAAAGGATCTGGTATTCGATGTTTTGTAGGATCCTGTGGGTGCGCCAAATTATGAGCAACTAATGTCTTAAAAACATCTGCATAGGATTCTCCCAATTTAGTAAATTGTCTTTTCTCCGTTTTAGATCTCTTTTGATACTTAGGTTTGTCTTGTGGCGTTGACGATGTTTGCAACTTCATAGCTTGAACTGCATGAGAGAGGTTAAGAACTCCTTCATTTTTGACCTGAGATGAATCAACAACTCCGTCGTTGACGACTTGCTTGTTTTTGTTCCAATAAGAGTTCTTTTTGTCCTTGTTACCATTAGTAGGGTTATTTTGGCTATTGTTGTTATTTGTTGGTTTAGCCAAAATTCCTTGTTCTTTTAGGACATCCTCAATGCGACATGCCACCTCTACCATAGTATCAAAGGAATTAAATGGGATTTTCTTGACTTCATATTTGAGTTCTGGTATTAGATTGTTCACAATGATATCAATTCTTTCTTCTTCAAGGATTGTCCTTGGGTATTTCGAACACAATCGCCTCCATCGTTGTAAAAAGGTGACAAAATATTCCCCTTGATTTTGTTTAAGTTTACACAAATCAAGCATTGTGACCGACCTAGATAAGTTGTAAGCAAAATGCTGAACAAATCTTTGGACAAGTTCTTTAAATGTCTTTACTGGAGGGGAAAGGTTGGTGAACCACTCCATGGCTTGACCTTTTAAACTCCTTGGGAATAATCTCAGCAAGTAGGAGTCTTCATGGTGAAAGGAAAAGCTCATTATGTAGAATTGTCAAACATGGTCGTGAGGGTCACCAGTGCCATCATATTTGTCATATGTTGGGAATTCAACTTTCTTAGGAAATTCTACCATCACCACACTTTTGTCAATGGGGTTAGGACATATGGAGTCCAAATGAAATGTGCTCTTGGGAGCCTTTTGCATTTGTAAGATCACCTCATCAGTTGAAGGATTCTGTTTCTTGATCTTTTGGTGAACATCAAAATTATATGGAACTTTAGCGCCTTTGTTGATAAGACTTTCCAAGAATTGGTCTTTGTTTTGTTCCATGTATTGCTCCACATAGGCTTGAAAGGATGGTTCTTGTTGCATAGTCATGAAGTCCATATGATCAAATTTAGCATAACTGCCTCCATGTTGTGAGCCATGATGTGCTCATTGGGAGGGTTGCTTTGAATGTCTATGAGATGACTGTCTCCTATGATGGTCATATCTTGAAGTCCTTCTTCCTCTAGGACTTGGGGATCGTGAGGGTGTCTTTGATCTTCTTCGAGGGCTAGGGGAAGGGGTAGATGGGGCGAGTTAATCCCACTATTGGCTCCCCTCCCGTTAAATCGACTTTGGAGTTGTTGTGCATAGAGTCTATCTTCTTCTTCTTGGGTGACTCTTTTCTGTATATCCAACAATGCACGTTCCTCTTCCTCTAGTTGTCAGAATTTTTCCTTTTTAGCAGCCTGTTCATCTAAGTAGGCTTGCTTCTCTCTCTCAATGCTTCTCAACCTTGTATTTGCATATCGAGAAGTGTCTTTAAGTGGGGAGGTTTGTCTTGAATGCCTTATTGCATTAGCTGCGTTGATATGGTGATCACTAGATTCGTTGTTCTGGTCTTCGTGTTGTGACCCTGAATCTGAGTGAGCTGACTTATGCTGTCTTTCGGCTCGTTGATGAGCATCAAAATACCTCACATTGTTAGGAGGTGACCCGGGTGGACTGGCATGAGAAGAACCACCATACTCTCTTCTGTGTCATTGAAAGATATCCTCGAGAGTTTGATTCATGGCTTCTCTTTGTTGTCGGGTGAAAGTGTAACTCATGTCCATACTTGATGAAAGTGGTATGAAAGAGGTGCTCACTTCACTAGGGTTAGCTCCCGGATTGAAAGAAACCTCGGATTCACTCTTAGGAGATTGGTCAAAAAGGGGTCCTTTTCCCTTAGGTTGTCGACGAGTCTTGATAGGTGGTAACTGGCTAAAGGCAACAGGGGGTCGCTTCCCTTGATTAACTTGGTACCTTGTCGTAACTGACATGAAAGAGAGATATTCTCAATGATAAGGTGACCTTTCAAAGTGTCAACACCAAACTAGGATAATCAAAGTCCTCTATTGTCCAAAGAGAAATGAAAAAAGGAAAAAAAAGGGGGCTTTACCAACACTGTCAAAGAGGTGCTTCAAATCAAAGGGTGACTACCCTTGCACTTTTGAATCAGGAGGTTGGACTAGGCCAAAAGATAATTGAAATAAAAGTGATTTGGACAATAAGAGAACTAAAATTTTCCCAGAATATAACTAACAATTTTAAAGCTGGATCTTGGCACCAAGAATGGCTTTCTAACTTGACAATTATTCCAAAGTGACTTTGTAAATCAAATGATGCTATCCCGGAGAATTAAGAACCAAAAATTTGGAGTCAAGACAGATCTCAAACGTCAGGGTGAGAAGCCTGCTCTAAGACCTAGCCTAATTGACAGCAACTGAAACTGACCAAAATTTAAGCATGACAAAAATGAACCAGGCGATATAATCTAGGCTACTGGGGCGATAAACCTATACCCGTGTGATACTTCGCCCTAAGACAGGCGATACTTCTTAACACTGGCGGGCGATATACTCCAGGCAGGTCGGGCGATAGTCCGTCAGGGGTGAACTATCGCGCGATATTTCTCTTCAAAGGGGGTGATATTTCTAGCATGCGTGAAGTATCGCACGATACTTCGCCTTACAGGGCGTGATACTGTTGGAGAATTATTTAACTCTTGACCAGAATTGTGTGGAATTTGCATTTTTGGGTCTGTTTGGTCAAAATTTTCAGTCTGAGGGTTGATGTTTTTTAATTTCAGTCATGGTATCAGCAGAATTTCGGTAGGTTTGCAAATAGCAAGGGATCAAAACATGGTCTCAAACACTTGAAACAAGGGAAAAAGCGACCTTGCCAAGACAAACACTTGTGATATCAAAATTGAAACAACACCCTATGAATACTACCGATTGTTTGTATGTAAGAACGTTTGCACTGGTATCACACAATCGAAAACACTTCAAGAAAATCTATCCTAGAAAGTCAAGGCTCAATACTTACCAACTTAGCCCACAACTTGATGCCCCCTCGCCTCACACCAAGTGGTTACCCACAAGAGATGTTGGCTTTGTCATGGAAATGTCAAAATGACACAACCAAAGGGACACATATGGTGAGTATCTTAAGGTGATCTGGGTAAACCACTTGGATCAATCCTTGCACTAAGAAGATAAGCGGCTAAAAGGGGGTGGCTTCTATCTAATGGTTCTTAATACGGATTTCCGTTCACAACACCCCTCTTGCTCCTCATAAAGGACTAGGACCTCGCGGCCTCAAGAGTACCTTAAGCATTCTTGTTCAATGTTTTCCTCATGGTCGCAATCCCATGAGCTACTCACATCAAACGAAGACAAGTGTTATGTCTATCAAGGTTTTTGGTGTCCTTGATAGCCTTGAGATTATAGTGAGTTGGAATCACTTGCCACCAAGGAGAATGATGACAAGGTTGTCCCCACTTGAGTCGTTCCTCTTGATTGCTCAAGAGCAGGCCCACTAAAAGATTCCTAAACTAAACAAAAATGGATCAAATCTTGAGGTTCAAGGTTTTTGATTCACCACAAGGGTGAAGAGCATACTCCCCTATCTCAAGAATCTCTCCCAAACACACCAAGCAAAGAGATCAATTACCCCCTTGCTTCCAAAACTTTAAGATGGGTCAAGATTTTCTGATTCACCTAAAGGTGAAGAGCATACTTCTCCTACCACCTCAAGATCCCTTTCACAAGGTATTAAGATTCCTAATACAATTAGTAAATGCCACAAATGAAAGGAAAATAAATAACAAGCAAGAAATGAAATTTTTTTTTTTTTTTTTTTTTATGCTTGGGCAGCCCTGCAAAAACTGTTAGTAGCCCTCTTTGACATGCGTTTTTAGCAATTTTCAAGCAAAGGAAAGCACCTACAAACATAACTCGTTAGACCCACAATGTTAGCAAAATCAAAATCCAAATGTAAATGTGCAATAATCTGATGGATTCAAGCTAAAAGATGCAGGTTAGACCTATCTAAACAAAGGAAAACAAAACAGCAAGCTAAAATAATCAAATTCGGACAAAAAAAAGTGAAAGTGCAAGTCTCTGTCAGATCAGGCGATATTTCTCAGTCTTCAACAGTATCGCGCGATACAGTTTCCTTAGTCGGGCGATACTTCTCAGTCGAGCGATACTTCGCACGATGACAGGCGATACTTCGCCCGATATCAGGCGACAGAAGTCAATATATGCGTGCGATACTCTTTCCGAGCGAACTATCGCGCCAAGACAGGAAGTATATCACACGATATTTCTGAGAAGTGTCGCGCGATAATCTGAGACAGAAAACCAGAGACGCAGATTTTTCTAAAAATTAATCCGAAAATGACAAAAAATGCATCAAATGAAAGGACAAAGCTATCTACTCTGCCCCACGGTGGGTGCCAGAAATGTACACACTAAAATATGCACTTCTATGAACCATTACATGCAAGGTTACTCAAGAGTGAGGCCTCACAAAGCGGCTCATAGCTCTCTATGCATGGAGTTGCAAGGGACTATGAGTTTTGCTCTCAGCTAGAGCTACAAGAAAGTGACCTTGCTAGTCAACCATACAATGAGAGATTCAAGTGAAGACAAGGGCAACAATGCCAATATCTCCAAGAATCTAAATGGAAATGAAATGCAAATGCAACTAGTATGAATGTGCAAGACTAATCTATCAAATGAAGTGCAAACTAAACTATGAAAAGAAGTACAATAGATTCCAAGCCCCTAATTAAGCTATGTGAGATCTAGTCTATTGCATGAAAGGAAATCTAATCTATGATGCCATGAATGTAACTATGAAAGAAAAACTATTATGAAATGCAACTAAAAATGTCAAGGCTTCAAAGCTTGAGTGTCTTCAAAGAGAGCTCCAAAACCTGCAGCATAACAATAGCATAAAATATGGATATGCAAATGAAGGAGAGAGCTCTCCTTTTATAAGAAATGAGGTGAAATGGATCATGGAGATTAAGAGGCAAAAAGTCTTAATCAGCGGTGGAGCTTGAAAGAGGAGCAATCCATGTGCACAAGTATCCTCCAATAGGAAAATAAGAGTTGACTTTATGTCCATATGAGACAAAAAGTGCTTTTCCCTTTTTTATAAAATATGAAAAATGCTTTATTTGTGCAACTTAGGATAAGAGGAAAAGGTGGGCTTTTTATTTAATTGAAAGGGGAGGAAATATTCCTTTTAATTAAATAAAGACTTAGGATAAATGGTTAGCCCAAGGATAAAAATCCAATATATGATTGAAATTAGGATTTGATCAAGAAATTGATATTGTTGAAAATATTGATTAATGATCAAAATGATTCAGGATTGATAAATCAAATAAATGGGGCCCAAAGTCTAGGCGACCATTTTAGGGTGCATACAGTTGGCACCCCTTATACTCCTTCCAAATCTCAAATTTCTCCATCTAAATCTAAACTTCCATATTCCCATCACTCATATTATAAGTCCATTTTGGGCCCTTATGTCCAAATCTCCATCCCCCCACCCTCCAAATCCATTTTGGGCCCCTATGTCCCAAGTCCCCTCCCTTCCTCAAATACCTCTATTTTGGGTCCTTATGTTCTCAAACCTAATCCTTCATCCCTTTCCTCTATTTTAGGTCCTTACATCCATCCATCCATCCACCATATCCAAGTTCACCTCACATCCCTAAGAAATATCCAAAAAGGTACACATCCTTGAATTCATTCCAACATTCCTCCTTTGTAATTCCATCCATAAACTCTTTAAACCATTCATCCTGATGTACCCATACCATGGATAATGGAAGTAAGTTGGGTGTCAAAATAAAAAATTAAAAAAAATAAAAGATGCAACAAGCCAAAAATCCACACAAACAAATAAAAGGATCAACATGTCCCATCTAAATGACATGTTCAAGAAAAGAAAAATACGATCCAAAAGGATGAAAAGTTCAAAAGGCCATAAAGGCCTCAAAATGAAAAATTCAACAATCACGTGGATTCCTAGGCTACTCAATGACAAAAATGCATCTCAAAGAAAAATCCAAATTGGCATCCAACCTTGCTAGTCCAAAAGCTTTCTCCTAACTCATCCCTCTAAAAATCCTCTAATTTCCAACTCCATTACCTCCTTCATCTATTTTGGGACCTTATATCCCAAATCCACCTTTTTTCCTCCAAAATATCCTCCTCCACCTCTCCACCACCCTTCAAGGTGTGTGCCAATGGTGATATTTTCATCTCTCCCATCCATTTATGTACAAGTCTTCCATCTTTCCATCCATTATTCCCCAATCCTTCCATACTCATCCACTCCTTTCATCCAATCTTTTTCATAAGTCCCCATTCTCCTTCCCCTAGTCCATTTCCTCTACCATCTAATCATGCTACCAACATCTATGATAAAATATCCAAAATGCCTTGATCCAAAAAATAAAACATAATATCATGCTGCTCGATGCTTGAGCCCTTCCCCCCTCTCCCTATCACATATCTATTGTCTTCTAAAAGTTCACCTCTTCCATCCATTTACTTATCTTTATCCCCTTGTACCATACACTTGGGGGCAAGCTCCATCGATCCTATGCTACCATATATGTCTTCCATCTTTCATATCTACCATCCATCCTCTTATTTACAGTCCATCATCATCCTTTCCTATCTTTGACCTTGACTATCCCATTTATTCCATCCATCCCTATAAACCATCTATTTTCCTTAGTTTTTATCCACTCCTCTTTGTTATCCTCCATAAGTCCATCCACTTGTTTCTCTTTGATCTTGACATCCTATCCATATCCTACATCTCATATTCCTTGACATATTCACTTCCTCCATCCATAATACCATAAAGCTCCATCCTCCTTTCCATGCCTTTGAACTTGATTATCCCATGCATTCCCTCAATCCCATTATATGTTTCTATCCAAATCCTCCCTCGATTATACATTGTTAGTTTCCATATATCTCCTCCTTATCATTATCCTCTATCTTATTCATACCCCTCATCCTATCCATCCACCTCCCACTTTCATCCCTTTTCCTTCATAACACTTAGAGGTGCCAAAACACAAAAAATAAAATAAAATCCATGCATGCTTTAGGACATCCCTTCCTTCATTCCCTCCATGAATATTCATACCCATCCCATTCATTTCATACATCCTTTTACCCCACCATCTTTCCATCCCTTCCCCTCTCTTTAGTGTGGGGCATTTAACTCCTTTTCAAAATCATCCTCGGATCCTCATCCCCCTTTTCCCCACCTTTTAATCCCCCATATCCTATCACTATTCATTCCATCCATGTACCTTCCATCCATAAACTACATATGTTCCCCTCCCCATTTCCTCTATCATTCCTTGTTTTTCCCTTGTCATTGGTCTCAATCCATTCACTCATCTTATCCATCTTCCAACTTCATCCCATAACATCCATTTGTCCTTTCCATCGCATTTCTAATCCATTTCTATTTCTTCTATTCCAGCCACTTCCTTTATCTTCTAATTCTTCCTACCCCGTTCCTTTATCTTCTAATTCCATTAAACCAAATTTGTCTATCTTCCAATCGAATCAATTTCCCCTCTTCTCATCCAATCAATCAAATTCATCTATCTCCTAATCTAATCCATTTCCCTTCTTCTACTCCTTTCACATCAACTTCCTTTGTCTTCTAATCCCACTAAATCAAATTCATCTCTCTTCTAATATAATCAATTTCCATTCTTCCTACATTCTTCCTATCCAATTCCTTTATCTTCTAATTCCACTAAATCAAATCCATCTATCTTCTAATCTAATCAATTTCCCTTCTTCCCATCCATTCACTCACGTTTCTCTCATTTCCTCTTATCCAATCACTTTCCCTTCCAATCCAATCTCATGCAATCTATTCATCTCCTCTTATCTTCTACATCATTTCCCTTCTTCCTATATCCTTCAATCAAATTCCTTTATCTTCTAATTCCACTAAATCAAATTCATCTATCTTCTAATATAATCAATTTCCCTTCTACTATAATCAATTTCCCTTCTTCCTACATTCTTCCTATCCAATTCCTTTATCTTCTAATTCCACTAAATCACATTCATCTATCTTCTAATCTAATCAATTTCCCTTCTTCTTATCCATTCACTCAAACTCCTCTACTCTCATCTTATCCTCTCATTTTCCCTTCTTGTCTTATCCTCTCATTTTCCCTTCTTCCTATATTCTTCTATCTAATTCATTTCTCCTCCAATCCAATCCTTTTTAATCTATTTTTTAGTTATCTTAATTTCCTTCCTTCCTATTATCTTCAATCCAATTCATTTCTACTCCTATTATCTTATCCAAATCTTCCACTCTAATCCAAATCAACTTTCCCTTCACTCTCCAATCCACTCATTAATAAATCAAAAAATCCATAAAATCACAAAAAAAATAAAAATCTCAAACTAGTCCAATCAAGTGCAATTAATACTAATCCAATCAATCCAATCTTGTAATTTTGTACATCAATCCTTAATCAACCCATAATATTGACCCAAATTAGCTGATAATCTATTGAACCCTTTTAATCAAATCATCATCATGGGATGTATCCTTCCTAAATCCTTTGGATGTGCATTGTTCTTATCATTAACTTTGTCATCCTTAATCAATCATCATAAATCAATCCATCAATTGGTTTTCAGCTTGACTAGGGGCAAACTATTGGTTTGCATTTAGTTTGTTGTACATGCTTACTTTTTGCTTGTCTGCATTATTATTTTTTGCATTTATCATGGTCTGTGCATCCTATTGTCATAATGGCATCATGATCTTCCATATCATGGTGACATAGGCATATAATTGCATTTGACCTTTTTTTATCATGTACTGGACACAATGTCATCACGGTTCCCCATACCTTGGTGCATAGTGTTAAGTACAATATCAAACTTGGGTTTCTCACACCATTGCAACATGAATTTATCTATTCTTCCTTCGTCATCCATCACTTTTTTTTCTTCCTTTCATACCCATATATATTTCGAGAGCACACCCGTGTTCTCCAAACCCACATGTCCTCTCAAGGGGGCACACCAATCTCTCCTCATCATCCTTCCTCATCCTTCTGTGACTGGGGCATCATTCTACTAGTCTTATCCCTTTTATCCACTATGTTTTAATCTTCTTTGATCTAACATCACTTTGTGGTGCTACAACAAAGAGGGGCAAAATGTAGACACCTAAAATTGTCCTAACAATTACCCTTATCCTAGCCAATTAAATAGATTTTTATTATTTATTTAATTTTAGCCTTATTCTACCTTAATTAAATAAATTCACATTTATTTAATTACACTCCTCTTTATCCCTTATCCTTGATTAAATAAATTTATATTTATTTAATTCTATCACATTTCCCCTCATCCTAATCCTCCATTTAATTAAGTAAATGATCTTGGTTACTTAATTAATCCATTCTTATCCCACTTGAAATTAAATATTAAATTTAATTCTATTTGAGCACATGGCTCCTAAATTTAACCCTCACCTAACCTCACTTCCCTAACCTAACCCATCCTTCTAACCCAAGTCAACCCACTTTCCCACTAATTAATCCTAATCTCCCACCTAATCCCATCCTAATCATTTGCACAAGCTTAATCTAAGGATTAAAAAATCCTAATCCAAACCCAAGTCACTTGTGACTTTAGTCACATGTGACTCTTACACACTCTTACAAACCCTTACACACTTGTCAGCTCCCACATGCCATTGACATGTCACTTTCCAATATCTTGGTTCTCCCCTTCTCTTCCACCTTTTGACCCATGTCATTGACATGTCATTTTCCAAAGTTGCTCACACATGTGTGAGAAAATTTATCCCTCTTACACCTTCTTACACCCTCTTACAATTTTTCATGGACATGTCACTTTTAAAGGTTTCTCACACATGTGTGAGAATCTTTCCCTCTTTGAATGGTCAAACCCTAATCCACATGTCATCTACATGGCATCTACTTGGCCTCCACCTCATTGATCTTAAAGAATCATAGCCCTTCATCCAAATTTGAATCTCAACCATCTATTTCCCTCAAATTCATATAAAAGGAGAGCCATCTCCTCATTTCCAAAAAAATCTTTTTCATGCATTGTCATGCCGCAGGATTTGAGCAACCACATACCCTCTTCAACATATCAATCAACATCTTCATAGGGAGGTTTCCATTTGTTTTATGTTGATTAGATTAAACTAGTTGTTTAGTTTTATTCATCATATTTACATGTTTATTTCTCCCTATATTTTGAGGTTTGCATAGGATATGTTAGGATAAGCTTAGTTTGTTTAAGTTTATTCTTTTTTTATGCAATATATAATCAAGACAGAGAATGAAGTGATATGAAAAATTCTAAGGACATTAACTCTTGCATTTAAGCAGACAATGCAGATGATTGAGCAAGTCATACCTTGTACTGAGAACTTCACCAGAGAAACTCTTCTTGGAAGACTAGAAGCAGCAGCAATGGACTTGAGATAATCTGGAGATCTATCTAGAATGGAGACAACATTCAACACACTTAATATTCATCCTACTTTGTCAAGAAGCATTAGTGCAAGTGGAGACTATGCTAGTGGCAACAGATTTAAGAATGAAGAAGACATGAAGATTGAGGAAGGAGTTGTCTTGCTTGTGAAAAGAGAACCAAACGGTAAGAAGATTTTTAAATGTTGGGCTTGTCAAGAATATGGTCATTTTGCATCTAAATGTCCTAAGAGAGTAAAGAAGTATAGAAAGAACTTTAAACCTAAAATATCTAAATAATGTTATTATGCTAATGATGAAGAATTTGAAGCTAGTATTGAAAAATCTCTAAGTGAAAGTGATAATGAGAATGATGATATAGGATTTGTAGCAATAAAAGAAGAAAACCCTAAAACATAAGCTAAAGAAGAAAAAGATTTAGTTTCTCAAGTAGAAAAGAGATTTGATTGGATTATAGATAGTGGTTGTTCACATCATATGACTAGAAACATGAAGAAATTCATAAAGTTTAACAATTATGATGGAGGAATTGTTAGAGTTGGAAACAATGCACCTTGTTTGATAAAAGGAATAGGATCTATTACTCTTGATGGAAAGACTAACACTGATGATGTTTACGTTGTGGATGGATTGAAATATAACCTTTTGAGTGTTGGAAAACTAGTTGATAAAGGATATCAAGTTTGGTTTACTGAGAAAACTTATGTAATCAAAGGCAAGGATGGTAATTTGATTGGAACTGGATCAAGAATGAGAGGTAATGTATTTCAGTTGAATCCTACTGAGATGACATGTTTGATTACTAAGATTGATGATAGTTGGTTATGGAATGAAATATTTTGTCATATAAACTTTGATAACATTGTGAAAGTGAGTACTACACTTGCAGCAAGAGATTTGCCTAAAATTGTGAAACCTACTAACATGATTTTCAAGGATTGTGTTATGGCTAAACAGAAGAGAAGCTCATTTCCTAGCAAGAAGTTCACAACAACAGAGAAGTTGGAAATTGCTCATACAAACTTGAGTGGTCCCACAAGGACTAGAGGATTCTATGGTGAAAGGTATTTTATGATTCTTGTTGACAATTTTACAAGAATGATGTGGATTGCATTTCTTAAAGAAAAGTATGAGACATTTGATAAGTTTAGAGTAATTAAGAAAAATCTTGAAAATGAAGATTAAATGTTTGAGATCAGATAGAGATGGAGAATTTACTTCAAAAGAATTTAACACTTTTTGTTAAGTGAATGACATTAAGAGATAGTTTTCAACCCCTAAAACACCTGAACAAAATGTTATTGTAGAAAGAAGAAACATGTCAGTAACTGAAGCAACAAGAGCCATGCTATTTGAAAATGAAATGGCAAAGATATTCCAGAGACAAGTAGTGAATACAATAGTATATACAATGAATAAAGTATAGATCAGAGAAGACATAGATAAGTCACCTTATGAACTATAGTTTGGACATGCACCATTAGATGCAAATTGGGGAGGTAGTGTTGGTTTCTTGGCTAAGAAAGAAACAAAACTATATTTCACAAAGCACAACAAAAGCATAATATGTAGCAGCAACAAACAATTGTAACTAGATAATATGGATGAACCAAATGTTGAAGGATATTGGAATAAAATTTGATGAGCCTATTGTTATACACTGTGATAACACCAGTACAGTTAGTATGTCTAAGAATCTTGTGTATTACATTCTAAGACAAAACATATAGAAATAAAGTATCATGTAGTGAGATAGAAAGTTGTAGAGAAAGAAGCAGACTTGAGTATATAAGGTCAAAAGAGCAGATTGTAGATATATTTACAAAGCCTTTGCCTAAAGATACATTTGAGTATCTGAGAAGTATGCTTGGGGTTATGCCCCAACCTACTTTTGAGAAGTGATGCAGATTATTGCATCAGTCCAGTGGTATATGAGCCTTATCTTTTTTTGGACTGGATGTTGGTGCTTACTCTATGGGGGAGTATGTGTTTCTGAGCTGAGTCATGAGGACTCTAGTGAAATGTATTTTCTGAAAAGTGTCTTTTGACATTGAAGTTGTTGTTGACATAGTGATGTAGAATTTGTCATTGACGTCAATGGGGGAGAAGGAAAAAACCATCTATTGAAGAGAATTTGAGGGAGAAGGATACAAACAATATAAAATGGAAAACTAAAAGAATTGAGCAGGAAACGAAGCAAGATTTGATTGATGAAGAGAACTTGAAACCATTTCGGAGCAGTAGTGTTGTAGTGTTGGTATTCATGGAACTTGGATGTTTTTTCATATATGTTTCCATCAATGCCAATGGGGGAGATTGTTAGGAATGAATGATGAATATATCCTATGGGGGAGTATTCGTAGCCATTGTGTAGTAGTTTTTGTTACATTATGACTATGATTGTCATTGATGTCAACATAGTGATCTACTGAAGGTTAGTAGAGAAGTAGACAATGTTTGTATTAGAGGATGTGGGATATTGAAGATCAAGCTATGTAGAGTTGATGACTTAATCTATGATGTTTCTTGAGATCATGGTTAAGATTGCATACAAAAATTCAACTATTCATAATAGTTATGTGTAAATCAGTGGAAGCAGTATTAAGGCATTGTTCTTGAGAAGCAGTTTGTGGAAATCAGATGATATCTCCTAATCGAGATAGAATCTGAGCATGAAAAGTTGTATAGATGATGAAGACACAATGATTGTGATGTGGACATGAAAACAAGGTCGGAGGTCACATGAGTGAAGAATTATCTTAATTAGAAGGTGACAGTTTTATGTAATTGTGGAATATTGTGTAACGTGTGGAAGATTTTATTTTGTAATTTGTATGCTGAATCATTTGTAATTATTTGAGTGTGGTATAAAGGAAGGATTATTTTCCTTATTTTAATGTAGAATTATGTGGAAGTGAATTGTGAAATTTAGAAATACTTGTTACATAAGAGGATATGTGAAGTACAAAGATCTGATGAAGTAGTTAGTGTGGTTTGGCACAGTCAGAGGAGAAGTGATAAGTTGTTGAGATCAGTAATCTTTTAGTATTATTCTATTGAGTAATATAGAGATTAGTTGGACAGTGGGTTCAGTGATCTTTCCCTTGAAGTTGTTTGGACAGTGGGTCCTTCTGTCTTCCATAACTCCTAACAGGGTTAGAATCTTTTAACTGGGATTCAAAGTCTCCTAACAGAGATTCATATGTACTGAATATATTTCATAAGGCTCCTAACCGAGTCCATCCTCTCACAAGGAATTTTCATATTAGTGCATCTTTTGTGGGCATCATTCACACCGAGGTTTACTCTTTAATCAAGAGGTTCCCTAGTCAATAGATCTTGTGTTATTGTGTTGTTGTGTATGTATATCTTTCCATGGTTGTTGATTACATTGATTACATGGTTGAAATCTATTAAAGGTAATAAAATTTGTATTTATCTGATAACTAATTCACCCCCCCTCTTAGTTATCTTGGTGGACTTTACTTTCTAACAATGGTAAGGAGAAGTTAGTGTGTAGATTGAAGAAAAGTTTATACGGCTTGAAACAAGCACCTCGATAATGGTATATTAAATTTTATAGTTTTATGGCTGAGTATGACTATAGTCAGTGTATTTCAAACCATTGCATTTATTTTAAGAGGTTGGATGATGATAGTTACATTATTTTATGTTTATATATTGACAATATGCTTGTAGAAGGTTCTAACATGGATAACATCAAGGAGTTGAAATGACAATTAGCACATTCTTGGTATGAAAATTTGCAGAGATAGTAAGAAAAACAAATTGAATCCATCTCAGGTTGATTAGGTTGATAAGGTGATGCAAAGATTCCATATGGAGAACACAAAAGTTGTCAATACACCTTTTTTAAGTCATTTAAAATTGACTAAGGAGATGTGTCTAAAGACACAAGATGAGGAAGACAAAATGTCCAAGGTACAATATGCTTCAGCTGTAGGTAGTTTGATGTATGTCATGGTATGCACTAGACTAGATATTAGAAATGTTATAGGAGTTGTTAGCAGGTATATGAGTCATCTTGGAGTTGAGCATTGGAATGTCATAAAATAGATTCTTAGATATTTGAGAGGTACATCCAATAAATGTTTATATTTTAGGGGCTCTAATATTGATTTAAAAGGCCATGTTGAGTTAGATATGGCAAGGGATTCAGATACCAGCCAGAGTACCACACATTATGTATTTACTGTTGGTGGGACAACAACGAGTTGGATTTCTTGGCTACAAAAGGTAGTTTATTTGTCCATTACAAAGCTATAGTATGTTGCTGCTATAGAGGCAACTAAGGAGATGATATGACTGCAATTTTCCATGGAAGAGTTAGAAAAATCACAGACTAATAATTATTTGTTTATAGATAGCCATATTTCCATCCATCTTGCAAAGAATTATGCCTTGCATTTAAAGACCAAACACATATAGTTGGGGTATCACTTCATTCGGTCTGTATTGGATAATAGATAGTTGAAGTTGGAAAAAATACATACACATGAAAATCCAATAGATATGTTTAAAAAGGTAGTGACAAGGGAGAAGTTGAACTCCTCTTCAGCTTCGATTGGTCTTCACAACTACAAATAATAAGAAGAACAACAGAGTCTAGGATGGGTCAATCTAGTGGGAGCTTTAGGGGTAACGATGTTGCTACAAGATTAGTCTCCAAGTGGGAGGTTTCTTAGTGTGGAGCTTGATCAGTCCCCAAGTGGGAGATTGTTGGTTTGTGGTGACTGATCAGACAAGTACCTGTACACTTTTTATTTATTGTGGGGTTCAAGGCAATGACCCAAAATATTTTTGGGGGTTAACTCATCAAGCATTTTTCATGTTGACACGTCAAGCATTTCCCTAGGCTGACTCGTTAAGATTTTCCCTAGGTTGACTTGTCAAGTATTTTATAGGGGTAACTTGTTAACCAACATAAGTCTTGTTATAATGGCTTAGGGTTAGTGTTTTTTCAATATATGAGAATTTCATAGCTTCTTGCAGTGATATTGAGTTGCAAATTATTGCAAATTATAATACACAAAAATTACACGATAATAAGATTGGACTCTCTATTTGGTGGATGTAGCTCAAGATTGGGTGAACCACATTAAATCTCTGTGTCTACTTGTTCTACTTATGTGTGCTTTATTCCTTTGCATTATTGATTATTTTTGCATGTAACTATTAAATTTATGTTTGCTAATTCTAACATAGGATACATTAATTTGTCCTAGGATCCCTTAAAACCCCTTAAGGCCCATTAGAACCCCTTAAGACCTCTCTCTCTCTCTCTCTCTCTCTCTCTCTCTCTCTCTCTTATTCTTACATTTGGCATATGCCCTATGTAAACTACTGAAAGTAAAATATTTCATTGAATGCAACATTGCACAACATTTTCACTTATATAGGGCGTGCACTCTTTTAACTGCATTGAGATCTACGAAGCCTAAGACTTAGATTTTTCTTGGGTATCAAACCCAATAGCTTGGAGGATTCAAATAGGTCCAGTACATGTTTTCCAACAAAAAAACAAAAAAATCACATTTTTTCATGTGTTCTCCCCTTTAGGTTTTCACGTGGTTCAACAATGATATAATTAGATGACATGATGTTCTAGATCTCTCTCTTAGTTATCTAACCATATCATTTATTTTAAATTTTAATTATGTTAAGCTTTTCATCTCTAATTTCTTTTGTATGTTCGATTTTGTCAAAAATCTTAACGTACAGTATTTTGGGCTTAGATTTTGGCTCGTTTGTGAAATTCTAAAACAATTTACTTTGTAAGAAACTTGAATCCATTTTACACACTTAAAAAAAATAAGTTTTGATTTTTGATTAGTTTTCAACAATTTCTAGGGGAGCATGCACAAATTTCATGTTTTTAGGATGTGTCCACTTCATAAATTCTTAAAACATCATATATTCATAAAAAAAAATACCAAAAAAATCTAAGATAAGCTACGTAGTGTTAGCTAACTTCTCACTTGATTGATTAAAAAAATTAAAAGATGTTAAACATTTTAGGGTGAGCACACCAGATGATATGTTATATTTTTTCACAAAAAATAGGACCACTTTTTGTCCTCCCCCTTTTTGAGGGCCTTAATCTCCACCATTTTCAAGATAAATTAGTAGTTTAGAAACTAGATTCAGAGTACTACAACTCTTATTTTTGTTGCATTTTGAAGATTTGAGTCTAACTATCTTCAATTTCTCGTCGAAGCTCAAAGTTTGCCAATTTTAGAAAAAAGTTGCATCTTATACCCCCTTTTTGGTCACCCATCTCTGTGCACTTACCTTGATCTTAATGAGTGAACTTCTCCTTCAAGATGTAGCCATCTTACATTTAGCTATCTCTACTCACAATTCTAATCCAACTAGTAATTCTATGAATTTGACAATATTTTTGGTGGTTTTCCTCAAATATTTTGATTTCTCTACAAGAATGATTAATTTGTGATTACGCATAAGGCATGCTACACTACTTGGGCTTGCATTACCCTTTGATGCACCATTAAAGTTGATTTTGATCCATCTATCATCCAAAATAGTCCAAGTCATTCCATCATCGGGATTGATAGGAAGATTATCCTTCCAATCCCCATTAATGGTAGACAAATTGTTATTTTTTGATATCAATGATCTTTTTAAGTGTTATTTTTTTCTATCAATAATCTTTTTAACGTTAAAATATGTCTTTAAAAGTTTAAATTAGTTAAAACCAACTATTTTGTAAAGATTGATAGTTCTAATTATAAAGGATTATCACATTTTGTCTAATAAAAAAAAACATTCCAACAAGAATTAAATATAGAATCAAATTAATAAAAATCAATATTGTTTAAATTTTACTATAATAATATAGATTATATACTTAATATAAATCTAACCAAAAATATAAAATTAGATATACAATATGTAGTTAATTGTCAAATAGACAATATAATTTTTAATGTAAAATGTAAATTATGAATTATTTTACATACAACTTTCCATTTTGCAGTAAAAATTAAATTGTCTATGATGTAATACAAATTGGGCTTGTTAATCAAAATTGTCGCTACTTCTACAAGGAGTTGGCTTCCCTCTTGGACTTTCTATCTTCTAGTACTATGACATGCATCTCTCAAGTTTTTCTAGCCCTCCACAAGTTGTTGATGCATGTAGGGCTCTCGCAATCCCACCTTGTTCACTTTTGCAAGTGCAAGAGAATGATGATGAACACATGATTGGAACTATTAACGATGATGTTAATAGTTCTTTTGGTTGACATTTCTATATACATATTTCTCATTATAAGGTTTCAGTTCTTAGTCCATGTGGTCAGTTTTGGTAGTTTTTTGAGGGCTCATTTTATTTCAACATGTCAATAGTTGGTTTTGCCTATTGAGGACATTTCTAGATATAGCTACTAATATTTATATTAATAAAAAAAATCAAGTCTATAATATTTTCCTAAAAAAATTAATAATAAATAAATTATAAGTACAAATAAAACACAATATCACTTAGATTCTTTTATATTAATACTCCTAAGATTATTTGTACTATACTTATTATATTTTTACATGCTTATTAATATTTCACATGTAATAAATTAAAAAAACTCATTCTTTTCCATTTTCAAAAAATAATTAGCAACTAACTCAAAATAACCAAAGCAATATTGAAGTCTTCGCACACACAATGAAAACCATTTTGTATTACATTAAAAATGTACAAGTTATCAATTAAGATCAAATTACATACATTCAATACAACTTATCTGTTAAGATCAAATTACATACATTCATTACAATTGTTAAGATCAAATTGCATACATTCATTTTTATTTTATTTTTTCATTTCAAGAACACCTCACTTATATTGTAAGAAATAACTTCCAACAACTATCATTTTCATTTGTGACATTGTGTAACTATTCTAATAAAATGATGCTTTATGGTTTTAATTTTTAATTTTTTTTTATGTTAATCCCTATGCATATCTTGTGTAATATGTATATTCTATGCTTAGATGGCTCAAATTTTATTTCTTTTATACATTTTAAACTTAGAATGATTAGTATAGTAATATCTATGACTCTCTAACAATTAAAGATTTCAAATCTATTGGATTGTGCTAATGTAGGCTAATGAATCATTAATGAGGTGTTAAAAAAAATAGGACTTGAAAGGGCATGTTGGATCCACTTGCCATCCAATGTTAAACTTAATAGGAAAGAAGTTTGACAAGGTCACCTTGAGAAGAATTATAATCAACATAGTATTACAAGAGGCAAATAAAAAAGAAGATTGCATTGAGATCATGACACAATCAAGCCATTTAAAGGATCTATCATTTGTACACTAAAATTACTCCACACATGTCAAATGGCCTAGGAGTGATGGTGGTGTGAATTAGGGTCATAAAGCCCTAATTTATCGTCCACATAATTACCATGCCTTGTGTTTATTGGTAATCCATAAAAAATAACAAGTACCATCTTTATCATATGTCACCTCAACCATATTAAAATTGCCACACAAAACCCCAGCAGTTGGAGTGCCCATTGAATTTGTAATTCATTGTTATAGAGTGAACTACATCAATGGAAGCATAAACATTAATGATGCCAAAAGAATGATTATCAATATTTATGATAATCTAGAAAGGCATTTGTTCAAATTGGACCCATGGTCCACGATGCATGATTGCCTCTATGGAATGAGAAAGGTGAATGTAACTCCTCCATGATAAACCTTGTGATTGGAGGGAAAAAGAAGTCCATTCAAGGTGAAATAACATGACATGCTAAAAAAATCATGAAGGCAATAATTTTAATTTCCCAAAGACATAGAATACTAATGCAAGAATAATTCTTATGAATGTCCTACATAGAATGTACTTCCTAGAGAGGTTAGTTAGATACTTGCATATTCTAAAAGAGGACATTCATGGACAAAATTCTTGCGTACCATCCTCATCCTCCAAAGTTGAGAAATGATTTTGTAAATGCTCAAAACTAGCTTGAAATTGTAATATTCCATTCTTCCATTTCTTGAAACAAACTTGCCATCCTCCAAATGCCATGTTGGGCTACAGGGGCAATACAAACTATGTGGTTGAGAAGAGAACATAGATGCTTGCTAAGGTGTTTGGACAAAATTTGGTCAAACAAAAAACTTTGAAGTAATTATAGTAATAATATCTTGCCCCTTTGTAGGAGAGTTTGAGATAGCTGATTGAAGTTGCACTTTAACAATCTACTAAATTTTCCTTGAACATTCCTAACATAAGTGTGTCTACACTAATGGTTCACTATGGTATAATTTTCCTTAGCTTTGGGTGCTTCAAAAGATCATAGATAGTTAGAAACCCATGGAGGAGTCTTAACCTTGGGGCAACTAATAGGAAATCCTTGATTTTGTGCACTTAGGATTGGCACCAAAAATGAGTGTTGAGTAGATTCAGATAAAGTAGTTGCTCAATTTGGAAACAAATGTTGATTTGAATGTCAATTGACTCCTTCAGATCTTGAGATAAGTCAAACTCCATGTACAAATGCATTTTTGGGGTCAAGCTTGATAAGAGTGGCTTGGCTTGATACATATAACCTTCCCTAGGGAAGAGGCAATTGTTGGAAGAAAATTCCAGCAAGGTAAAGGAAGATTATAAAACTCAAGCCAAACTGAGATATGGAGTTTCTTATTGTTTGAGATAGAAAGTTCTTGATTCCATGGATGAAAGACTAGAAGAGACAACTAGACATACCAAGAGCCATATTGAATGATGACTTGAACATAGCTTAGTTAAGAGAAACAAAAAAAAGGAACCCCTTAGTGAGGTTTTGAATGCCATCCAACCATAAGGGGCTTGTGTTTAAGCAACCTAATCTTGTAGAACATTTTTAGAGGGGATCTTCCAACACAACAAGTGTATGCTACTATAGACATTGACATGTAGCATCAAAATCCAAGATGGTTGAGCTATACCCACAAAAGCTTGAGAATGCATACCTTGTTAAAAGCTTTCAGATCAAGCTTCCTAGAACACTTGTTTGGAGAAGCCATGGTTTGCAATTGCCAAACTATCAACGCCAATAGAAACAATTGGGATGAAGCCATCCCCATATAAAGAAAGGCTTAAAAGTTTAGCAATAAATGTGTATTGATGTAAGGAAAAGTCACAATGCAAGACCAAGGCCAAGTTATGCAAATAAAGGACAAAAACCCTAGCAAAGCCAACCTCTCCAACCTACCATATATTTAAAATACAAAAAATGATGAAAAATAATTACCAAAATAATGAATGACACATTTTTGAGAGAAAAATAAAAATTTGCTTAAAAACATAAAATAAATGTATTAGCAAAATAGAAATAAAAAATAAATATTACAAATACAATTAAATATTTTTAAAAATAAACAAGATATTCATGTATCGAGGAATATATGTACAGAATAAAATTAGTTTTAAAATAGAACCAAAATATTCTTAAGTAAATAAAATAACTCTAAATTACTGATTTTTCATATTTTAAAATAAATTTTATATAAAATAAATTTATTAATAAACTAACCATATTTAAGTTGATCTAACCAAAATAAATCCTAAAAAAAATGAAAGAGTTATCATTACAATAAGAATCAAATTTACTTAGAACGTGCATGGGCCAACTTGGCTAAATGGACACCCCTCAATCCTTAGCTCTTAGCAGAAGAGATTTCAGCCAATACGCTTATGCTCTCAATAGCTAAAATTACGACCCTCACTAAACTTGATCACAAGCCTACTAGATTATCATTGTCAAGCTCACACTCTGATCTCTATAAAAAAACTATTCAACATAGCATATAATTTTTTTTTTTCAACATAGTATATTGGATAGGATTGAATTTTTGACAAATTTGTTTTGTCAAATCTGAATCAAAACAAGAGTCTAAAATATCTGCATGTGGCGAAGATGACCCAAGTTCGAATTTTGGTAGTATGCTTCAATTCCTCTTCACCCAATTGGCTCTCTTCCAATTATGTGAAGAAAAATAATGAAAATCGGTTGAAACTTTGTCTCTAGTTCAGCGTTTCAGTTAGACTAGGAATCCCGACTCGAAAGACAACGACAGGATTCAGAAAAAATTAATGAACAGTATCTATTGAATGGTAAGAGGCACCCTTCATCCAAGGCTTCAGTTTTATAATATCTATTTTTTTCCAAACACTTTCAAATTCCACGTCCTTCTGTGAGTTTAATAGGGAGAATATAAGGTGCGGTGGGGGAATATGGCAATAGTTTATTTAGCCACCTGTGGATCAATTTCATTACAAAACAGAATGTTGCATGTCAGAAAATGTGACTGATTGTCTGTGGTGACCTCTGTTCAGCAATGTGACAAATTGTCAGATGGTGAATGATTACCAGACGTCGGCAAGTTCGGACAAGGTATTAAGAAATGAGAACAAACAAAAAAATTGGTTGATTGCAGACAATCTGTAACAATTCAAGCTCGATAATGGTAGTATTAAAATCATAGAGCTGAGCTAAATGATTGTTGGGATTGTGGTGAGATGTCAGTAATGTCAGTTGAGATGTCAAGATGTCAGGGATGAATGTAGATATGAGGAATCAAAACAATGAAAATATAAATTATGTTTTCAAGATATAAATTATGTTTTCTATCTTGATAAAAAATTATAAATTATATTTTCAATCCTGTTAGAAAAAGGTTTATATTGTGTTTCCAATGAAGTATCTCAGAAGATAAATCTGTGGGGAAGAAATGGTTGAAGCTGCCATTGCTCCAAATTGATTGTTATACTTCAATCTGGCTTCTCTCCATTAATGGGATGGAGGCCAAATTACTTAAGCCATTACTGCTTCTTATGATTTGCATATGTTTACAGTCCTCTGGAGCAACTGGTTTTACAGCAAGAGAAGATGGTCAGTTTACAAGGCCATTGAATGATTAGTTAGTGTTGATGAGATTTTCAGTGCATTAAATTGAAAGAATGTAAGGAAAACATTAATAGATGAAAGTTCTGAAGCTCATTATGTTGTACAAATGTTGAAAACAGGGTATCATTTCAGATAAGCTTTAAAGGCATTTTCACAAGGCACACACAATATTAGAAGTTTTATTTTCTGGTTAGTGTTTATGTTACAAAATTATAAGCCATGAATTAATGATTTTTATGTTGCATTGTAGTTGTGATCCTCATGGTACTGAAATCAGAATGGCAAAATACACCCCCAAACTGGATTGGTGCAGATCCTTGTGGTTCTATGTGGAATGGAGTCAACTGCACAGGTCCCCATGTTACCTCATTGTAAGTCCACTGTAAATTCTCTACTTTGATATATTTCTGTTGAAAATGAGTTACATCTGAATCGAAGATAGTTCGGTCATTAGTAGCACTGGTAGTTCAATAATAAAACGCCCAGTAACAATGTGAAATCCTAAATTCCACTCTTAACTGATCAATGGAAGGTTTAACAATTTCTGGACACTGCAGAAGAGAGCATTCGTAGATTCCATTAATTTTGAGTACCTGAATTTCTTATAATAGCGTATGTTACCCCATTTGGAAAACTATTATGCAGGAACTTATCAAATATGAATATCAGTGGAACTCTTCCAAGCGACATAGGGTCTCTCATTGGCCTACGGTCTATGTAAGTTAGCATCTATGAGGACTTGTACATGACTAATTTTTAATCTCTCGAATGCTTAGTTTGGGGAGCTTGTGCTTTATGTGTCATAGCATGAATGATCAATTTCACATTCAAAATTGCAGTGACATTTCTTACAATTGGGGAATCACAGGAGAAATTCCAACTAGCATTGGGAATTTAATCAATCTGGAGTTCTTGTAAGGAGCTTATCTCATCCCATCAGAAGAATGTATTTTAAAGAAGCCCTCTTCCCAGTTTTAGTTTATTTTCAGAAACCAAATTGACTGGCATAACACAAAAATGTTCGTTTCACTCAAGGTTATCAGTGCTCGCATGTTTTTGCAGCTTAGCTATCGGTTGTGGTCTTACTGGACA
The DNA here is from genome assembly GCA_027943335.1 of Chamaecyparis obtusa. Taxonomy (NCBI): domain Eukaryota; kingdom Viridiplantae; phylum Streptophyta; class Pinopsida; order Cupressales; family Cupressaceae; genus Chamaecyparis; species Chamaecyparis obtusa. The sequence continues at coordinate 108,094 of BSBK01001760.1, read as the reverse complement.
GATCCCATATGAAATGGGGAACATGAAATCCCTTTCTTTTCTGTAATATTTCTACCTAGCTTTCATGATTTTACTTGTACTGTTAGTTGTCTTCTTTTGTATGAACAATTCTGGAGCTAATTAATTCAAATGTATTCGAACATGCCAGGGCATTGAATTCAAACAAGTTAAGTGGACATATTCCCTCTTCTCTGGGTGGTCTTGAAAAACTGTACTGGCTCGACCTTAGCGACAATGCACTCACTGGCAGCCTTCCAGTTTCAAACAGCCATGAATCTGGATTGGACAAGCTTTTTAATGCCAAACATTTGTATGGATGGGAATTATAGCCATCAGGCTATTGCTTAATCTTTTGAGTCTTTAAATTTAAATTGGGTTAATGTCAATTTATTGCTCACTAATTTTCTCTTATATTGCTAATGTGGGCTTAAAGCCACTTAGGTAAAAATCAATTGACAGGGCCCGTTCCACCAGAGATATTTCATTGCAGCATGCAGCTCATACATTTGTAAGTAAAGTTTGCAAATGCTATAATCCAGGGCATTTCATCTCTGTAACACACACGTTTTAACTCGTATATGCATTCGAATCGTACGCAGACTATTTGACAACAATAATTTGGAAGGAACGATCCCTTCTACTCTGGGACTGGTAAAGACCCTGGAGATTGTGTAAGCTATTCTCCCCTGTTTCATCTTATTGCCTATGGGCCCTGTATTGCTGTTTTATTTCTTTTAGGGAGTGTGAATTTTAAGAGAACATGATGCTAATGATTTTCCACAGGAGGCTTGATCGAAACTCTTTGAGCAGCGCAGTTCCGTCAGAAATTAGCAACCTGACAAATCTTTTTGAACTGTAAGCTTCATCTCTGCATCTATGTGAAGTATATCAGTTTTAATTCATAAAAAAAATGCTAGTCGCTTTTTATTGTAATTGTTGTATGAGCTTTCAAATAAGGGTTATAAACACCCATTCAGTATGCACAGCAGTTTGATTTGTTCTGGGTCTTTGCTCATAAGTACATTTCAAATGTGTCCTTGTCAGGCATCTATCAAATAATAAATTGGAAGGGCCAATACCCGATTTGTCTGGGATGATTCAACTTCAGTATGTGTAAGTATCCCCTGCTTGAATCATTAAATCCTTTTCTCCAAATTCTTAGATTCAGCGTAATTATGGGTTTCATACTCGAATTTTTTAAATCAGGGATTTAAGCAACAATTCGTTCTATCCTTCTGAAGTACCAGACTGGTTCACAACTTTACCACGGCTAAGGGATCTGTGAGTTCTGGTTCAATTTTATCTTGCCAAATTTGAAACAGGGATATCAATGTAGGAAGCAATCTAATGCACAGAAGCTGTACTCTTGTTTCTTTCTTTCAAATTCCCTCAGGATAATGGAAAATACTGGATTGACTGGCCAGCTTCCGAGTGAGCTCTTTGATTTGCCTATTATTGAGACTGTGTGAGTGCTATATTTACTGTTTTTCTTCGTACAATGTTCAATTTAGTTATGTTAAAAATATATTACATTTCTCTAGTCTGTAATGTTGTATAATGATGTTTGTTTGTAGGTTTGACTGTATTGATTTTTTATTATTTATAATTCAAATCATGCTTTATAATCTATCATCTAAATATAGATAACTAAATTGTTGATATTATATTATTTGAATTTGAGATGTTGCAGGAAGCTTAATAACAATGATTTCAATGGCACGGTAAAGGTTGACAACAAGGCCAAGGGACACTTGCAAAGCATAGATCTAGAAAACAACAAAATAACATGGGCTACACAGCCAAACAATATTAGTTTAATGTAAGCTATTTTATCAAATATATCAATTTTTTATAATCTATAAAATTATGAATAATACTTCTGGATTTGATTGTGTGTTATTTTTCTTATCAATATTTTGAATCATCTTCAGTGATCTATCATCAGAATGAATGAATGAAAGCATTTATTCAATCTGACAATAGATCATAGAAGGTGATCTGACATTAATGAAAAAAAATATGCTCTTTTATCCTAATGACAGATCACAGAAAATAATCTAGAACATTAATAAGAAAAATAACATAATCAAATTGAAAAATGTTCATTCATATTATGATCTTATTCTTATCCCTTGTAATGAAGTTGTCCATATGACCGATATTTATTTTAATGTGACATCAGGCTTTTGGGGAATCCAGCTTGTGACACTGAGGCTGGCCTTTCAAGCAACAAATTCTGTCATAGTATGAGTGCCCTTCCAGGATCCTATACAACAAATATGGGAGTCTGTCTCGGCCGAACATGTTCCGGAGATTTAAAGCCAAATCCTCGGACCTGTCAATGCCAAGTTCCTTATCAGGGGGACTTAATATTTATATCTCCCTCATTTTCAGACTTGTCTAATGCATCAAGATTCAAGCAGTTGGAAGACTCCCTAATCATGCAAGTATTTTTGGACTCTGTCCTAATTTGCTGCCTTAGTTTTGACAACAACAACTATCTGAACATGAGAGTGGAGTTTTTCCCATCAAAGAACAAGTATTTCGAGAGAATGGAAACAGCCAGGATAGGGTCCACCCTTAGTTATCAAATTTATAAGGCTCCTAGAGAATTTGGCCCTTATTATTTTATTGGAAATTCATATCCCTTCCAAGGTAATAACCAGAAATATACTCTGTAATTCACATAGCTTTCGGGCATACTGGTTTTTAATAATATCTAAGAGAATTATTGCATTTCTGTTGTTCCATTTCAGATACTACAGAGTCCGGATCAGGGAAATTAAGCAAAACAGTAATAGTTGGCATCTCAGTGGGTGGTTTTGTTATGGCTTTTGCAATTCTTACTCTGGGACTTTATGCATTCCGTCAGAAGTACAAGGCTGCCAAGGCAATTGAATTGAGCAACCACTTTGGTAAAGTATCTTGCTATCTGAAATTTTGAAAGTTGGGAAGCTCTTCTTCTGATATTTAATATGTGTGCTCCTGTTTCAGCATGGAACCCTGAAAACAAAAATAGCGGGACAATCCCAACATTGAATGGTGCCAGATGGTTTTCTTTGTCAGAGTTGAAACATGCTACAAATAATTTCTCCGAGAACAATGTTCTTGGTTCAGGAGGATGTGGGAAGGTAAACACATTAAACCCTGTTACAAAGTTCAAGCCTAGTAATAATATTCTAGGTTTTGTTGAGAAATTATGCTTGGCATGCATATCATATGTTCTGGGTCTTTTCAGGTTTACAAAGGTGAATTATCCAGTGGTGGTGGAACAGTAGCAATCAAAAGGTTCCAATTAGAGGGATTCTCACAAGATGGGGTGGAAATAAAGAACGAGATAGAAGTCTTATCAAGAGTCCATCACAGAAACCTTGTAGAATTGAAGGGTTTTTGCCTGGAGAAGGGGGAGCAGATGGTCGTCTATGAATATATCTCAAACGGTACTCTCAGAGAAAACCTATGCGGTGAGTTGCCCTGCCAAGTTAACTCCACAAACAGCTATTTTTTGTTTATCTAAGTCCATAAATTCTTGCATATCTATCTATAAACGCTAACAGTGCATCCCAGGAAACAAAACTAAGTCTTTTCAGTTATGATATTAATTGGAATAAAATTGCATAATTTTTTAGTCAAATTCATTGATTCATATTTCATGTGTAGAAGTTCACATGAACCTATTTTTACCAGAATGAATGATTCACTTAGCATTAATGCATTCAAGTGATGTCAATTTATGAAATATAGATAAATAAGTTTGACTCCAAAACTATGCAGTTGAATTCTAATATTAATATCATGAGAAATGGATTCATGTAAACCCTATTCGTAAATATGAGTCAATGAGTTTGACTCAAAAACTAAATAGTTGAATCTTGATATTAATAGCATAACTTAACATGCTGCGAAAAATTCCTCTACTTTTATAGAGTCTTTCCAGGTTGCAGCAATGAATAAATTTGCTTAAAAGAAATCTTTCGATGTTGAATTGAGTTGGCCAAATTCTTTTGAATCAATGCAGAACAATTGGTCTTTTTTCTATTTGGTAGACTAAAGAAAGAAAGAAAGAAAAATCTGTTTATAGTCTGTGATGCCGGGCAGCCTCTGTATAGTTTTACAGATGACTTAGAGTAATATGGGACTACCTAGTACTCCTTGAAACAAGCACCTAATTGTACCTTATATGAAGCAAACATACCTTACCCTCTGTGAAATTTAAACCCGTGATATCTGCTTTAAGAACACAATTTTTCCACCACTAAACCAACTCAAATTATAAGATTGATTTACAGTGAAACCCTATATTCCACTAATGCCATTTGTGGGTAGTTGGGATTGCCTACCAAAGAGAAGTCATGTATATCTCCAGTTAGAGAATTTATTTATGAAATAATAAGGATGGATAATTGATCTGTGCACGGTGTTGAGTTCAAAACCTCAACAGTGGAGATCAAATCATTTGATCCCTAGCGATTACCAATTCAGCATTATAGCAAAATCAAATCAAAATGTCAAAAATTTAGAAAGGGCTAGCTATTACACCAGGATCTGGGTATGATGAATTTTCATTTAACTACATTTCTCTAATAATTTTCAGGGAGAGGGGATGTTCACATGAACTGGAAGACAAGGGTTCGGATAGCACTTGAGACAGCTAGGGGTTTGGCTTACCTGCACAACCATGCAAACCCACCCATAATCCACAGGGATGTCAAGTCAACTAACATATTGCTGAATGAGGATCTCACTGCTAAAGTAGCAGATTTTGGTCTATCCAAATTCATTGCAGAAGGAAGCAAAGAACGACCTGGTAAAGGTTATGTGTCTACTAAAGTGAAAGGGACACTGGTAAGCATAATACATTCAATTGGATTATTTTTGTTTTTATAAACATGTTAAGAAAACAATCTATATCTTTATATAACCAAATACAACTATTTGAATAAACAAATATTCAAACCACAATTATTATCAATATTCAATGTATGTATAAATGATGGGTTTTGTTTGTAGGGTTACCTTGACCCAGAATACTATATGTCCAACCATCTGACGGACAAGAGCGATGTGTATAGTTTTGGCGTTGTAATGTTGGAGCTAATTACAGCACGCCCGCCTATTGAAGAAGGAAAATACATTGTCCGCGAAGTGAGGAGAGTTATCAATAATGGTGGATTCAATGCCCTGAATAAACAGTTATTAGATCCCTTCTTGAGTGACTCAGACCAGCTAGGACTTGAAAATTTTGTGAATCTGGCATTAAGTTGTGTTGAGGAAGCAATTGCACATCGACCGGCCATGAGCGATGTGCTGAAACAATTGGAATGCATTGTGGAAGAACAAATTAATGGCTCCGCATGCGTGGAAATCAAAGAGCCCTCGCGTCATTCATCCATTGATCGAGATGTCAGCTCTGAGTATGCCTTGTTTCATTACAGTGGACCATATATTGTGCCTACCACTATTGAGCCGCATTAATCCATTGTGCACAACTTCAGATCATGAGATGCAAGAAGATAAACAATGTCTGTCTTGTATTGGTGAGATCAGAGATTTGGTATGGTTATGTCGACTGGGTACAGAGGTATGCTTCGATGATAATAAGGAGTGACTGTAATAGTTTGAGTGAATTTGAGAGTATTGTTTTATATTTTTTTAAATAAGTAGATGATGTAAATGGGTTTTTGGTCTATTTGGTGAAGTTGAAAGATTTTTAATAAGCCCACCAGAGATCAAGTCTTGCTGAGTGTAAGACTGCTACATTAAAATAAGAGATGAGGCCAGTATCATGCCCCTAAATATAAGGCACTTAATTCAAACATATCTTGTTTATTTTAGTCAAATTGTATGTAGTAGATAAGATGAAACAATTTTTAAAATATAATAAGTATTGTGTATATAAAACACTTTCGATGTTTTTCAAATGAACATATATAAGATATTTATAATTTTTTTTGACATATAGAGTCATCTTTTATTATTTCATTCAAGTAGAATTTCATTTATAGTAATCAATTTTAAACAATCAAACATAAATTTGAAAAAAAGAATTATTACTATAAAATAAATAAATTTAGTTTAAAATAAAAATAAAAAGTATATCAATAATATTAAGTATCATTAAAAATAATTAGTATTTAATGAAATATAGATGTTTTCATCATGATTTGAAATATATTAGACATGTATCAGTAATAAAAGATTCTTAGATTTAGAAAGGACATGAAAATGTGTGTCTAAATATACATACTTGTTGAGTGATATATTTCTAAAATAGTCCATGTCACGGAATCTAATCTAATTAGTACATGACCTTGTCTATTATTAATCTAATATCAAGTAAAATCTTTGTCTATTATTAATCTAATATCAAGTAAATCGTTGAGCCTTGTATACCTATAATTGTGATAATGGGTTGTATAAAAAAAAATAGATCTTTAGTAAGATGGAGAGAGGATTGTCAACTTCCATTATAAAAAAATCCATGCCTTAAGTGATCATATACAGGGTTGGAATATTATGGATAAGGAGCAATTGCCTCCTGCTATGGTTCTTTTGTTGAGCAGTTGGTTTGATAGTGATAGAGTTTTCTAGTGCTCTTTCTTTTGGGCACTTTGTTTATATCTCCTTTGTATTTGAATAAATTTTTACCCCTCTTTTAGTACATAATATTTTTAAAAAATAGAAACGTAACATTTATACGATATCAAATAAATTTTAGATTCTTATAACTTAAAATATGCCTAGTTGTGTCTAGTGTTTAGTGTAAACTAGGACACACCATTAAATAGATGTTCTTAGAAATAACACTCAAATTTATTCCTTGACATTCATAGAGGCAAGGCATGAACCTAGAGAAGGGGAATGAAAGTATGTTAGAAGATATCATAGTTAAAGTGTTAGCAATCGATGCTTAATTAACAAGAGACTGTCACTCTTCTTCACTTTAAATAAATTAAAAAAGTATATCTTTTAGAAAACTACACCCCATGCTTAGAACTAAATAATAATTGTTATCTTAATAGTATGATATGAAAGATAATCCTTTTATTAAATAAAAAATATATGCAATAAAAAATTAAGCATAATTCATATTCATTAAAAAAATGCAACTAAAGGTCATCATCATAGAATACCGTGGGTAAAAAAATATTGATATACTTCTAGGAATGATTCAAAATATCAGATCCCATGAAATATAATAGAATCAACATCTATAAGCCATATATATTGCTGAAATAGTATAGATTAAACTAATTTTTTTTTTTGGGTTGGTAATAAGTTATATTTTATTAATATATAAAAGCAATTACATAATTGGGTAAGCATACAAAATTGCTTCCAAAGAGCCCTTACAATCCAACAGCCATCTAAAAAGACCCATCTTCACCCTAAAAAACAAAAGAAAGGGCCAAACAAAAAACAACCCACAGGCCTTTGAAGGTAACCTTTAAACAACTACTACAACAATGCCACCTCGAGCATAACTTCTGCCAGACATGAAGCCAACGAACATCTAGATGAAACCACCCACAAAAACTAAAGAAACATCTATCGCCCCACCATAGCTAGACCACAATCGAAGGGAGACCAAAATTTGCTAACTCCCAAAGTATAAACAACAAAAAAATGCAGCACAAACACCGTATTAACTTGCCTTTACAACTCCCGCTCCACACTTGCATCGGAGAGAATGATGTTTCTTTGGGAAGGAGGCCGGCACCTGCGCACCCCTGTTGTCATCCATAAAATTTGCAATGCCCTTTTTCAGACATTTCCATCTAGCTCTCCTTGCCACCAAATAACTGACCCTATCCACCCTTTTTGGCCATCAGACAAAGGGAACAATGCCGACCTCCACCCCTTCCTCTTCATTAGATAAGCATTCGTGGTAATCGAACGCCCACCTGGGATGCGCCCATTCAAGTAATGAATCCATCCCCACAATCAACTCCTCTTCAAATAGTTCCTTCATAACCCAAGCCACACAATTTTTGTGTTCGCCTAATTCCAGGCCCCAGGCCATAATCATAGTTGCAATGTCCACCTATAACTTCCACTTTCGATCACCATTATGGAACTGAGGCCCTAGCATCTACTGGAAAGCTTGGACAACCTCCTTTGAGGGGCATTTTAACAACACCTTCACCCTATGATCATCCACTGGGCCAAAAATCCCTTTCTGCTACCGCTTGGTGTGGAAAGTGAAAGTTGGCTCCATTAGAGCAACAGGGATCTTCAAATCAGAGGCAGAGAGTGTAATACCCCAAAATTGGCACCTTACAATTTCAATCAATTTTGGTGCATTCCTTGAATTTTTGCATCATCGAAGTCCTACTTTGCTAGGCAATTTTCTCTCTCCTACTTGACTTTATTTGACTAGATGTCAATTGCAAAAAAGCTAAATTTGCATTAATCTCACACTATAATTAATTCCTAAGTCTTCAACTTTATTAGCTAAATAATCCCTATGATAAATTAATTTAATTCTAAAGTCCTAAGTGCTTTTAATTAAATTAAAACCCACCCCCTTTACCTAATACACAAAGGAATTAATAATTACTTAGTTATTTGAACAGACACCTTTATTTGAATTAATAATTCAAATTACTCGAAAGGTCACCCATATGTGGTAAAAATGCATTCTTTTAGCTAAGTAATTCCTTAATATTTGTCTCAAAGGGGAATGAAGAGTCAACCGTTTCATTTCAAGAACCTCTTCATTCTCTCCCCGAGTTTGTCTATATTATGAACCTTCTCCTTCATTCGAAAAAAGGCAATTTGTGAGAGTAACAAAACTATAGCTAATTTTAGTCTCAACTTTCATATTTTCAATGTTTATTGCATAATTAGAATACTTTCTCATTCTAATTTAATGGCATTTTGCATATTAATTAGTTTTCTTATGTTTTTTTAGAGTAATTCTTATATCTCATTTCAAGCTTTTAGAGTAAAATACGCACTTCAATTCTTAGCTTAAAGATTGCATCTTCATTCTTAGATTAAGTTGCACATTCATATTAGATTAATTTTATTTTTGTTCATCTTTCAAGCTTTGAAAAATCCTCCGTATTAGCTTGGTCTTTCGGTTGTTGGCTCTCCAATTTGAGAGCAATTCAAACACCCTAGTTAATTAGGAGGCAATAGGTCGAATATATAGAATCCTCAAATTGATTAATTCATACTCTTCTTCATGATTTGATGATCGAGCAATGACTATTTGTTTCTATGGCTGGATTAGAGGTCCACGTTTAGCTATAAACATTTTGGTGCCCACCGTGGGGCAAAAAAATTGATTTCTGGTCTCACTCTTGAATTTTTCTGATAAAGAATTTGAACTTTGTCGTGCGTCCATACTTTTCTTTGTACGAAATTTTGTGCGAGATTCCAGAGTGTGCCGCATGAAGTTTTGCTCCCAGTAGCACTCTGTCACGTGAAGAAACACTTTTATCATGCAAGATCATGTACTTTCTCGCGCACAGCGTAGTACTTCCTTGTGCAAAGTTTCATTGTCAGGCACTTAATTTTTCCAGATTCTATAATTTGCTGTTATTTTTCTTGACATTTACTTTTTTCTTTTGATTTCCTGTCTCTATTTTTTTCTACAACGTAGCAGTGGTTTACAGGTCACTTGTCCAAGATTATCAAAACTTTCTAACAGTTTGCTTATAGGACGGTTGTCGAAGATTATCTTAAAAACATTGTGCTTGTTTACTATTTTTCATTCACATAGTCTAAATAGGGCTCCGTTAAAATTTCTTAAGGGTCTTGATAGCAAAGTAGGCGAATAGGCTCTTCATTACATGGAAGTGATGCCCATGAATGAAACTGAGACCTAGATGTTGCTAGAATGATGGATACCTAGGGAAGCGGGGAAAGGTAGTGAATCTTTAGCACTTTCACTCATTAGGGGATTATGCTCTTCTCTCTTTGAGAGAAACAAAAACCCAAAAACTTGTGGATTTGGTGGAGTGAAGCTAAATCAGTGATGAATATGCTTGATGTGTTTGGGCAAGGTTAAGAGGTAGAGAAGTATGCTCTTCTCTTTTTGAGAGAAACAAAAAATCTGACCCTCGAATCTGAGCCAAGTTGAGTCACCTTTAGAGGGCCTGCCGGAAGTTGAACCTCCGGGAACGACCCAAGTGAGTACGCACCTTTCACATGTGATTCCACCTTACTATAATAAAGAATGCTTTGTTGAGTCTAAAGACTCCAAGCCATGTTAACTTCCTTCTCATGATTTTGACTATCATCTTGAGAAGGCTCTGTCTGTTGTACTAAGCAGCGCCGCTCCTAGCCCTACTTGTGGAGGTGTATGAATTTTAGGTGTCGATGTGGCTGCAAGGCCCTAGCCCTGTATTAGGGGCACAAGAGGTTAGTGTGAATGGAAGCCTATTAAAAACTTTCCCTAGTTAGTGGCCTACTCGGTTCACATCCGAAAGGAGGCATAATCTTTGCATAGGGAGGGGGATGAATCTCTCCCGTAGATTCCCACCATAGGCATGCACCTGGACGTTTGAAGGTGGTATATGACACTGGCCCCTGCCACAAGGGTAACCTTTGAACATATACTATTGAGTCCTTGGAAACACCAAAAATACGGGCACCCTCTAGGGGGTGACATGGCTATGTGAGGTGCACGCATGTGCATAAGCAGTGGGGCAAAGGTTTTGTCTTCTCACCATTTTTTTTGTAGGGATAACTATGTGTTTGTTATTGATTCTTAAACTTGTCCAATCATGATTAAACAAAGACTCCCATGATACTACCAAGTTGCTTTGTCCTTGGTAGGTTTGTTAATGACTACTTCTTGTATCACAACTGCTTAATCTAAACCTTCATGTTTGTAAACGAATGCTTGAAACCCTCAAACCGAGATTGTTGATTAAACTGTCCTTCAAACCTGTCTGGAAACTAGATTTTCAGTCAGAAAATAGTTTAGGCTGTATCTCAGAACTTGAATTTTTACCTTGAAAACTATGTCAAACTGTCAGAACTTGGATTTTTCCTGTGCAAAGTTTCACTTTTCAGAGCATTTCCTCGCACAAAGTTTCATTCTCTCACGTGAAGTTTGGTGTTTTATCACGTGGCTTAGTGCTTTCTCATGTGAACCTATATCCAGATTTTAAAAATAGTGACTGAATTCCTATTGACTGGTCAAACTTCTACCCAATTTGCTTTCTATCTGAGGTCTATTTGTCTATTTTCCTGCTGTTCACTATTAGAAACTAGGTGTCTCGAGTTGGGAACCAATCAATTTTTGCTTTGACTCATTTTGTCTCTCTTTGGTTTACCTTATATCTTTGTGCTTTGGTATCTCATGTCGTGATAGTCTTATCTCGACTGTTCTAGCCACTCTCTTGACGATTCATGCTAGGTCCATCTCGCATCTTGGCTGTTCTAGCCATTTATCTCCTTTTTGTTGTCTTAGAGACAAAGTCTAGCATTATATCCTAAGTCTTCTCTCATCGCATCTTTGTTTATGACTGTCACAACTAGAAGTGGCAAAACTTTCCCCATTCAGAATATTGGTCAAGGTAGAGGCAAACCTTGTGATCGAGAAATAGATCATCATGAGGGATCCTCAAGTTCCTCATTGACTACTTTGAAAGATAACCCGACTCAATCATCACCTCCAGTGTTTCAAGAGTGTTTTAATCCCTTGTTTAAAATGCACCCAAGTTTCTCATCTCGAGAATAGGACAACTCATTCTTCCAAGACAACTCATTGTTTCATAACTTTGGGAGACCACTCCCTCGGACTACCCCTATTATTGAGTCTATTGATCCTGTTGAAGATATCAACTCGTTTGAATCTGTTGACCCATTTGATCTTGTTCACGAACCAAAAGTTACCTTAGCTATGCCCTTTCGACATCACTCATATCATTTTACTGAGTCTTCAATTGCTACATAATCCTACATTGACAAGATAGGAGATCCTTTTGATTTCCAACAAGGCAAATACAACCGGACTCATGACCAATCTCAGAACAAACAATATCATGGTCAATCTTCTAATGACCAACATTAGGCTCGATCTCAAAATGAGCAACATCATGGTCAATCTCAACATGACCAAAATTAGTCTCACAATGATGATCAATCTTGAAACAAAGCTCAAGGTGATCGACAAGCATATCACTATCGCCCTCCTCCATTTGATCAAAACCAAGATGATTAGCAACAAGATCAAATTATGAGTATTTATGAGATCCTTGGTAATGAAGATGATGTGATAACTTAGAATGATATAGATGCTGCCAAAGCTAATAAGAGTCTTATCAAAATGATGGAGATCCTCCTTATAGAGGAAATGGTGTACTTTCTTGAGTTAGCTCGACAAGGGGCTAACTTACCCCCGGACTTCCAAGTTGAAACACTTGTAGCTAAAGAGGAAGAGATTGAAACTACCAAGTTGCAAAAGATGGTTCAGAATATGCAAGCCCAGATTAGTCAACTTGCAAAAGAAAAGGATAAGTCCACACAACAATTCACAATGGATAGCATATGTCCTTTTCTATTTGATAAGAGTCTTCACATGCCTCCTTTCCCAAAAGGAGTGGAGTTTCCCAAATATGACAAGTACATGGGTACCACGGATCCCCAAGACCATTTGAGGGAGTTTGGTGCCTTGTCCATGGAATTTATGCATGATCAAACTTATCTTATGAGACTCTTTCCCTGTAGCTTGGGTGGGCCAGCTATGGAATGGTTCTACTGATTGCTCCCTAGCATTAAGACTTTTGATGAGATCGCTAATCTATTTCTCCAACATTATTCTCACAACATTCAACACCCTGTCAACATTCACGATCTATGTAATTTGAAACAGTGACAAGGAGAGTCTTTCTTGTCCTTTCTCCAAAGATGGAGACAACTTTGCACGAAGTATCCTCATAAGTTACCTAAATCTGAGAAACTTGATATCTTTTTGGATAACCTCGTTCCTATTTTTGGATATCAAGTGCAACTACAAGGTCCTTTGACTTTTGACAACATGATTAAGCAAGCTTTAAGAATAGAGGCTTTTATGGTCAAGAAAGAAGAATTAATTTTGAATAAGGACAATAAACAAGGGTTCTCCTTGAACAAGGATAAAGGAAAGGCTGTCAATAAAAATAGAGATGTGGTAAATGATGGAGTGGTGGATAATGTGTCCACAAAGCCTTCTAAGTCTATTTTTAATCTCACCTCAAGTATACAAGCAACTAAGGCTGTTGAGAAGACTACAACGGACAATTAGCAAACTTCAAGATTCTCTAAGAATAAACCTTGGGCCTCTCAACCCAAGCATGAATTCACCTCTCAGAGAGCCCCTTGATGTGGTCTATAAAAATCTTGTGTAGAATAAGATTCTCACTCCTTTGGAGAAGCATCTTTATGACCCACAACCATGACCTCATTGGTGGAATGACAATGCATACTGTGACTACCACCAAAACATTGTTAATAAGACTTCTACTTGTCTTTAGTTGAAACATAAAGTTCAAGATCTAATTGATAATGGTGACATTGTTGTACACAATCACAACAAGAATTTAGACCATTAGGCATTTAAGGATCCTTTCCATCCTCATGAGAAAGGAGAGTCTTCTAAAGCTAATAATACCAATGCCAAAGTTAACTATACATACACTACTAATGATAATGTCATCAACATGATTGAACCTGGTGGGGTTGAGTATTGTGATGTGATCACCATCAAGGGGAGCGACGATGCTCCTAAATCTAGGACTCCTTTCATCATCCATAGTTCCTCATCTTGTTCGTCTGAATCTGAACAATTTTAGGATTGTGCCAATGTTGTTACTCGATCCCATGGAAGAGTTGTTTTGAAGGGTCTTGACCCTCTTACATCCACTCCCAAGCAAGCTGCAGATAAGACTATTGCTGGTCCTACCAATGAAGTCTTGAAATCAGCCCATGCACCTAACACTACTAGTTATAGCATCTTGGATCAACTCTAATGAACCAACGCTCAGATCACCATTTTTGAGCTATTGAAGATCTCACCTACCCATAGGGAGATTCTGGATAAAGCCCTCGCTAAGGCAAACATTCCCAAAGATCTTGATCTTGACTAGTTTCAATCTATGGTGGGTCATTTAACCTCACCTCTTTATTTATCCTTCTCTAAAGAAGATGATCACTCTCTGAGTCATCCGCATAATGCTCCCTTGCACATAGAGGTCATGATAGGGCCCAAGTGTGTCCGTCACGTGCTTATAGACAATGGTGTTGGTCTCAATATTTGTTGTGCCAATTGCTTACCCAACTAGGTTATGATGAGGATTGTATAGACTCTCAAAAAAAAGATTACTATCAGAGCTTATGATGAAGAAGAATGCAAATCCCAAGGCTTAGTTGTGCTACCTATCCATGTTGGTCCTGTTGAGAGAGATGTTACTTTTTAAGTCCTAGATATTCCTCTGGCATACAATATCTTGCTAGGAAGGCCATGGATTCATGAGATGCAGGCTGTTCTATCTACGTACCACCAGTGCATCAAGTTCCCATTTCATGGAGCTGAAGTTACGGTACCTAAAAATACAAATTATTCCTGCAACATGCTCACACAGTCAATCGATAATCATGTTGCTGTTAATAGAGAATCTACAGAGTTCTATGATGCTAAACTAAGAGAGATGGAAAAAACTCTAAAACTTAAGGATACCAACATGGGAGGATATCAAATGGAGCTTGTGCTATTAATAGTAGCTCTTCCTCCATCTCCACGCTCTTATGGGAGAACTTCTGATAATAACAAACCTTCTGATGACTCTCCTCAAATAGTTTATGATGGTGCATTTGTGCGGGCCTCCACACCATTAGAAGATGAGGATGAAGAAAGAGCTATCAAGGCCTGGATCTATAAGGGAAAGGAAACATCTAAAGCAACTCCTCCTCCTCTAGACTTAGAGAAAGATCCATATAGCGAAGCTTTCAAGATCATGAAGGGCTTCGGCTATAAAGGAAGTGGTCCCATAGGAATGAATAACAATGGTTTGTTGAGAACTATTGAAGCTACAGGTCGCCACACAAAAGACACTTCCGGCTTGGGCTTAAAAAAGCTCCCCTTTCATCTAGGGATAAACAAGTTTGTGCCAGAACTTGAACCTAAACAAGAACCTAAACTAGAATTCAAAGATGCTACTCCAGAGGTAAATCTAGAGACCAGCTCTAAGGAGGACACTTTTCCATATCCTATTCCTCCAGAACTTGCTACACTCTTTGCAGAGCTAGATGACCCTATTATACCTGTCCATCTGGTAGGAATAGATAGTGATTCTGATGAGACTGCTTTAATACATCAGTTCACATATGATCAATGGAAAGCAACATTAAATACTGATCCCAACTTCTAGGGTGAACAATATAGACAACCACACTTCCAAAAGTGGTTTGAGAAAGAGCAACTTTAGCAAGCTGTTAATGCCACAAGAGATGAAGATGAGTCTACAGGTACATCTAGTGCTAATGGAATTCCCACATCAAGTACTGATTCCCATGAGTATGAATTTGACTCTTTGTCTGATGCTACTTATGATGAAGATATAGACATGGTGCATACATTTGAAAACCCTCTCAAAATAGGTGAAGGGTCTAGTGTTAGGATGCACCAATCAGATGCCATTGATGTTAACTTGTCCTCTACTTCTGATGTTAGGTCTCATAGGGATTTGAACACTCCTTTGGATGAAATCGCTCTAGGTCTTGACTTACTTTTCCATACTTTTGATGGTTATACCGTGAATGCAATTGAACCAGCCATTACTTGTCTCTCACTCAAAAATCCTGATCTGATAAACTGGAACTCCCCCTCCTCATCCAATGAAGTCCTAACATTCTAGAATGATTATGCTCTAGCCTATTACCTCCATGCTATTGAACCTATAATGTCCTCCACTAGAAAATGCAGTGTCAACATGACAAAGGCAGATATCAAGTGTCTTATTCAAAAAATTAAAAGAAGAAAAAATAGAAGCTCTGATGGTGAAAACCATATTGTGGCAGTATCAGAGCCAAAAATAGTAAAAATTAAAGATGTATCCGAGGGTGAAAACCTCTCTAAGGTGCCCAAGGATGAGATACTTGATACGCTTCTGAGCCACTTTCAAGAGAGATCATCAGTATTGATAGAGATGACAAAGCCAATGAATTTGGGTACAAAGGCTGCTCCACAAATCATTTATCTAGCACAGTCATTGTCTGCAAAAGAAAAGGAAGAGTTCACTAGCTTCTTTCAAAGCAAGAAAATAAACTTTCCATGGACATACTCTGATATACCTGGATTGGATCCCAATCTGATCATGCATCATTTGTCCATTACACTAGGTGTCAAGCCTATCAAGAAGAAGCTTCAAAAGATGCATCCACACGTGGCACTTTTAGTTAAAGCTAAACTAGAGAAACTCCTTAAGGCTAGCTTCATAAGAGAAATCAGTTATGCATAATGGATTTCAAACATTGTTCCAGTCACCAAACATGATAAATCCATTCATGTGTGCATAGACTTCCGGGATCTAAATAAGGCATGTCCCAAAGATGACTTCCCACTACCAGATATTGACATGATAGTGGACATGACATTAGGTTATGAGATGTATTCCCTAATGGATGGCTTCTTTGGCTATAATAAAATAAAAATTGTGCTAGAGGATCAAGAAAAGACCACTTTCACATGTGCCTAGGGAACTTTGTACTAGAATGTCATACCCTTTAGGCTTAAGAATGTTGGAGTGAATTATCAGAGAGCGGTCACTACTATTTTCCATGATATGATCCATAAAACAATGGAGCAAGGAGGACTATGTAGACAACACCTTAACCAAAAGTATGCAGTGAAAAACTCATCTTGCAGATTTGGGTCCCATTCTTGATCACATGGAATAATTTAGTCTCAAACTTAATCCCAAAAGATGTGCATTTAGTGTCACTTCCAGAAAACTCTTGGGTTACATTATTTCAGCTAAGGGTATAGAGGTTGATCCAGAAAAGGTGCAAGCTATTATGGAAATTCCTCCACCTAAGAATATCAGTCAAATGAGGGCACTTCAGGGAAGGCTACAATCTATCCAACACTTCATTTCATAGTTGGCTGACAAGTCACAACCGTTCACTAAAACTTTGCATAAGGGTGTGACGTATGAATGGAATGAGGAATGTGATAGAGAGATCACTCAAATTAAATAGTATCTTGCCAATCCACCTATATTGATGCCTCCTATCCATGTGAAGCCACTCATGCTCTATATCTCAGCCACAAACACATCTTTGGGTGCTCTCCTAGCTCAAGAGGATTAGAGAAATAAAGAGAGAGCCATTTATTATATCAACAGGACATTGGTATCTTATGAAATGAATTACTCTATCATTGAAAAGGCTTGCTTAGCAGTAGTGTTTGCATTGCAAAAGTTGCGGCATTATATGCTCGCTCACACTACAAAGTTCATTGCAAAAATTGATCCACTAAAGTATTTACTGAGTAAGGCTGCCCTCATGGGTAGACTAGCAAAATGGGTTATGATACTCAGTGAATTTGACATTGAGTATGTGGAAAGAAAAGCTATCAAAGGGAAAGAAATTTCTGATCAGTTGGCAGAAGCTCCTCTGAAAGATCACCAGCCTTTAAACATTGAATTCCTAGATGAATCCATCATGCTTTTTACACATTAGGCTTGGAGCATGTTCTTTGATGGATCATTCACTCAACAAGGATCAGGAGTAGGCATTCTATTTATAACACCTCAAAGATACTCATTGCCTAAAGCTTATAAAATGTAGTTTCCCTGCACAAACAACATTGGTAAATATGAAGCTCTCATCAATGGTATGAAGATAGCCATTGAATGGCGTGTGGATGAGCTCAAATTCTTTGGAGACTCTCAATTAGTCATCAACCAAGTTAATGATATCTATCAAACAAAGGATGACAAGCTAGTACCCTAAAAATGAATGGTAGATGATCTCAAACAATATTTTGCACACATTTCCTTCCAAAAAATTCCAAGGGCAGATAATAAAGCAACTGATGCTATGGCCACTCTTGCTTCAATGTTACAAATGCCAAAAAATGATTTTAGACACGAATTCCTGGTGGAAACTTTACGCTACCCAGCCTATGACATGCCTAAATCCAGGATGATCTATTCAGTCATTGGACATGATTCATCCTGATACCACCACATCTATTCCTACCTTCATGACCAAATCATTCCTGACACCTACACTCAGAATGAAAAATCTCACCTAATTCATAATGCTTCATGGTATGTCATCATAGCAAATGACTTGTATAGATAGGGACTAGATGGTACCCTCATTAGGTGTCTAGAACTCGATGAGTCCAAGCGTGTGTTAGCTAAGGTACACAAAGGTATCTGTGAGTCTCATTCGAGTGGTCTGATGTTAGCTCGTAAGCTTATTAGAGCCGGTTACTACTGGCTTGATATGGAGAAAGAAGCTATTCAATATGTCAAGGCTTGCAAGAAGTGCCAATATCATAGAAATCTGATCCATGCTCCTGCTAAAGAACTTATCCCTTTCATTAGTTTCTGGCCATTTCAGTAATGGGCCTTTGACTTGGTAGGTCAGATTCACCCATCTTCTTCCAAAGGGCACAAATTCATCATCACCGCTACAGATTACTTTACTAAGTGGGTTGAGGTAGCCCCTCTAACTATAGCTGATGGAAAGTATGTGGTTATGTTTATACTGAATTATATCATTTGTAGATATGGTGTACCCTCATCAATTATTGCTAAAAATTGGGGACAATTCAAGAACAAGGACCTGAAAGAGTTATGCACAAAATTTAGGATCATTCAACATTGGTCATCTATCTATTATCCTTAGGGTAATGGACAAGCATAAGCTTCTAATAAGATAATTCTCAAAATCTTACACATAACAGTTCATAAATCTGGTAGGGATTGACACCTCTAGATTAATCTGGCCTTGTGGGCCTACAAAATGAGTATTCAGACACCAATGGGGGCCACACCCTTCACCTTGGTCTATGGAGTAGATGAAGTATTGTCCATTGTGGTCGAGATTCCTACATTGTGAGTCTCTCTGAGAGGCCTCATCACTGATGAAGAAAATAGAATATCCTAGCTACAAGAGTTGGAATTACTAGATGAATGTCGGAAGGTGGCATTCAATAATCTTCAAGCATACCAGAAAAGAATGTCCAAGGCCTACAATAAGAAAGTCAGATAAAGGGAATTCCAGGTGGGTGATCTCATCCTCAGAGAAAACCCCAAAAATCAGTAGCAGCGGGTCTAGAAAGGGAAGTTTAAACCAAACTGGCTTGGTCCCTACATTATTACTACAACATTTGGGTTTGGCGCATATCAACTCTCCACCACTGAAGGAGAGAAACTCAAAGAGTCAAACAATGGTCTTCATCTGAAGAAGTTCTACACCTGACATTCTCTACATGCTCTTGTACATATTTATTGATCCTAAAAAAATCCAAAAAAAAGATATATTGTCAAAAATCCTAAAAATTACAAAATGTCCTGAAAAAATGATCATCTTAGTGAAAATATGGTAAATAGGCACTTTGATGTATCTATTATTCTGGTGAAAACCTGGTAAATAGGTGCCTTGATAATACTAAAAAAAAAATAGAATATTTGAAAAATCCAAAAAAATAGAAAATTTGAAAAATACAAAAAAATGAAAAGATAAAAAAGATAAAAAAATCAGAAAAAGAGAAAAGTACAAAAAAATTGAAAAAGAAGAAAAATGTGTCATTGATGAAAACCTGGTAAACAAGCATCATGGTAGCAAAAATAGAATCTTTGCCAAGATGGTGAAAACCTAGTAAACAAGCGCCTCTTGTTTCCTGAAGATATATCTCATCTCAACACCATTTGGCTCTTCTAGTTTGCTTGTCAACTTTAGTTTTCTTTCCTCACTTTCCTTCTTTAGCTTGTTTCCTGCTTTAGTTTGTTTCCCGCTTCGGTTGCTAGCTCATGCTTTTGCTTTCAGTTAGTCATCAAGATTTTTCTCAACTCTTCATGGATTGGAACTGGTCACACTTGGGGGCACCTTCCTGGTCTAGGGGCATTGTCCTATCACTTTCGGAGATGCTTTCTCGCATCAGTCACCAATGGTTCTCGTTGTGTCTACTTGTTGATGTCTAGCTAGTTTTGAGATTTCTCTCCTTGAGAATCTCTCACGTACAGTCACCAGTGGTTCTCACTGTGTCTGCCTGTTGATGTTTCACTAGTATCTCTGAGAGTCCTCTCCTTGAGGATCTCTCTTGTATCGGTCACCAGCATTTCTCGCTGTCTGCTTGTCAATACTTGTTTTGCGCTTCAATATCTCCTTGAAGGGTTTGGTGAATGCCCTGTACTTCCCGAGGGTTTTCAAGAATGAATGGATACAAATTATTTTGAGTTGTGTGCGTGAGGGTAAGTTATGGTTGGATGAATTAGTTAAGATTGTAAGGGATATCATTTATGTTATCACCGGTTACCCCAAAACTGAAAAGGTCAAAGCATTGAGAAGTGCACCGAGGGAAGATATTGAAAAGATGACTAGAGCTGAATGAGATGGTAGAGGCATGCGAATCAACACTATTGTTGATCCTGAGACTAGATTCCATTCTTATGCTGTTAGTTATAAAATATTTCAATCTAGTAGATTGAATAGTATTCCATGTGGTGCAGTGGACATTGCATACAAAATTGTTAAGAAAGGCTTTCAATTTGACCTCATTGAGCTCTTATTGAAGAAATTGGAGGAGAATATGAGAACCATAAGAACGTCAAAGAGTAAAACTTGTAAATTTGGTTCATTATTGATTTTCATATTCTTCTATGTGCAAAATTTCTTTCTCTTAGTAGGTCATGTGGATTGGGATGTGACTGATCAATCATTTTGCAAGTTAATGATCATATTCAAAGTTTAGGAAATAATTTTTTTAGTATTATGGATTCATACTTTGAGCAATTTAAGGACTAAATGCATAAAAGAGGCATAATACTAGGACATCTGGTTGAGAAGTATAAAGAATACATTTGTTTCTTAGTAGATACTGACACCACTTTAATCAAGGTAGTTGAACCTAGAACTGTATGGTTTCCACCAATGGGCTATGAACTTAACATTGACCGAGCAACTAAGTCAATTGAGGCTTTATTAGCTGAGCCCAAAGATCCACATGCAATAAAGTTTGGAACCTATGAAGAGGCCAAACAAAGGATAAAAATGGATCTTTTAGTTGTTAAGGTGCATAAGAAGTCCAAGAAAATGATGGATAAGTTAGTTAAACTATTTGGTGATGATGTAGAATATGATGAAGCATGATGGAGAAGAGATTGAGTCAGATGGAGACATTTCTATACTAGTCAAGGCCATAGGAAAGAGGAAGCAAGCCAAAGCATAGACAAGAGAAAGGACAATGTCCTCAATTGATGG
The DNA here is from genome assembly GCA_027943335.1 of Chamaecyparis obtusa. NCBI lineage: Eukaryota > Viridiplantae > Streptophyta > Pinopsida > Cupressales > Cupressaceae > Chamaecyparis > Chamaecyparis obtusa. The sequence continues at coordinate 86,662 of BSBK01001760.1, read as the reverse complement.
TTATTCCTCACTTGTAAACAAAGGTATTGTAAAGATTTATAGGCCCACTCCTACTAAAACATACCAAAAGAAAAAGAGACATTCTCAAGCCACCTTTGAGCTACCTAGGAAGTGGAGAAAATTGATTCGAGCTAATGATGATAGTAATGGAGATTAAGAGGATGATCAAGATAAATGCGAGGTAGTTGTAAATAAGAACCAATCTATTGATGAGTTAGCATAAACAATAAAATAAATTGGAGGCCTTAGTAACCCAAAATTGGGTCAGTATGTACATATGGATACTGAGGACCAGGAAAACATAGAAGAGGCCATAATACTGATGATGATAAAATTTAAAAAGGTACCAGTTGAATTTTCTAGGTATGTACCTAAGAGTTTGTATGAAAAAGTGTCAATAAGATGGACATATGCCCTACACACTGAGAAAAAGATGAGGGAACACTCATTGATATTGGCTATGCCAACCTTATCAGTTTCTGAGATAGAATACTTAATGAAACAACATTCAAAAAGATTTTTGGTAAAATGTAGAGCATTGAATATTTTGGCTGGAAATCTTGAAGAGGTAGATGAAAATAGTAGACAAGTACTAACTTCAATCCTCCAAGCCTGAGAAGAAGCTGATAAATTGGCATTGGTAGTGATACTCAAGAAGAAAAATAAAAGGAAAGGAAAAGGAACCCACTCAGATGATGCAGAACTTACTACAAAGGAACCAATATTTTTATCTGACACTGAGGTAGCAGACACTACTATTGCTGTTGATTTTTATTTGGTAGGATATAGAGAAGAGTATAAGGATCTTCCTGAGCAATTGGTAATAACAAGGATCAATGATGCTCTTATTGAAGACATAAAAAATGGAGATCTTGATGACATTAGCAATGACAAAGATGTGAATATTATTGTGATACAAATGAATAAACAACACCTACTAAGGTAGCAACATGTGAGATATTGGGTGATTTTCCAATCTTAGTACAAGTTGTAGATATTTTATCATAGAAGGAACCCAAAGGGTCGACCCCTAAGAAATAGAAAAATACCATACGAGAACAAGTAATAAGTGAACAGGGAACAAAAGAGACAAATGAGCCTAAGAAAACATAGGCTGTATCACAAGTGTTGGATATTTCTAATGCATGGGTGGCGATTGAGACATGAAATATATTTAATCACTACATTACTGAATGGACACTCATATTGTTTGTTAGGAATCATCCCAGGAGATAACTGAGGGGGGGGGGTGAATCAATTATCTACAAGTTTCAATTCATTATCCAATTAAGTATACTTAAACATAAAGCATAAACACAATGAAAGAACACTTGAACACAACACCAACATTTTGGTTACGAGGAAACCCGAATAGGTAAAAACCCCAATGGGAATTAACACCCGCTAATATTCTGTACTAGTGTATTATGATCCTTGTTAGAAGATCCTTAACCTTGTTAGGAGTTTCTTTACAATATATTAAGTATAGTAGACCTGGTCAAGGGTCAGAACCTGTTAAGAGTCTTTTACAATAGTCCTTGTTAGGGAAGAGGATGCATTGTCCAAGAGCACACTGCTCAAAGGGGTGAAGGCTACAACCTTCTATTTAATAGATACACACTATATCTGGATCTTGGTGAACTACGCTTTGACCTGTTGTCTCGATCAGTTCCAATGTATAGCATAAATACTTTACTTGGTCACATAGACCTTCTTCTGATGGTTCAACACTTCGCACACTCTGCTCTGCTCTTACTATCAACCATGAACCACACTCAAGCAATCACAAATGACTGTTTATAAATATATTTCCTTGAAATGATATAATCAAGTAAGATTATTAGAACCACCTTAAAATCATAATAGAGAAGCCATAAAAAACTCCAATAATAATTCAGTCGGCTCTACTAAGCACACAACACATTCTGGGACCTGTCCAATAGGATAATTGTAGATGCACGCTACACATTGTTGGCTCTACCAAAACAAATAGATCTTTCTCCTCAAGATAAATTACTTTATGCACTCATAACTAAACATCACTAACTATTCTCCAAGCTCTAATCCAAGGGTACATAGCAAAATGATATGTGCAACTCCAGAACCAATATAATCTCTATCGGCTCTTCTAAACAAACACATGAAACTACTACTAGTGAATAGCGACTGCATAACTTCACTTTTATTGATCATCAAACTCTGCATCCATGAATGTAACATCACTAACATGTCTCCATCATATATCCAAAGGTGTAAGGCTTCATGACAAATTTACGGACAACCATACATAGAACACTGCCTATTACTTTGTTAGGAACACTGCTGACACAAATTGCAATATAACTATCTATACTAACAGTAAACCTCTGCATCTATGATATCATGTTGATAGCATGTCCATGCTTCATATACTTAAAGCTTACTACATAAGTCTTCCATGCATGCTACTTACCATATGTTGTCATCAATGACAAACATACAATCAACACTGGCTTGCTGGAAAATCTCTAACAATCTCCCCCTTTGGCATTGATGAAAACATATGGAATGAAAAAAAACCACCAATCCAATGAGAAATTATTTTATAAAATTCTCCATTTCCTCATCAAAACTTCCCCAAAGATGAATCCTCCGTCTATTGTAATATTCTTCAGTATTCTCCATTTCCTCAACTGAACTGCTTCCATAACTGAATACTGCTCCCTCTTAGTATATTACTCCTAGCTTGCTTCTATTTTTCATGACTCTGTATACTACTCTGCCTTTGACATCAATGGAAAAGGGCTCCATTCATTTTAAGCACTGGTACTAATCCTGAGGTAGAGTAGTCAACCTTCCATCAGTCCCTAAGGACTGATGCCTTTTCTTCTTTCTTCTAAGAAAAATCAAGGAAGGGAATTACTCCTAACTTCTCCCTGAGATACTCAAAAGTATCCTTAGGCAAGGGATTTGTGAATATGTTTGCCAACTGATATTTAGTACTCACATAGTCTAACTTGACTTCTTTCTCTGCCACTTTCTCTCTTAGGAAGTGATACTTGATCTCAATGTGCTTTGTCTTTGCATGCATGAAAGGGTTCTTAGACATGTTAATAATGCTAGTGTTATAAAAATGGATAATAATAGGATAATCAATTTGGATTCCAAAATATTTTACCATTTTCTTGATTCAAATAATTGTAGAACAATTTAGGGCTGTTGCAACATACTCTACTTCTTCTGTTGACTGAGAGATACAATTCTACTTCTTGCTTGTCCAAGTGACAAGTCTTTCACCAAGAAACACTACTCCACCTAATGTACTCTTTCTATCATCAATGCATCCTACCCAATCAACATTTGTATACACATGAAGCTCAACATTTTCTGAATTAGGATACTGTAGACCATAATCTATAGTGCCTTGCAAATATCTAAATATTCTCTTTACTGCCATGAGGTGACTTTGTTTAGGCTCTGCTACAAATCTTCCAACTATGCCAACTGCATTGGAAATATCAGGTCTATTCTGAGTAAGATATATAAGTTTACCAATCATAGACTTGTTTATTGTTGAATCAACTGTTGGTGAATCATCTTCTTTTGTAAGCTTGCATCTAGTGATCATAGGTGTACCTACTAGCTTGCAATCATCCATTTGAAACTTCTTCAATAATTTTCACATATTTTGACTGATTAATGAATATACATTTCTCTATCTGCTACACATTTAGACCCAAAAATTATTTGATAGGTCCAATCATGCTCATCTCAAACTCACTCTACATCTCCTTAGCAAATTCAGCACCTAGTTTGTCATTACTTCCAAAGATAATGTCATCAAAAAATATAACCACAAGTAGTAGTCCTTCAGATGTCTCTAATGAATAGATTACAATTTGTTTCTCCTTTCTTGAATCCAATCTTTGTTAGATATCCATCAAGTCTCTCATACCAAGCTCTAGAGGCTTTCTTAAGTCCATAGAGGGCTTTCTTCAATCTGCATACCATATCAGGTATGTCTGATAGGGTGAATCCTTCAGGCTACTCAATTTATACTTCTTCTTTTAGTTCTCCATTCAAGAATGATGACTTAGCATCCATTTGATAGACTTTGAAGTTTTTGACTATTGCATAAGCTAAGAATAACTTAATAGCTTCTAATCTTCTCATAGGTGAAAAAGTGTCTAAATAGTCAATAGCTTCTCTTTGTGCATATCCCTCACATACTAATCTTTCTTTGTTCCTCACTATTGTACCATCTTCATTCATCTTATTTCTAAATATCCACTTTGTTCCAATCACATTCTTATCACTAGGTCTTGGGACCAATTCCCAAGTATCATTCTTGATAATCTGATCTAGTTCTTCTTTCATAGCATCATGCCAATCTGAATCTTTGCATGCATCTTCAACACTTAAGGGTTCAATCTGAGATAGTAAAAATATCACTTCAGTGTTTTCTTGATTCTTTGCTTTTGATCTTGTATTGACTTTGCTACTCTGATCTCCAATGATGTCATCTTGAGAATGATATCTAGAAGTAAACTTTGGAACTTTAGGTGATGCTATCTCATCAACTGTTGGAGTTTCTATTTCACTTGTCTCGGGGTCATTGAATAACACATTGATGCTATCAAACATCTCTTCAAAAACTATATCACTAGTGGAAGGTCTGGGTTCTTCTTCAATCATAGGTGAGTAATCATGATATCTTTGTTGAACCATAAACTTTTCATCAATCTGAGCATGAGCAATTTCAATGATCTTATTTAACCTTAAATTGTAACATCTATAAGCTTTTCTTTTAGTAGAGTAACCAAGGAAAATACCTTCATCACTTCTTGCATCAAACTTTCTTACTGCTTCATGCCTCTTGATGTAGGACTTGCTTCCAAAGATTTTGAAGTATTTTAGTATGGGAACATTACCAAACCATAGCTCATAAGGTGTCTTATCCGTGCCAGGCCTTAATTTAATTCTATTGATAGTATAGACTGCTGTATTGACTACATCTCTCCAATAGGTGTGTGCAATTTTTTCTTCAATCATGATGGTGCGTATTGTATCAAGAATTATCCTATTCCTTCTCTTTGCAATCCCATTCTGTTGAGGGGTTTTGGGTGCACTCAACTGCCTCTTTATGCCATGTTCTTTGTAGTACTCATAGAATATGTCAGAGGTGAATTCTCCTCCTCTATCTGATCTCAAACATTTTATCTTTAGTCCAGATTCATTCTCAACCTTAGCTTTGAATATTTTGAACTTTTCAAATGCTTCTGACTTATCTTTCAAGAATGCAACCCACATCATCCTAGTATAATCATCAAAAAACAAAATGAAATACCTTTCACTATAGTATGATCTTGTTTGAGTTGGACCACAGAGATCTATATGAATCAGATCCAACTTGTTTTCTATTGAATTGTGCTTGCTCCTGAATGAGTTTCTCACATGCTTACCCATCACACATTCCCTGCACATAGTATCAATTATCTTTTCTATGCTAGGTAGATCTCTTACTGCCTTTACATTTCTTATCTTTACTATGTTATCAAAGTTGATATGACATAGTCTTTTATGCCACAACCAACTATCATCAATCTTAGCAATAAAACAACTTGCTTTTGAATTGAGTTGGAAAACATTACCTTGAGTCTTTAAGCCTGATGCAATCATAACACCATCCTTGTTGTTAATGATGCATTTGTTGTCTTTGAACTCCAACTGATAACCTTTTTCAAGTAACTGCCCAACACTAAGAAGGTTATGTTTCAAACCATCTACATAGAGAACATCATCAGTATTGTTCTTTCCGTCCAATGTGATAGCTCCTCTACCAATGATAGGTTTAGGAGTGTTATCTCCAAATCTAACCATACCACCATTATATTTGTCTAGATGAATAAATCTATCTTTATCACTTGTCATGTGATGTGAACAACCACTATCTATAATCCAATCTTTCCTTATATAAGCTTGTGAGATCAATGCTAGCTCTTGTTCCCTTTCCTCATCATTATGATCAATCTTATTATTCATTTTCTCTATAATAGCAATGAATCCAATTTCTTCTTAAGGTGAATCATCATCTAAGACTCCATCCCTAGCATAATAACATTCCTTAGAGTATTTAGGCTTGTAGTCATTTTTGAGCTTTCTAGCTCTTGAAGGACACTTAGATGCAAAGTGACCAATCTTATTACATGAAAAGCATTTGAATGGCAATTGACCTTCATATTTTCCTTATCCTTTCTTTTCTCTTTTAGAAATCATAGCAATGAAATCATCTATAGTTTTCTCTTCATCATCATCATCAAAATTACTAGAAGTGTTTGTAGATTTCTTACCATGGACTGTTGCTTTGAAGGTTGTTTCACTTTTAGGTTCTGTCTTCAATCTTGAAGTCTCAAAGGCTGAGATTTTGCTGATCAAGGTCTCTCTCTTGAAATTTGATGTAAGATGCATGGTCTCATCAAGGATGTTGATCTTGTTTTCATATTTTGGAGTGAGAGTAGTCATCAATTTGTCCATAATGTCTTCCTCTGAGCTCTTTCCACCATTGGTCCTGATTCCATCAACTGCTTCATTGATCCTTTTATTGTAAGCTCTCTAATATTTTCTTCAGGTAGCATCTCTAATGCATTGTATCTTTTCTTCCATGTTTTTCTACGTGCATCCTTTCCTTGTTTGTCTCCTTCAAACATGTCTTCCAGGTGCTTCCATATCTTATGGGTTGTATCTACTTTCTTAATCTCTGAAAACTCACTATCAGAAAGGGTGCCAATAAGAGCTTCTTTGGCCATTGCATTTTGATGAAACAATTCCTTTTTCTTTTCAGTAGCATTATCCTTTGCAAGGTCTTCTAAGGTAGGGATCTTGACTACTTTGATAGTTACATCAAAAACTTCAAAAACAATACATTGCAAATGAGTTACCATCTTATTCTTCCAATCAAGATAATTCTCTCCATCAAACTTAGGACTTTCTTTTCTGAAGTATGCCATCTGATCAACCTCAAGCTGTTAAATGTCTTTCTCTATGAGGCACTTGGCTTTGATACCAATTGTTAGGAATAGTCCCAAGAGATAAATGAGAGGGAGGGGGGGGGGGGGGTGAATTAGTTATCTACAAGTTTCAATTATTTATCCAATTAAGTATACTTAAACATAAAGCATAAACACAATGAAAAAAAACTTGAATACAACACCAATATTTTGGTTATGGGGAAACTCAAATAGGTGAAAACCCTAGTGGGAATTGAAACTCACTAATATCATGTACTAGTGTATTATGATCCTTAACCTTGTTAGGAGTTTCTTTACAATTTATTAAGTACATTAGACCTAGTAAAGGTTCTGACCCTGTTAGGAGTCTTTTACAATAGTTCCTGTTAGGGGAGAGGATGCACTATCTAAGAACACACTGCTCAAAGGGGTGAAGGCTACAAACTTTTGTTTAATATATACACACTATATCTAGATCTTGGTGAACTTCTCTTTGACCTGCTATCTCAATCGGTTCCAATGTATAGCACAAATACTTTACTTGGTCACATAGATCTTCTTCTAATGGTTCAACACTTTGCACACTCTGCTCTGCTCTTACTATCAACCATGAACCACACTCAAGCAATCACAAATGACTACCTATAAATATATTTTCTCTAAATGATATAATCAAGTTGGCCTATTAGAACCACCTTGAAATCATAATAGAGAAGCCATAAAAAACTCCATTAATAATTCAATCGGCTGCACTGAGCATACAACACATTCTGGGACTCGTCCAATAGGATAATTATAGATGCACACTACGCACTATTGGCTCTACCAAAATAACTGGATCTTCCTCCTCAAGCTAAATTACTTTATGTGCTCTTAACCAAACATCACTAACTCTTATCCAAGCTCTAATCCAAGGGCACATATTGAAATGATAGGCGCAACTCCATAACCAATATAATCTCCATTGGCTCTTCTGAACAAATACATGAAACTGCTACTGGTCAATAGCGACTGCATAACTTCACTTCTACTGATCATCAGACTCTATGTCCATGAATGTAAAGTCACTAACAGGTCTCCATCATATATCCAAAGGCGCAAGGATTTATGACAATTATATGAATAACCATACATAGAACACTGCCTGTTACTCTGTCAGGAACACTGCTGACACAAACTACAATATAACTGTCTGTCCTAACAGTCAACCTCTTCATCCATGATATCATGCTGATAACATGTCCATGCTTCATATACTTAAAGCCTACTGCATAATTCTTCCATGCATGCTACTTACCATATGTTCTCATCAATGACAAATATATAGTTAGCATTGGATTGCGGGCAAATCTCCAACACCATTGCCATTTGTGTTTTGTCACTGATGTCAACATATGCTTTTATGAAGGAACCAGACTGGTAATCATAGTGTATAGCTACTATATAGATGTTTTAGATGTTGCGAAGTTAAATAAGAGTTTAGATGGTTGTTGTGATCTTATATCTATGATTGCATCATTAAGCATTGCATATTAAGAGAGTTACAACTATTTTGGTAAAGAATGGTCATTGGACTGTGACAGTGAGAATTGACAGAGTTAGTCTCTAAGTTTTTGGTAGATCTTTTAAAGGGTTTGGATTCAAGGTATGTAAACTTGAAGGATGATGGAAGTGGAACTGATTGATGCTCATGAGTCAGTGCAAGGTACAAAGTGATTGGTGATGTCATCTGTGGCGTGTGCTCTGGCGATGGTTTATTCTAAAGCTGACTCAGGGAATGAAGCATGTGTTTTGTTTGGCAAGGACAAATCAAGGATGTCGGTCCTTAATTTTTGTAATGTAATCATTGTAAACTTGTTATAGATACCATGTGTATCTTAGCAAGGGTTTATGTAATTGTTTATAATTAGGAAAGCCTTATGGGCTGACTGATCTTGGTAAATTGTAATAAGGTATAAATGAAAGATCTTTTCTTTGGAAAATATATGGATGGAATATGTATGATATAAGGAGGTTGTGAAGGTTGTGAAATTGTGTCTGCTATATGTAGAGAAGAGGATTACTGGTGGACTTCATTGGAACTGATCAAGCAAAGATAGTTGCTAGTAAATAGTTCAAAGATTGTGTATTTCTTCATATACACGTGTTGTGAACTAGTGAGTTCTGAAGGTGGATTTAACCTTCTTTGGGAAGTGAGCCTTGGGAAGTGAGACCTCTATTGTTATTGATTCCTAACAGGGTCTATCCTCTAACAAGGACTATGTATTGTAATGTTTCAATAAGCTCCTAATAGGGCTATATCTTCTAACAAGGATTACTATACTCTCAGTACATCATTAGTGGGTGCTAATTCCCACTAGGTTTTTTACATTTAATAGGGTTTCCTCATAACCAAAATATTGTGTTATTGTGTTGGCATTCATTATGTTCATTGGATCTGATATTAATGAGCTTAAAGATTAAAGTTTAATATTCTATCATACAACTAATTCACCCCCCTCTCAGTTGTATTGTGGACTATTATTCCTAACAATAAGTTCCAAAGGAACCCAAACCAGAAGAGACAATGTAGAAAGACACCACTACCAAAGCCCTAGGACAATCTATCGAGACATAGGTCACCAGGCAGAAGAAAGAAGAAAGTGTGTCTATCGAGCCTGAAAAGACAAACACGGAGATAAAAGCTCTAGTTCTATATTCCAAATCCCCAACACCTAAGAATAAGAAGAATAAAAAGCATGGAATTGGTCCTATAACACTGGATGAGGTAATTGAAACACCCTCATACGACCCATAAACTTTAGACCCTGAGGAACTTAGAAGATATGTGGAATTGTGCACTCGGAAGGCTGCACAATAAATATTGAGAAAATAAAGCAAAATTAAGTAGATACTTGAGGATGTTAGAGACATTTTACAACAAGTAATTCTAGAGATTAATGTTAGAAAGGATATTCCTATACTTGATCAACTTGATTCTCTAACAAGTGACATAAATACCCAAGACATAGATGCAGAAAAGAGAATAGAGAAAAGAGTAGAAGACAAAATATGAAGTCAAAGATAGAAAAAAGAATAAGCTAAGAAGTGACAATAAACAAGGTAAAGTTGTCTGAAGAAATAATCAAGTTGGAAAAAATAATTTAGAAGATTATTCAGATTTTGTTTAAATTGTGCACTATTCACATATTCACCACTGAGGTTAGTGAGAAGATTAAAAAGCTAGATGAAGACATCAAGGTCACTGCAAACTTATCTCTAACTCAGCCAAATGATTCTCAAAATAATATATTAAAAGTTCAAGAACTTAGGCGGTTGAGATAAGATTTAAGGAAGCAGGAAGATAAAATAAGTGACCAAGTCACCAAGTTACAAGAAGAATTGCCTCCACACTTGAAAATAATGGAGATAAATGTTGAGAAGGTAAAAGCCTTAGTTACTACTCCTGAGATATCAATTTTGGAAAATATTTTTGAAATGCATGCACAAGTAGGTCTCGAGCACATTGCTCTTGAGAACCTAAAGGAGGAATGGGAAAACCTCTTGGCATCACTATAGAAAACCCATTAGAACATTTTTGATAAGCTATAAGTACAATTTTTTTGGCATTAATTTCAAAGAGGGGGAACATCATGTATATATGCCACTATGTACTTCACACACTGAGAGCATGCAAAAAGGGAGAGTTAGTTAGTAAAGAAGGAAGTCAATGTATAGTTAGTAAATTTTGAGTTTGTATATAAGTTTTTGACAATCAATACATATACATATACATATACATATACATAAGGTTTTGATACTAATTCCAAAGGGGGAGATTGTTATCTCTATTTATTTTTGGATTGTCATTGGTATCAATTAGTTATTTAGTCAGTAAAGGAAACAAACAAGTTAGTCAGTCAAGAAGACAATGCCTTTACATCAAGAAAAGACAAGGAAAAACTTTAAGTTAACTGAATACAAGTTTGACCAAGCACACTCACTGAGAGACAAACTTTTACCGAGTATAGTGTTTGTAATAATTGAGCATTCTTACACACTGAGCATAAGTAATTTATCAAACAAAGAATCCGATGATTACTAAGTAAACCAAAAAATGACATAAGTAATCAGGAATGACACATACATCTATGCAAGCTATTCACACCTATCAGAAAATGATTTACCAAGATCGAGTCAACATTTAATGTGGTTGTAATAATTAATTATGGTGATGATTCCTATGTAACTATTTGATCTAGGTTATTTTGTATACAGTTGATCTTAGGTTTTCTAATATATTGTAACCCTAATTAGGTTAAGATTGTTTGATATATAATTGTGAGAGATGTCATTATGATGAGTTGATGCATACAAGAATCATGAAGCAGTAGCCACACTAAGGACATCATGAGATTAGACAAGGGTTTTTGACAAAAAGTTTATGAGAGACAAAATCAGTTTATCAGAACACATACAAGGCTACCGAGCAGAACAACAAGTTACATTCATCACATTGAGGTGATATTTGATTACTATTTCACAGATCTAAATCAGATAAGATAGAGTTATCATTTTACATATACTTTACTAGTTATCAATTTAACCATTGTAGCATATTTAAATCTCTTAACAGAGTGGAGCTAACCCTCTTATGCAAATATCTTAACCGAGTACACACATACTTTGTGTTGTTTAAATCCTTTAACCAGGTATATCTAGTTGATATTTTGTTACTCTTAACATGGTAAGATCATCAAAAGTGATCAACAATTGTATCCTTAACCAACATACTTTATTTACTGTGATAGTGAAGAATTGGTGGGTGTCATCCCCACTGCAGTTTTTACCTTCTAACAAGAGTTTTTGCGTAACCAAAATATCAGTGCCATGAGTATGGAATTTCATGCATGATTTATTATTTTGTTTATATTCACTTTACATTTCCAAGTTATATGAATGTATGTTACCAACATTGGAATAAAATAGTTAATTAGGATCTACTATTGCAAAGTGTTTGAATTAAAAAATTTTGAGGGCACTAATTCACCCCTCCCCTCTCAGTACTTTATCTTTCCAATCCCAACATAACAAGTCATGACTAACAAATAAACAAATTCCTAAATACACAACTCATAATACTAAAAAATATTAGGTTATTTCTTAAATTAATAATTATTATACATAATTAAACCTGTGAACACTAATTCTTAACAACCTTAAGAGTAAGGACATAGTATGTTTTTCCTATTATGAACTCAATGAGTCTCATATTAAACCTTCACACATTTCCTCCAAATTGTGCATAGTTCTTTTCTCTATAACCTCTAATAGAACTCTTACATGGTCAACAAATTGACATTGTGTGCACTTTGTCACTTCTAATTTTTTATCTCTAGATAAAATTCCTTTAAACTTGGATATAATATGCTTTGTGTGTTTTCTTATTTAACCTAGAAACTACTAGAATAAACAACTATATAATAGAGTGTGGTGTCAAAAACTACGATAGTGTAACTGGGTACCAATACCACTTCTAGGGAGTTAAACTTGAAAGCTTAATGCATATAATTCTAGACTTTTGCAAATATACTAGTCATCCAAGAATATATGTTTTTTTCTACATGCTCATTAATAATGATATTAACATTCTACAACTGAGAATCCAAATTGAAATCAATGAAAATATTTATCAAGTGAAATTTATGCAACAAATTCCTTATTCTTCCTTTGCATCACTCATCCTTTTGACATGTTCCTCAAGCTTCCTCAAGACATCGATGACAATACTATTTTCAACATTTTGAGTGTGTTACAAGTAGTGGTTGTTGTTGCACCAAAAGATTGACCTTTTAATGCCTAATACAACCACTAGACTTATAGAAGACACAGGAGGCGGTTAAGCCATGTCATGAATCCCGAGGGGAGTGCTAACCATTTTTCCAACAACCTCCCCCTCAACATTACCCAAGGAGATTCAAATCTATGACCAAGCTCTAATACCACTTGTTACAAGTAGTGGTTGTCGTTGTACCAAAAGATCGACCTTTTAATGCCTGATACAACCACTAGACTTATGGAAGACACATGAGGCAGTTAAGCCATGTCACATATCCTAAGGGGAGCATTGACCATTTTTCCAACAAAGTGCTCCAAAATTTATTCTAAAAATATTGAAGTAAAATGGAAGAAATACAAATCTAGGTGAATCCACCTAGCTAAAGGTTTAAAGTGAACTTTGATGGGGCATCACGATGGAACCCAATCGATTCTAAAATGGTGTACTATCTAAGAGACTACAATGGTCTTCCTATTTTGTTTTTCTCATAAAAAAACTTTGATAGAATAAACAAGAAGGATTAGTATATGAATCTTCTCAAATGAATCTTGATATTTTTTAGCAAAGAACATAAGATCAATGCAATATTGTTGTAGCTAAAAACATAAGATCAATTTCTATAGAAGGCGACTCTCAAATTGTAATAAATTTTATAATAACAAGATCAACCAAAAATTGGAAACTATTAAAATGGATATATCAAATTGTAATGATTTTGAAAAAAAAAATCAATCCACCATACTTATGTAGAATCAAATATGGTGGAAATTTTTTTATCCAAATAGAAATTACACAAGTTTACTATTTGTTTATCTCAAAGGACATCAAATAATGAATAAGATTGGAACGTGTAATAAGTACTAGAAAATCTCAATCCTTTCAAAACTTTAATTAAGAATTGATACTTTTATTATCAACTCATTCATTGGATGGTAATTATTAGCCTTTTTCTTTGTTGGGCTTAGTGTTGATGCATGTATTGTGATACTTGCAAACATAAAATAAAATACCATTTATTCTATACTCTACCTTAAAGGTTCTATACATAAAATATTTAGGGAACAAAATATATTAGATATGATTAAGAGAATTTAGATTTTAAGTTGCATATTTACCTATTCATATGTAAGTTTCAGGTGATCCCACAATAGTCTATTCCACTTTTTGGCCAACTTTGATAGTGAGATTAGTATTCTGAAAAAAAACTTCACTTTCAAACACCTATTGCCACAAAACCATTAGGAATTTGAAGATGATGTAAACTAGAGTCTTTTAGAATTTTATTTCTAGTTCCTAAATATATTTAAAAAAAATTAAAATTGAGTTGAATCCATTTTTCTTTCTCCTTCGAAAAGTGGTTTGTGTGAAAACCCAACATTTTCAAAGAGTGACTTTCACTTCGATTATCATAATGTTTTTTTTCAAAAATGATAATGATGTAATTCTTTCAAGTTTATATTTTTAGCCTCAATATCTAATGGATGGAATTGGTTTCATTCATTTTGGTTCCATTTTTCATATTTTATTAAGTTTTAAAGTGAGAGTAATTACAATTTAGACATAGCTTCTTTTGGATCTCTCTAACTTGATTTGTATGTATCAAAATTAATTTTTTCTTTTTTTGATAGAAAGGTAACACAAAATATCTTTTCTTACATATTTTTCATAATTTTGTTTTTGTAAGTTAATATTTTTCTTGAAGCGTTGAAGAGATAGGTTGTTGAATGGCCAAACAACCCGTGTTTAATTAAAGTTAATGTTGAAAGTGACAATGAACTCATTATGCAATAAAATTATAGTTGTTAGAAAGCTTCCTCAAAGTAGCAGCATTTGACATTTAATGTTTCAGAATATCATCTTGTTTGGTCTTTGCTTGAGGCCTTGAAAGTCATTTTTTTGTATCCTGATAAAAATTTCAAGTTTCGGGTCTTCGGGCGAAGAACCCCTTCACACAAAGCCATTGTAGGGGCTTCATACAAAGGGATCTTCGCACAAAGAACCCATGGGAAAAATTTGGTGGGAAAGCGCCCTACCAGAATTTTACCTGATCTAGTTCATACGAAGTAGGTCATGTAATTATGGTATTTTTTTTGGTATGGTGTAAAATTTTTTTTTTTTTCATTTTTCACACAATATCAATCAAATTAATTCACATTTTTTACAATTTATTTTATTTTTTGAAAGGAAATTTTTGGAAGAGAATCACTATTGCTGTTTCTATCAATGATAATTTTTTGGAGAGGAGAATTACTAGTAAGGTGATTTTTTCTAAGATGTTTTTTTGAAGAGGAGCATTACTATTGCCAAATTTTTAGAAGACAACTTGTTGGAGAGAAGAAACGAGAACAAGAAGGGAAGAAAAAGTAAATCTACAAGAAAAGGTCACCTAGTACCAAAGAAATAAATCGTGAAGCTGCATTGACATATTATTATAAAACTAAAGAAGGTATGGACCTAGACCTCTAATTTTACGCGCTTGAATTTTATTGACCTATGCTCTATTTTCTCTAATTTGATTCTTTTTTGTGCATGTATCTCACAATCAACATGGTCAAGATGAAGGAGAAGCATAAGTAGGAGGGTCAAGCCAAGTTGAAGAAATGTACATTGAAGAAGGGTCAAGATCACTCCCCACAGAAGCTCAAGAAATTGATGTTGGAGAAGGGTTAGGATCACGTGCTCCTATTGGTATGGATGAACGTATAGATCTATATTAAACTATAAAGATAAATATTAATTATAGAAACTTAGATCATTTACTTACAATAGATGTGGAGAAATTGAGATCATCTGCTAATGTTCAACCTTTAAGTCTTGCTAAGAAGAGGTCAATGAATAAGATAGAAAGAGAAATATTGGCTTAATTTGATAATTTTGAAACACTTGAACAAGCCCAATTGCTTTCAATTGTACTTATAAAGGGTGGCTGCAAGAAGTTGAGTCCCACTTTTGGCCAAAAAGTGGAAGTGTTTTCTCTATTTTTCAAAATTTCTGTCAATTGATGTCAAAATTTGAGGCACTTAAATATTGAATCTTGAAAAACTTAAGAAATATAAAATTTATTGCTTAGAGTCTAGTTTTCAAATAGTAATTTATTTCAATGCCCACATGGTATAAATTGTATTTTAGTAGGCATGTTTGAAAACCTCTTTTTCAAAATACATGTTTCAGGATCACACCTCACATGTATACGACCATCCTTTTTTGAAGTAAATGAATGTATTTTTGTGAATCCTTTTGGGAAAAGGTACCTAAAACACTGATGATTGATGAGAATGTTTTATCTTTTTTTTTATTAAATATTTTTTTATTAATTTTTAATTGACTATAAAGTACATTTTTGAAACCTCTAGTGTACGACCACCATAATTTAATGATAACCTCACTTTTTTTGAAATTTATTTTTAATTTGAAGGAAATTCTATGTAGATTGATGTCATATAACTCATTTTTCAAAAAGCATTAAATTAAAAAATTTATTAAAGTTTTAGTTAACCTTAGTATTTCAAGTTTAGGTAGCATGTTGGCTTAATAAATATTGTAAAAATATTAAAATTTATCATATCACTATACAATTTATATTTTTATAATCTGCACAATAAGAGCTAAAATGGGTTTTCATTTTATCGAAAAATTCATTCGAGAAGGTGTCCAAAAAATTATGACAAGGCAGAAATTTTATCCTATAATGCCTTAGCCCTTTTTTTACAGGGCCAAACATAGGATTGGTGCCACCAAGCCTATCCTGAACCAAAACCCAAGCTAGCAGGTATGGTTCCCGCTCATAGATTTACAAAATGGGCACCCATTTTTTTAAATTCACAAAACGGGCACCCATTTTGTGAAACTATAAAATGTGTGCCTGTTTTGTGAAACTACAAAATAGGTGCCCATTTTGTGAAACTACAAAAAGGGCACCCATTTCATAAAGAGTCGTTGCATCCAAAAAATAGGACTATGGGTTTGATCTCAATGATTGACAAGTTTTCAATCATTTTTTTATCGATCTGTACCAGGCAAACAAAATCTTTCTATCAATATTCTGTACTTTTATCTTGTTTTGGATCTGACATTCAAAAATAATTGTTTGAACTTGAATCTTGGTGCAAAAATTGGATCAAACCAACACAGAAAGAGGCCAAGGAAGGTTCTAACAACTGAGGAGGTTGTAACAAATAAAGAGGAGGCAAAATGAAAATGAGAAAGAAGAGAAAGACTTTGAAACCTGAATAATGTTGAAGCATCGAGTTCAACAATTATTAAAGAAGAGGAGGACAATGAAGATTCCATAATGGATGTAGAGGTTGAAGAAGAAAATTCAGGTGCATCTTCTAATCTAGTATTGGATAAAGGTATGTCTTCACATCCAAATGTAAATTATTTTGATAAAGATGTTCATGATTTTCTAGAAGTAGGTTAGAATAAAAATGATTTTAGTTTTATTCCCAAAAATAGATTAACAAATTTAATTGCATGTGAAATTTCAAAAATTAGTAACATGTTAATCATAATAATAAATGAACTAAAAGTTAAACCCCAATTGAAACTAAAAATCAAACACCAATTCAGATTGAAATCATCAACGTGGATGTAGACATAGAAACATCGATTGAGAGAGAAACTCCTTTGAATGATAATGAAATAAATGAACAATTTCAAATAAAAAATGATGTGCTAGATAATCTATGTGGTCTGGTTTCATGGAGACAGATTAGGACACACTCAAACAGATTGTTTAGATAATTTTTTTATAATAAAAATTTGGGTTTCAATGTCAATTAATATTAGAATTAATAAAAATATCTAAAATGTGAAAAGTGATGAAGAGGTTAGGCATTTATGTGAAATCCAAGAAGGATGAGTCTCTAAAATAAGTTGTATCAACTATTTTGAGTGCCTTTGACACAATTGGAAAGAAAAGTCATTCTAAAGATAGTAATGCGAAACTACGAGCAATAACAACAACTTTAGTAAACAAAACTACTATTGATAAAAGAATGATTTCAAACATAAGTGGATATCTTAATACTCATCATAAAACTTTAAGAAGAGCTATAAAGAGAAGATTTAACTTTGAAAGTGATTTGGCAAACCATTTATGGACCTTCAGTGGCAGACTCTCGAGGTCTAACATGAAACTTACTGGTGAAGTCAAAACTTTGTCTGAAAATTTTTGGCACGATAATAGAGGAGTATCCCCTAATACTAGAGATTTTCTTAAATTAAGATTTGGTTCAAAAGTTTGTGATCCACATCCAAAACACCTTTTAGATATGACTCAAACAAAATTATATAAAAAACTTGTGGATGATAAGCTGTTAACTATTAGTATTAGGCAAAGATCTTTTGAAAAATGTAAACAATGGTATGTAAGGATTAACAAAGAAAGAATTGCCTGTTGTTACAAAACTCATGTTCAATTTCATTATCATTATGATATTTTTTGATCTATACATTCTACTATGCATACTAATGAAATGTTGCAGGAATGTGGTATAAATATACCACCTCAAACTGTAACTTGGAGTTTATATCAAATTTTTTTTGTAACCCACATAATGAGAAATTTTATCTTTTGAATGCTTGCAATTCTGGTGTATGTGATGTATGTGAAAATCTTATATTATTAGATGAATGTTTCCATGAAAATACTATTTGATTTTGGACATCAATTAGTTGATGTACAAAGATTTAAAACTTTTGAGTATCCATTCAAGGATGGAAAAGTTGGAAAATGGTGTTGTTAGGCCATTTTTCCCACTCATTACAAAATCTCATGAAAGTGGTTTCCTCCCTACAAGTGTTTTGTGGTTTATGCCCTGCCTTGTGCTCTTGATTGTCATCACCTTGCTCTGGTCCATACTGCGTCTCCTAATGTGCAAAACCCAGAAAGTTGTTCAAGTTTCGAGCTCTGTAGGAAATTTTAAAATTATGCCACAGTGTCGAAAACATACAGTGTTTTTGAAAACCTATGTTGTTTTCGGCTTCCCTGTTACCTTTGTGACATGCTAAAAATTTTATGTGTTTTCGATCTTTCACCGAAAACCTTGTGTGTTTTTGACATTGCCTTTCTTCTTTCATGCCGGCACTCCTTGTTCTCTATCTTAACTGCGCATGTCCGACCGTGTGGTGGGTCCAACTTCTTCCCTATTGGCTATCGCATGGCCGCATGTTAGAATTTTCTGACATGCGATCATGCGACCGCTTGCCACCTGGCCATGTGGGTCCCAGTTCTATAAGGCTTCCTGGCGGTTTACTTTTCTAAGTGCGCAAGTGCGATGTAAGGTGGGACCTGGTTTTCAGATTGGGCAGAGGGTCCTGACGTGTTGGAGCATCAATGATTGTTGTTGAAGCGCCAAAGATTTTTCAGGGCTTTGCACTTTAGCGACAACCATCTGATCCTTTGAAAGGGTAAAACATTTTCTGTGGTCCCGAGGGAAAACATGTGGCAGCCTGTGATTGGCTGTCGCATGGTCGGACAGCCCAGTTTTTGGCTATGCAATCATGCGACAAGGTGCCACGTGTCCATGGAAGTGTGTTGGCATCTTGTTAGGTGGGCTCGATGGCTTTTGTTGTGGAGGTATGCGTTCATCGGTGGGTCCTATTTGCCAGGTGGTTCTTACGTGCCATGGTGATCTGAGTTGGCAGGTTTTCATTCGTCCACGATGTATGAGGTGGATTTGTTGTCAGGTAGGCCCGCATTGAAGGTTTTTAATCCAATAATTGGTGCATGATCTTAAGGAATATTCCCACCCCTTCCAATCATGCGCCATCCGTAGATCCAACATCTTCTCCGTGCGGTGCCGGTTGTAGTTGCGATGGCCATTATGGTGGGTAACGGCCTGCGGGTGGTCGCATGTTTGCATAGCCCATCTTTGGGCTATGCGATCATGCGATAGGTCTCCACGTGTCCCTGGGGCCCATCTATTTTTTCTCGGTGGTCTAGCTGGCAGGTGGTGTCGTGGCAATTTTTGGTTGGACCGTGCTGTTGGGATGGTGGATTTTTAACACGGGCCCAGGTTAGGATCTCTTTTGGTGGCACGATAAGGTTTTCTTCCTATTGTCAGTTCACGTATTGATTTGGTAGTTCCCCAATTCATTTGGTGACTTAGCGAACAACGGTCGCGAGGTTGCAAGATTCTTTAGCGGAGGTAGGATGTTTTCCACGAACTGGAAAAATGCTGTTGTCGCCAGTTCACTAGATGACTTAGCGAGCTTTTTCAACACGTGCAGTCGTGTGTTCGTGGAATTCAATTGGAGTTAAGTTCTTCATTCCGTGACTAAGAAATGCTTTATCGCCAGTTCGCTGAATGAAACCTGAGGTTCCTGGATGGTTAGAATTGTGATGCTCGAAAAGATAGGAGGAATCATGGTGGGGATTTAATGTTGATATCAGTTTGATCACTGGTGCACTATTAATTTCTTGGTGGTGGCGGTTGCAGCAGGGTAGTGGTTAGCGGGTTGTCGCATGTTTGCATAACCCATTTCTTGGTTATGCGATCATGTGACCAAACATAAATTGAGGCCTAGATTCCTATGGCGGTATGGTTGATGATAGCATAGTTGTGTGACTGGGGGAAAACGGCTAAGAGAACATAGATCCCGCCAAATGCATGATAACTATTGCAGTTTGAGTTTGATTTTTTGAGATTTTCCAGCAGCAGAGGGTCCCCTTTTTTATGGAATTGAATGCAGAAAGGACCCTATTTGGTGAGAAGCATTTGCAATGTGGTCTTGAGGCTCTGTGGTCATTTGCAGAGGTGATTTTGTACCTGGTGCCATGTGGTTTTGAGCTCGAGAAGTGTTTGCAGCCGGTGGATTTGACTATTTGAGCTTGTTGCTGTGGCTTGACCCCTGTCATGTCGATGTTTATTTCTCGGTGGGGTTAGGTGATTTTGAATTGGAAATGATCATATGCTTGCATTGTAACCTAGTATAAAGGGATTTTCATGATCATTTTCTGCATTGGGAGTTTGGTATTCCAGCTTTTTCGGTTGTGAGTCCTCTGCCCAGTCTATATTATAATGCTTTGATTTAGCTTGTGTCAATAATTGAGAGAAAGTTGCAGGACTAAGCTGTAGTTTGCAAGCTTGTTTGCTTAGATGGATTGTATGCACTCAGGGATTCTTCAAACTTAATACAGATATATGACTCTTATCTCTCCTCTGTGTCATTGTAGATAGATTTTGAATTTTCTAGCTCACTGCATGTTTATCCATGTATATGTCTGTAGTCTTCAGTTCTAATCAAGGATTAGATTAAATTATGCTTCAGATGAGACATAGGTCTATCCCTTGTCTATGTGAGGATTTCATATAAGTAGTAAAGGAGATTATAGGTGTGTTTATGGCTTTGAATCTCAGATATAATGCTGGTGTGTGTGTGTGATCTATCTAAGAAAATCTGCCCAATGGATGAGGCACTGGCCTAGATGAGTATTTCCTTGTTGACATACCCTGACTTAGATTGTTATGATTCAAACATATAATTTAAGAACCATTCCTTTAGTTTTTAGTTTTTGGTTGCATAAGGTCCTGCCCCATAGCAATGGAGAGTCAATGAGTGTGTGGTTAACACTTAGCACTTTCTTGCTATCCATTCATCTGCTTTATGAACCTAGTTCTTGGTGTATGAAGTCTATTTTATACTAGGTTAGGTGCACCCACCTTGGTTTTGCAGAGCTAGAAGCAGAAAAGGGTAGTCTTGTCCCTACAGTTGGTCCAGTTACCCTAAGACCTTTAGCAATTTTGGAGCTAACCATTCCTAAGATCCATCTGAGGGTGTACTGGCAGCCTATTAGAGCATAAGTGTCATTTTGGACACCAACAGGTGTGACCTAATAGCTGAAAAAATTAGTGTTAATGATTTTTTGAATGAATTCAAGAGTAAGATCATACCTAAATATGTGAAACACTCAAAATTCTAGATGGGTTGATGGACAATTTCACATATGCAAGAATATTGTATCATCTTAAAATGGAAGCACTTCCATGATAAGAGTGTTTATCCCACTGAGTAAGTAGTTTGGGGTCATGTTAAGCACCTTGATCGGGTCTTTGAATGTATCTGGATTTCTCCCCCTATTATGCTTCTCATTACACCTTATTTCACCTTATTTCTGCATTTTTGAACACTCTGGATTGAGGTCTTGAGGTTTTTGACCTCAAGGTCAAAGTTGACCTTGAGGGTCAAAGTCAACCTCAACCTTGACCTAGGTTAGTGACGTCCTTGACACTGACCTAGGGTGGGGTCTACCTCATCGTTGACCCACATTTCAAATTTTAGGATTTTCTAATTTTTGGGTATCGGGTTTCAAAAAGATTCTTTTTCCTGCCTCCAGGTCAGCCATTTTGAGTTTCAGGATGGTAAATCCTTAATTGTATTTAATCTAGGTATATTTATAAAGGTTAGGACCTAATTGGGGCTTAATTCTCCAAGGTGGCCCCTCTAGAAGATTGTGCCCTAGTTCACTATAAAAGGAGGCCTTCCTCTCTCATTTTCACATCTACATCTCTCAATCAAGTTTTCATATCTCATCTCAAGAAATTGCATGAGCAAGCTCTCAATTGAAAGCAAGTGAATTCAAGCATTCAAGAAAGCCTTCAAGTATTCATTCATCAAGGAGATCCATTGTTAGCCATTGAAGGATTTAATGTCTTTGGAGCCCCCTTGAAGATCCCTCCTTCTACATTCATCCAAGCCTCCTCATATGTAAAGATCCATTCAAGATTGGTGTTGAAGATCAAATACCATTGATTTGAGACATCCTACATTCATTCTACATCCATTGGAGCATCCCTACTTGTGGATTTGAATCCTCTACAAGGACTTCAACATAAGAAAGGTGAATTGTTTCATTTGCTTTGTTTATGCACAATAAAATTTCAATTCAATTTCAAGGTTAATTCTTAAATTGGGGTTTGACCAAGGTAAACCGCCCATACAAATAACAAAAACCCTCTTTTTCTTGCAGGTACATGTGTGGAACTATGGATCTGAGCTTGGATTTGGATACCCTTTTCGATGAACTTCCAAGATCTGTGAACAAAGTCAAAGTTAACCTTCACAATATTAATGTAGCCTTTGACCTTTTATCGGGGTCAAAGACTACATGCTATCAGAAAGATAAAAGTTTTTTGGGTTTTCTTCATCTTGGAATTTCCAGTCCAAAACAGGTTGCAGAATTGCTTGAAATTACACACAGACATCAAAAATCTACATTTTAAAGATCTTCCCTATTTTGAGGTTAGTACTCAGCTTTCAATTATTTAAGATTTAAATCACATCATCTTCCTTATAGGAAAATATAAGGTTTTCTTCTTCTTTCATATTCTCCATAGATTGATTCAATTGTGCATTAACCTTTTGGTTGACCAATTTGGATATCTCCTTTGGGAATTTGGATTTAGAAGTAGATCTCATATTTCCCCCACACATATTAGGGTGAACCTAATTTCACCCTATTCATTTTGGTGAGCCCGACATACTTACTCTCTTTCCTTTTGTGAAATTAGATGCCCTATTGTGTTTTATGGTATTAGATTTTCTTTTATCTACTTGGTATTAGATTTCTCTTTTATGTTAAATCTTTCATGCTAATTAGATTTCAAAAATACCAAAATATTCATGCTTTATGTGTTCTTAGTTTAGTTCATTACATTGGTTTATGAGATTTACTACTGCTAGTCCTACTTATAACATTCCGGTTAGAAGAAGTTGTAGACTCATGGGTGCCTTTGATCTTGAATCTTCCTCTCCTTTCCTTAGGATCCCAGATGATAATTTGATTCTTCATGATTCCAATCATATTATGGAGCAAAATGCTTCTCACTCATCTCATAATCAGGATGACACTTTAAGAATTCCTCCTAAACAAGTCCAAAAACTTTCATATGAACTTGATAAAATGGGTAATTGGCTTATTCAAGAGAACCATAATCAAGATTCTATTAAATATATAGAGGCTCTTAAGAAACTTCTTCCTGATAGTGATCAAGGTGTTCACCTCTTGCATGGTATTACTCACCTCGTGCATTCAAATGTTAAACCTCTAGCTCAAGAAGCTCAATATTAGGGCTGATTCCTCCTACCACTAGTGTAGAACCCTCTTCTAATCCTTTACCTAGTATTCCTACCTATACTCCTTCTTTAGTGACTGTGACGGTTCCCTCTATTCCTATGAGTGTCCCTCCTATGTCCCTCTCTACATCAAAACCTTCATATCATAATATTCCTTTTGCTTATTCCAATCTACTTCTGACTGTAGTTCCTTGTGTTCCTCCAGTTGTGTCTTCTATTCCTATAGCTTCTTACACTGTACCTAGTGTTTCTACTTGTAGAGGATAAAATATGGATGGGGTCCTAGAACAATGGTTTTCACATAAAACAGACCCCAAAACTAATATTTTACACTTACATTTGAATTGTATTGAGATGGAAAGTAAATATAAATTACTAATGTTGAAATGAAGAGATAAAGGTACTTACCTCCAAAAAAGAACCTACTGAAAACCCTGTCAAATAGTCTCAGAAACTGTTGATTTTCATAATCTTGAATCAAAACTATGAGATCTAAAAAACCTAGAAATCTTTTCCAAGATGAGCTCAGGTCGAGTTTGACCCTCATAAAAGGTCAAATACTAAATTCTTTATTTGAAGGCCAATTCTGATTCTGTTCGCAAATCCTAGAAGTTCACCGAAAAGGGTATCCAAATCTACTCTCAGATCTGAAATTCTACACCTGTACCTGCAAGAAAAATGGTTTTGTTATTTGTTTGTGGGTTTTGCCTTGGTCAAACCCTGGTTTGGAATCAACCTTAATATTGAAATTGAAATGGAGAATGCTAGCAAGTAGTAGAAGTAGATCTAACAATGAAGCTATGACATTCAATAGATATGCAATTGTATTTGGAATGTAATCAAATATGTTGATATGAAAGCTTGAACATAAGATCAACAAATGTAAATCAAACCTCCATGATTGTATTCTTGGAATCCATCTTGAGGGAAGGATGAATGGACCTTGAAGATGAACAAAGGATCTTGAAGGAAGATCACACCATCTTGATGGCTAGATCTAGGGTTTGAATGATGAATCTTGAATGCTTGAACCAAATCCCTTCAATGGCTTGAATGCTTGAATCCTTGATCTTCAATGGAGAAATTGGATAGAGAAGAAGACTTGAATGCTTCCTTGAAAATTCTTGGGAGATGCTTTCTTGACCTTGCTTGAAAGATTGAGTGCTTGATGCATGAATTAGATGGAGAAAATGAAAGAGGAAGACCTCCTTTTATAGTGAACTAGGGCACACTCCTCTAGAGGGGCCACCTTGGAGAATTAAATCCTAATTAGGTCCTAACCTTTAGAAAATATGATTATATTAAATGCAAATAGAGGATTTACCATCCTGAAACCCGAAATGGCCAACCCGAAGGCGGGAAAACAAATATCTTGAAAACCCGATACCTGGAAATCAAGGATTTTCAAGATTTGAAGGAAGGGGGAAAAATCAAGGTTGGACCTGACCTATTCAAGTTTGAGCTCAATCCTGACCTAGTCAAGTTTGACCTCGAATTTGACCCAGAGCCCAGATCCACTTAGAATCAAAGCAGGAGGTCTCGGGGATGCCCGGAGACCTAGAAATGATACCCAAATAGGGTAGAGTGCCAGGGAGAGGCACAAAAACCTATGATGAATATGATGAAGTCTAGGAGGACCTATTTTTAAGTCCTACCTAGAAAATAGAGCCATGAAAGAGGGAAATTCAAGAGAATCCTTAAGATCCTAACCCTAATTTCACCTAGAATTAAGTAGAAAAGAAGTAGAAAGTGGGGAGAAAGCTAGATCAAAGAAAAGATCAACTCAAGGCATCTGATATGACCCCAAAGCACTTACTTGGAGGGATAAATTCTCTTAACATGTAAGTGCTTCCATTTTAAGATGATACATTAAGCCCCCACTTTAGCAAGATTATGGACTCGATGCAAACTCTTGGTAAAGGAGAAGGAAAAAAGGATCCCAGTGGATTTGAAACGAGATAAAATAGCACTTAGATAAGGACACAAGCCCCTAGACTAAGGATTCTAACTCAACATACACACACAAGGGTGCCAAAAGAACAAGGGTTAGTACTAAATAACCCAAATCAATTAGCATAAGAAACCTTGCTAAGAAATATGTCTGATATCATATTTGGAAAGCTATCATAAAAGCATAAATGATTACATAAGAAAGACAAGAGAAACACTATAAATAACATAGCTTCATGATCCTATCCTAGTAGCATTAAAGTGGAAAAGAGAGAAATGGAAAAGAGTGATTACCTCACCTAGTAAGATGCCCACCTTACCATGAATCACCCTGGAGGGAGAGCCCAATAGGTTCACCCATAAACTATGCCTACAATTGCAATGCATCTTTTGATGGCTTTTGGGATACCCATAAATCCACCTTCTTGTATCATTATGAATATGAAATGCATGTCTCCTTAGGATTTAGCCACTTATGTGTGTTACCTTTGAAAGATTTAGCATATAAGTGCATGTCTTTTCAGGATTTAGCAACTTATGTGCATTACCTTCCAAGATTTAGCATATTGAAAATTGGAAATTTGCATCCCTTTAGGATTTAGCAACTTATGTGCATTACCTTCAGAGGATTTAGCATATTTGAAAAATTTGAAAAATGTGTGTCTCCTTAGGATTTAGCAACTTATGTGCATTACCTTTGGAAGATTTAGCATATAGATGCATGTCTTTTTAGGATTTAGCAACTTATGTGCGTTACCTTCCAAGATTTAGCATGTTTGAGAGTGAAAATGCATGTCTCTTTAGGATTTAGCAACTTATGTGTGTTACCTTCTGAGATTTAGCATATAAATAAATAAATAAAACTATAGTACAAGGGTGACCCTATATATGCCCCCCTCCTTAATATGGAAAAAAAAATACTATTTTGACATGTTAAGGAAAGAAAAGAACAAGGATAAAGCCTTCTTCAACATCAAGACAATATCTATAGACAACACCCAGTCCAAGTCAAGAAGGTCATAGCTCCTATGAGGCCATGGAAGGGATGAATGTAAAGAGATACCATGCAAGAAGTGAAAAGAAAGTAACCCCTATGAGGGATAGCACACTGTTTAGTTTTGAAGGCAAGAGATATATCAACCAGGAAAACCCAATGTTGAATAATAAAATAGGTTGTTAGTAAGGACATAGATCCTCAATGCAAACCATAATTTTCATGTATGATTGGATATCACATAATAGATAGATACTGCTTAACCAAGGAAAGAGGTGAATCCCAAAAAGATAGAAAAGAAGGAGATGGCATCCTTGCCCCCCAAGTGTGGGAACAAGATGGAAGAGGATACCTACTTCACAATTCAAGGAGATATCTTGTTTAGCAACAATGTATACCATATTCTTAGCGAGGGATATTGACCCCTACATCCAATAGTATAGATAATGATGAAAAGGATATGTCAGTCATGGAAAAGGATCCTCAAATGAAAGAGATCTTATCAAAAAGACCCCCATCATAGAGGTGTGCTTTAGATAAAATATCAAATTTCAATAGTGGGAACACAGATTCAATCATCAAGCCCCCTGCAAAGAAGAGGAAGAGGAATCTTTGGAATGAGGGAAACAACTCCAACACCAAGCAAGGGTGAGAGTTTATAAAGAACATAATTTGCAACATAGAGAAGAAGTGTCGAGTTAGGGAAACAACTTCTCATATAAGAAGGTTATCCATAGTAAAAACATCTATCAATATGATGAAATAATATTGCAATATAAACAAATAGCACAAAGCTAAGGAAAGTAGTTCCTAGAGAGAGAAGAAAGAACCTTGCCCCCTAGGGATGAAAGACAAGGGATACCTTTGTAAAAAATAGGTCCTAGAAAAGATATCTTGAATATAAAATAGAATCTATGAATGATTATAAACATAATACAAAACCATAGAGAAATAGGATAGAAAGAATACTGATTAAGCTCAAAGAAGGAACATAATTGATTCTAGAAGATAGGAAGAAATATACATCCCGCCCCCGAGTCTAGAGGAGAAAAGATCTATGTTATATTAGAGTGAGGGGTAAAATTATGAAGAAATCTCAAAGGAGAAATTTCTTTTCTTTTATCTTTATAGACCAGATAATAAGGAGAAGGTACTTTAAAGAATCTTTGCACATCTACATCATGAACCATAGTTTGAACTTCAACATAAGTGTGAGAAGAATTAGGAATAGTAGATGGAGGATTAGGAATCAGATTAGGAAAGATAGGATTAGGATTAGGAAGATTAGGAACACTAGTAAAAGTGTAGTAAGTGATATTAATGGAAGACACAACCGGAGGAACACTTGGAACCACAGTTGGAAAAGGGTTTGAATAGATATAAGTAGTACTATGGTAAGAAGGTTGTGAGATAGGATCTTGATTTTCCATAAGATCACCACTAAGAGGAAGAGCGTTAAGGGCCTGTTTGGATGTAGGCATATCGACCATTATTCCTGAATTGCATATTCCAAATTCCAAATCCATTGTTTGTGGTCGACATGCATGAATGGAATTGGAATTTTGATATGCCAATTTTGCCAAAAAAAATGGGCATACCATCTTCCACTTGAAAAGGTGGAATTGGAATATCAGGCTCACATGCCGGTTTCCAAATGCCAATTTTGAAATGTCATCGGGTCCGCATGGCTGAAGTAATTTGTGGCATCTACCTTTTAACCTTCCTTTTCACATCCGCAATGGCATTATTCTCACTTTCACATCTACAATGACATTGTTCGAAGCTTGGTTCTCTGCATTTGCATCACGTTGCTTCATTTGTTCGAAGCTTGGTTCTCTGCATCTGCATCACCTTGCATCACATTTGTTTAGAAACCCTAACCCATGCTAAAACATAGGTAATTCTAGGGTTTAAATCAATTTTTGTAACTTCATTTGTATCAGTTTTAGTATGTAATATGTTTTGTGTGGAGGGTTATATGAATATATCAGCACATAACTAAAATGTAAATCTTAGTATCAACACATAAATAAAACACAAATCTTACCAAATGTTCCCACATAGCTAAAACACATTTTGTAACTTCATTTGTATCAGTTTTTGTAGCTTATTTTTAAGATTTGCATTTTAGTTATGTGGGATCATTTGCATTTTTGTAACTTCATTTGTATCAGTTTTTGTAAGCACGATCTACAAATAGTAAGCATGGTTGACAACAAACAATAGCGAGTGTTGTCGACCGTGCTTACTATTTGACATTATCAAGTTATTGTCATTTGTGCTTACTATTTGTAGACCAGAAATTTTGGCTTTATTTTGCTTTGTTTGCTAGATGACCCCTGTTCAAGGGCTACATTGGCAGTCTTGGCAAGTTGGTATTGGAAGCCCTAATTTTGGTATTGAAACATTATAACATTATGAAGTTCATAATTAGGGCTTCTGAGAAACATTATTTCTATAGAAATTTAAATTTAAATTCATAATTTTAGATTTGATTAGTTCGTAAGAGAAGGCAGAGGGCATTTTGGTTTCAGAAAATGATTCTGGGCTATGCTTCCTTTTCTAGATTAGAAAACTAAATTTGAGGTAATTTTTGCGACTTTTGTAGAGTAATGTCACTATTTGAGGTCATTTTGTTGTTTTATTTGAAACCAAACTCTTTTCCAATATTGAAATCCTAGGGTTTGAAAAAGTTCTCTCATGCAAATGCTCAGAGGGAAGTAATTACAGTTTGCAAAGGTTAAATTTGTTTGTGATTATTATTAGCATCACTTGTTTTCAAGTTAAAAAGTATGCTTGCAATTGTTTTCAAGTTAATTAGATTTGATATTGGAAACTATACAAGAGGCCATTGGTGCTGTTCCAGAGATAAGATGCAGTAGAGACTTGGAAGGAAGGGAACAGTTATTAGAGGTATTTGTGTGTATCAATAAGTATGATGCATCCAATGTGATTCCCTATCCCACCAAGCTCCATAACACATGTTCTCCCAAAATTATATTTCCTCCTTTTAGCATAGGGCTGAGTAGTAGCTAAGCTATAATTCATTTCACTCATGTATAGAATGCTAGAAGCATCTAATTCCTGGCTAGTATTTGAACATCCTATGATGTGATCAATTTAGTGTTTTTAGACTACATCTTGTATATTGATTATTAGAATGAAAAAAATATTGTAGATCATAATTCTTCAAAGTGTTTTTCAGTCTAAATATGATTCAGACCATCGATAATAAAAGTTAATGAAAACTAAACAAGATGCAAAAAAAAAAGTGTGCTAGAGGATGAACCATTAACTTAGTAACCATTAGACCTTAATAAAGTTATAGATAGACAAATTAGACTTTTCCTTTTCAAAAAAGTATACTATTATTCCTCTTTCCCTTCATTTGAAAAGCAATGAGGACACTGATGACATGCCCCTACACCAATCAATTTTTTAAAACCATTTTACTGATTCGTAAAACCGTTTTATGCTTTTCTTCTTCAACAAATGAGGACAGTCACTCTAAAGACAACATGATAATGTACACTCACTATAAGGATAGTCACAAATGAGGACATCTCACAGTGACTGTCCCTTGTGTAATTGCCACTTGAATGTATTGCTATTGAACCACATTACTGCTTTTCTTCTTCAACAAATGAGGACAGTCACTCTAAAGACAACATGATAATGTACATTATCATGTTGTCTTTACAGTGACTGTCCTCATTCAAGTGGAAATTACACAAGGGACAGTCACTGTGAGATGTCCTCATTTGTGACAAGGACAGTCACACATGAGGACATCTCACAGTGATTGTCCCTTGTGTAATTTCCACTTGAATGTATTGCTATTGAACCACATTTATGATTTTCTTCTTCAACAAATGAGGACAGTCACTCTAAAGACAACATGATAATGTACACTCACTGTAAGGACAGTCACAAATGAGGAAATCTCATAGTGACTGTCCCTTGTGTAATTGCCACTTGAATGTATTGCTATTGAACCACATTTATTCTTTTCTTCTTCAAAAAATGAGGAAAGTCACTCTAAAGACAACATGATAATGTAAACTCACTGTAAGGATAGTCACAAATGAGGACATCTCATTGTGATTGTCCCTTGTGTAATTGCCACTTGAATGTATTGCTATTGAACCACATTTATGCTTTTCTTCTTCAACAAATGAGGACAGTCACTCTAAAGACAACATGATAATGTACACTCACTGTAAGGACAGTCACAAATGAGGACATCTCATAGTGACTGTCCCTTGTGTAATTGCCACTTCAATTTATTGCTATTGAACCACATTTATGCTTTTCTTCTTCAACAAATGAGGATAGTCATTCTAAAGACAACATGATAATGTACACTCACTGCAAGTGTACATTATCATGTTGTCTTTATAGCGACTATCCTCATTCAAGTGGAAATTACACAAGGGACAGTCACTGTGAGAAGTTCTCATTTTGTGAAATGACACAAGGTACTTTCTTGTCAACATATGTTGTATACTCAACTTGCAACTCTATTCTCTAATTATGCATTATAGTTGGGTGTTTTCTTATGTTGTTTCATGATTGTTTTGTTGGTATTTTTAGGTAATTCAATGGATCTCATTGATGATATTGATGATGATGATGATATTGAAATGGAAGGAGAGATTATGAGGAGGAGAAGAGTCCTGACTATTGTTGTAGTTGTTCTTGCCACCCTTGTCATGGCCATAGCGAAGTGTATAAAAGAAGGTAGTCAAAATATGCGTAAGCGCACAAGAGATGCAATTCCTTTTTATAAGAATGTTATCAACTCCAATGAGATGGATTGCCATGACCAAATACGCATGACTAGATGATCCTTCTATAAACTAGCCAATATTTTAAGGCAAAAAGGAAGCATCAAAGATACAGAATTCCTCACGTTAGAAGAACAATTAGTCATGTTCCTCCATACTCTTGGCCACAATTTGAGGAATCGTAAGATTTCCCATAACTTTGGGCACTCTGGAGAGATGGTAAGCTGATACTTCCATAAGGTCTTGAGGGCTATCTTGGTGCTCCATTCAGATTATTTTTTTCCCCCTGATCCAAACACTCCTCGGGAAATCAGTGGGAAGACCCGTTTTGATCCATACTTCAAGGTATATCTCCCAGTGGTTTAATTTTGTTTAGAGTTGTAATCCTATTATATCATGTTCATTAGACCTATGATTTATCTGACTACAAGATTGTGTGGGAGCAATGGATGGATCCCATATACCAGTCACTGTCGATGTCAACCTGCAAGATAAATATCGTGATAGAAAAGGCAACTTGTTGCAAAATGTTATGGGAGTGTGTTCATTTGATTATAAGTTTCAATACATCCTTGCTGGTTGGGAAGGGTCTGCTACAGATAGCCGTGTTCTAGCTTCAGCTCTATCTAGAGCTGATCCATTGGTAGTTCCCTCAGGTTTGTAAAATATGATTATATTATTGAAGCATATGAAAAATAAGACAATGTTATGACAATGACATTTTGTTTTGTTTAGTTAAATATTATTTGGTCGATGCTAGATATCCAAACGTACTAGGATTTCTCGCACCTTATTGGTGCACATGCTACCACCTAAAGGAGTTTTCAAGAGAAAACCCAATAAACACCCCACAAGAGTTGTTTAATCATTGACACTCCTTGCTTAGGAATGTAATAGAGCATACATTTGGGATTTTGAAGTAGCATTTTCCTATATTGAAGCATGCGACGTCTTATCAAATCAAGACACAAACACATATTGTTTTGGCATGTTGCATACTTCACAACTTCATTATGATAGAGGATGGCCTTCCATATGAGGTAGAATTTGAAGAGGAAGATGGTCATGATGGGATAGATGTACCAGTGCTTGAGACATATGGGTTGAGCCAGCGTGAAAGAGATGATTGGGCCAATTTTTGAGATGAAATAGAAAGAAGGATGTGGGAAGACTATAGATCCCGATCTTAGTTGGTTGAATAACTATTATGGAAGTGTTTAAACTAATGTCAAATTTCATAAATTTCACAAACTAATACTATACATTAATAAAAGCCGTTATGCCATATTTAGTGTTGTCATGTTATATTCAATGTTGTTATATTTAATGTTGTCATATTATATTTAATATTCTCATGTTATGTTTAATGTTGCTATATTTTATATTTAATGTTGTCTTTTTATATTTAATATTGTCATGTTATGTTTAATGCTGCTATATTTAATGTTGTCATGTTATATTTAATATTGTCATGTTATGTTTAATGTTGCTATATTTAATGTTTACATCAGGTATGTCTAGGGATGTAAACAAGGACAGTCCCAAATGAGGACATCTCACAGTGACTGTCCCTTGTGTAATTGCCACTTGAATGTATTGCTATTGAACCACATTAATTCTTTTCTTCTTGAACAAATGAGGACAGTCACACAAGGGACAGTCACTATGAGATGTCCTCATTTATGACAAGGACAGTCACACATGAGGACAGTCACTATAAAGACAACATGATAATGTACACTCATTGTAAGATGTCCTCATTTGTGACTATCCTTATAGTGAGTGTACATTATCATGTTGTCTTTAGAGTGACTGTCCTCATTTTTTATTGTCCTTACAGTGAGTGTACATTATCATGTTGTCTTTAGAGTGACTGTCCTCATTTGTGGCTATCCTTATAGTGAGTATACATTATCATGTTGTCTTTCGAGTGACTATCCTCATTTGTGACTATCCTTATAGTGAGTGTACATTATCATGTTGTCTTTAGAGTGACTATCCTAATTTGTGACTATCCTTACAGTGAGTGTACATTATCATGTTGTCTTTAGAGTGACTATCCTCATTTGTGACTGTCCTTATAGTGAGTGTACATTATCATGTTGTGTGTGCATCAGGTATGTCTATGGATGGTGATGTTCAAGTTATCCAGGAAACTTCTTCTTCCAAGAAGGTGTTCTAGACAAAAGAGATGGAACGCAAGTTGCTAGACTTGCTACAGGAGCAAGTGCAGCTTGGAAAGAAAGCTGAAGGGGGTTTCAAGAAAGAGGCTTGGACAACCATCGAAAGGTGGTTCAATAATGAGATGAAAATGAACCTATCGAAGGAAAACTTCAAGAACAAGCTGAAAACTTGGAAACAAGGGTATAGACTTATGAAAGACTTGAGGAATACAAGCGGCTTAGCCTGGAACGAGACCACCCAAACTATGGATGCTGATGATAGTGTTTGGGAGGAGTTGTTGAAGGTAACATGGTCTTGAAATCTCCTTTTAAGTTGAATATATCTTTTTAAGTAATGAAGGACCAATAATGAATTCAATTGTTATGCCATGATACAGAGAAAGGAATTTTAAAATGCCAGAATGTATAAGAGGCAGCCATTTCAAAATATAATGAATTATCCTGTATTGTTGGGAATGACATAGCTGAGGGCACTGTAGCTGCAACAACTCAAGAGACGGAGGAGGATTTCATTGATGATGAAGATTTCAGTTATCATGGTATAGATAATGCATGTTTTGAGACTGCTGTTGATTTGGCTAATGATGATAATGAATCTATTGATACACCTACATCGAACCAATCTACTGCAAGCGGTAAAGATAACCCTTCAACATCGTCAAGGAGGCCAAAGAGGAGGAGGGGAACATTGGAAAGTTTGTTAGATTAAATTTGTGAAGTGATCAAAGATCTATTTGCAAGCATTACAGTAGGCCTTGCACAGCCTCTAAAAGTGGATAAATCATCTAGTTTGAGAAATGAGGTAGCGGAGTTGTGTAAAGCACTTAAAGCAATCCTTGGCCTTGCAACTCTACTATAATTGAAGCACATGAAAAGTTAATGCATGATCCACAATCAGCCGCATTATTCTTGACAATGGATGAAGGGGAGAGAATCCAATATATGATATTAAAGTTTGGACTTTAGTTGATCGATGTTTATTAGGTCTTTTTTTTAAAATCAAAACTAATCTTTAAAATCAAAACTAACTAATGTTTCTTAACAGTTTGTGAAATCTGCCATGTTGCTAAATAGATTGTGAAATCTGCGGTTACAATCTCAATGTTGCTAAACAGTTTGTGAAATCTGCCATTTATAATCCCATTTGTGAAATGTTGCTTTTTGATACCATTTCACTTTTTCGGGCTATGGTTTTGAGTAGGCCCTAGGACTGCAGTACTAATCACAGTGAATAACAGGGCAGTTTGATGGATTCACACATTTAGTTGTTGAAAACTTGATCTCATGATGTTGTAAAGGGATTGAGGATGTTTGGCAATGGTCATTGAAACCTTCTATAGTATTGGAATGCAAGGAAAGGAGTTTTGAGTCTTGTTTTGACCACTATTCTGTCATAAATTAGTGATCCATTGTGTTTTTATTCCAATCAGTGATCTCTTTTTTGTCCTGTCATAAATCAGTGATTCATTGTATTACATGCCTTGTAAATGTTTTAGATCATTTCCAATAGTAGGTATCAAGAGGATCGGTGGAATAGCAACTGTTTGTATGCATTATTATAATGTTGTGTGGCAGTCAGTAGATAATAAATGTCTATCCCTATAGATTGAACACTAATGTTTGAGTCTTCCTTGACGAGAAAATGCTTGAGAAGTATAATATTTACTTATCTATTGTCAAGGCATCTAGAAGAAACTAATTCCCTGAAGATCTTAAGGTGATTTTTCAGATGACTATGACCAGGCAGATGGTATGTTGATAGTCCATAGATGGAAGTGTCTTGTTCAATGATCTTTCTCTCCATTAAGACTATGCAATGCAATATGAAGATATTTGATAGAATGAATGGAATGTCATTGGTTTAAGTTGAACTACTAATCCATTTTCAAGTGTTGAGAGTTGTGTTGAAGGGTTGTGATCAGTCACTTGTTGACAGAACCTAATAGACTTTTGGAGCATGATGTGTATCAATTTAGAGTCTTAGACAGTGGAAAGACCACTGACATAAAGATATTGTGACTTGAGCCTAATGAACAAGTGAAGTTATTGTCATCATTGATAGTGATTGTCAAAAGAAGAGAGATTAATATTGTTAGATGCCTCTTGAGTTAAGTTGAAGTTCTTGAACTTAGTTTGGGTCAATAGCACCCTTGAATGGTTACAATAGATTCCACAATCTCCTTGACAGCTAGCAGCTAGTTCCATATTAAATTTTAGAATATTCTTCATTGTTATGGAGGTCCATTTGTTCTCTTGTTGATGCATATTAAATTTTAGAATATACATTTTATTGGGAGGATCCATGTTGCCCACTTCTTTTGTCATAATGCATTGTTGACATGACAATATTACATATAACATGACAACATTAAATATAACATGACAACACTACAATATGTCATAACTCACTATGGTTGATTCAGCCTTGCAACTTTTTGTTTTTCTCAATGAATTTTGTTTAATTTTGGGATTGTTGATATAGGTGCATTATTGATATCAGATTGATGGCTCTTCTCAATGTGCCAAGCTGTCCATGTGGTGGTGGGCAGTGCCAGTTGAAGATTTCATAGACAGTGGACAACCCTGGATGACAATATTGGTGTTGTCCAAATAGAAAAAAGGTTGCTAATGTATATATATTTAATGTTTGTAATGTAAATACTATTTATTATATTTAATGTTTGTAATGTAAATACTATTTATTATATTTAATGTTTGTAATGTAAATACTATTCATTATATTATAAAAACTAATGTAGATTGGGCATCACAGGGCTATCATGATTGTGGGTACTTTAGGTGGGTTGATGACAACCCATCTACATCTATTTGCCCATCTCCAATCATCCACATTCTAGACATCCGCCCATCTCCACTCATCCACAATCCAGGATTTGAGTGCAAAAGTTGTCAAGCTAGGGCAAATGAAATTATATTTTTACGATGCCTTCTCTATATTGTAATCACATATCTTTTTTGTGACCATATGCGGAGATGAGCTTAAGAATTAGTCAGTTTTGTATTTTGATATTGTAATATGTGGAGATGAGCTCAGGAATTAGTCAGTTTTGTATTTTGATATTGTAATATGCAGAGATGAGCTTAGGAATTAGTCAGTTTTGTATTTTGATAGTGTAACTAAATATTTTAATATGGATATGGCATAACTCCTCTTTGCCCCAAGTGCACATATATATGGTCCACATATTTTTTCACAATAATTTTTCATGTTTATGGCTTGGGTGAGCCCAAATCTACTATCAGTCACATGATTTAACATTGTTTTCGTGGTTATTGCTTTGTAGAATTCTAACCTAGGTTTGTAGAGGAATTTTGAGGTTAATAGAGATATATCATGTATAAACTCATTTAATTGGTCGTGTTTTGATCTTGACAAGCGTGGATCATTCAGGTAAGAATCAAAGGAGGTCATAGAAGGTAATAATAATTAATAAGATTTTTTTAAAAAAACTCATACAAAAGTGAGCAACTAAATGTACTTCATTGGTGTACTAACAAAAGCACAAAGTAGTTGTATGTTCTATGTATGCAGTGCCTAGAGACAAAAACAAGAGTTCGAGCATGATAGAGCATCAAAGACTCATCAGACTAAATTATAACATTGTATCTGCATTATGTAAAATGAGGAATGCCTCATTCAAGCTGTAACACTGTATCTGCATTATGTAAAATGAGGAATGCCTCATTCAAGTTGTAACCCTGTATCTGCATTATGTAAAATGAGGAATGCCTCATTCAAGTTGTAATTTTATATCAGCTCATGACTTTGTGGGGCTAGACTAGAGGTTTTCTCCACCTGGCTCTTTCCTACCGGTGCTCCTATTGAGCTGGGTTGGCAACATTTTGTAAAAAATAAATAATAAAATAAATGACTTGTTTATAAATTTGTGTATTTTGTGTCTACATATTTTATAAATTTGTATAGGATTTTTTTTTTAATAAAAAAGTTATACAAAATGTTAAAATTTTTATAAACTTATAAACATAATTTTATTTCAAAATATTATAAATATTCAAAATCACATACACATGAAATAAAATAAAATAAAATAAGTATTCAAAAACAAAATAAAATATTATAATATTATTTTATTGCAAAAATAAAATAAATATTCAAAAATAAAATAAAATATTATAATATTATTTTATTGCAAAAATAAAATAAATATTCAAAAACACAAACAAAATGTGAAAAAAATCATAAAATTTGAAAAAATCACAAATTGTTATAAAGAAATTAAAAACAAATTCTCATTCAGTGCATATTCCAATTCCAAAATGCGGCACCCAAACGTGGAAATTACATCTTCTCGGTCATCTTCCAGGTGCATCCAAATGGGTCAAACACATATTCCAGATATCATTTTGAGGATATGATATTCTAGAATTGCAGCATATTCCATAATTGACTATATCCGGCATTCCGTATGCCTGCATCCAAACAGGCCCTAAGGGAATTCATATCTTTCTCCACTAATGCCTCATCACTAGAAGGAATCCTAAATGGAGGTGAAGGATCTATAATGTTATCTTCTTTCACATAAGGGGAGTGTGTTCTAGAGAATATGTCAGCCTTTTGTATCAAAAATTATTCACAAAGAGGGGATAAATCAATGTATTTATCCAAATGTTCATCCCAAAAAGTAGAACTATCCACAATGGCTTCATGAGGAAGAGAGTAATCAACATCAAAATCCAAAGGTTCATCCCAAATAGGAGTATCCATAATGGTTTCATGAGGAAGGGAGTAATCAACATCGAAATCCAAAGGTTCATCCCAAATAGGAGGATTATCCACAATGGTTTCATGAGGAAGAGAGTAATCAACATCCAAATTCAAAGGTTCATCCTAATAGGAGGATTATCATCCCTATCCATAAAGCACATTATAGGAGTGCCATAAGTCCTAAAGGGGAAAGAAGGTAAATTTTATTGTAAAATAGGCTCATAGAAAAGACATAGATTAGGAGAAGAATTAACATCAATCCCTAACTCATCTTTGTAAAGGTCAATTGAAGAGGTTGCAGAGGAGGGTGAAATAGGAATAGGATCAATGGAGATCTCATTCAAATAATTTTCATCCTCACTTCCATGTGCCTAATTAAGGGATCTATCATCTTGAACATCAAAGTACTCAAAACAAGAATCATACATGTTGAATACTAAAAGCATGAAAATGTAAATGTTTTTGTATTTTTAAAGAAATTTTGCAAATTTTTTTTATTTTTGAAATGTAAAGGCAAGGGTATAAATAAACCTAATCTTAATGCAAGAAAAGATTAACCACAAATCTAACACAATAGGACATCTAAATCCAAAAAAGAAAGGAAAGTAAGTATGTCACGTTCACCAAAATGTAAAGTGAAGGTGAACACACAAGGGGATAGAAAGGAAGAGCATCTAAATCCACAAAACAAAGGAGGGTAAGAGTGTCAGGTTCACCAAAATGTAAAGCATAAAATATGGATGGCGTCCTAGAACAATGGCTTGCACATAAAAGAGACCCCAAAGCTAATATTTTACACTTACATTTGAATTGTATTGAGATGGAAAGTAAATATAGATGACTAATGTTGAAATGAAGAGATAAAGGTACTTACCTCTGAAAAAGAACCTACTGAAAACCCTATCAAACAGCCTCAGAAATTGTTGATTTCCATCACCTTAAATCAAAACTGTGAGATCTACAAAACCCAAAAATCTTTTCCAAGATGAGCTTAGGTCAAGTTTGACCCTCATAAAAGGTCAAATACTACATTCTTTATTTGAAGGCCAATTCTGATTCTATTTGTAGATCCCAGAAGTTTGCCGAAAAGGGTATCCAAATTTGCTCTCATATCTAAAATTTCGCACTTGTACCTACAAGAAAAATGGTTTTTTTGTTTGTTTGGGGGGTTTGCCTTGGTCAAACCTCGGTTTGGAATCAACCTTAATATTGAAATTGAAATGGAGAATGCTAGCAAGTAGTAGAAGTAGATCTAACAATGAAGCTATGACATTCAATAGATATGCAATTGTATTTGGAATGTAATCAAATATGTTGATATGAAAGCTTGAACATAAGATCAACAAATTTAAATCAAACCTCCATGATTGTATGCTTGGAATTCATCTTGAGGGAAGGATGAATAGATCTTGAAGATGAACAAATGATCTTGAAGGAAGATCACACCATCCTGATGGCTAGATCTAGGGTTTGAATGATGAATCTTGAATGCTTGAACCAAATCCCTTCAATGGATTGAATGCTTGAATCCTTGATCTTCAATGGAGAACTTGGATGGAGAAGAAAACTTGAATGCTTTCTTGAAAATTCTTGGGAGATGCTTGCTTGACCTTGCTTGAAAGATTGAGTGCTTGATGCATGAATGAGATGGAGAAAATGAAAGAGGAAGACCTCCTTTTATAGTGAACTAGGGCACAATCCTCTAGAGGGGCCACCTTGGAGAATTAAATCCTAATTAGGTCCTAACCTTTAGAAAATATACCTAGATTAAATGAAATTAGAGGATTTACCATCCTAAAACCTGAAATGGGCAACCCTGAGGCAGGAAAACAAATATCCTAAAAACCTGATACCTGAAAATCAAGGATTTTCAAGATTTGAAGGAAGGGGGAAAAATTGAAGTTGGACCTGACCTAGTCAAGTTCAAGATCGATCTTGACCTAGTCAGGTTTGACCTCTAATCTCACCCTAGGCCCAGATCCACTCAGAATCAAAGTAGGAGGTCTCAGGGATGCCCAGAGACCTAGAAATGATACCAGAACAGGGTAGAGTACCAGGGAGAGGCAAAAAATATTATGATGAACATGATGAAGTCTAGGAGGACCTATTTGTAGGTCCTACCTAGAAAATAAAGCCATAAAAGTGGGAAATTCAAGAGAATCCTTAAGATCCTAACCCTAATTTCATCTATAATGAAGCAGAAAAGAAGTGGAAAGCGGGGAGAAAGCCAGATCAAAGAAAAGATTAATTCAAGGCATCTGATATGACCCCAAAACACTTACTCAAAGGGCTAAACACTCTTAACATGGAAGTGCTTCCATTTTAAGATGATACACTAATGTTTCTATTCCTCCTATTTCATCTAATGATTCAAAAATCATCAGTTTGGCTCAAACTGTGTCATCCTTACAACAACAACTTGCTTCCCTAACTCAAAATTTTTTTAGTGTTCCTACATGTGACATGGGAACTCCTTTATCCTAAGACATTATTCATACTCCTATTCCTCAATAAGTTGATATGCCTCATCTTGAGAATTACAATGGAAAAGGAGATCCCATTCATCACGTTAAAATATTCCAAATCACTTGTAGTGATTATGCTCATGACCATAGGATTTTACCCAAATTGTTTTCTAGAATTTTCCATCACAAGGTCCTACAATGGTATTGTTCCTTGCTTCCTTATTCTATTGATTCCTTTCCACAACTTGCTAATGCCTTTATTCAACAATTTCAAAACAATATTGGCCCACAAGTGTCTTTGACTGATTTGATGCATTGTAAACAAAGTATTAAAGAAAAATTGACTGAATTTATTGGTAGATTTAAGCATTTATATGCTTAGATTTCCTATCCTATTCCTGATATTGATATTCAATGTATGTTTATTTCAAATTTGTAAAAGGATATTAGAGATAAGATTTTGCTTACTGAATTTACCTCTTTTCAACAACTTTGTGCAGCGCTTCATCATTATCAATTACAAGTGATTCAATTTGAGAGCAACACTCCAATGGCTCCTATTCCAATTGATAAAAGTGATGCTTCTCCTAATCCAAAAAAATTTCAAAAATTCAACAACTATGTCAAGATAAACAAACAAGCGAATGTAGTTGCTAATCAAGTTGTTGTTGCATCTCATAATGCCACTTCTGCATCCACTACTTTTCAATTAGATCATACATTTAATCCTCTTTCTAAATCTTTACATACTATTATGAATAGGTTATTAAATGCTAATATGATTACTTTACCTCCTATTTGACCTCTTTTACCTGCTATGATTGCATCTAAATCTTTTGATCCTAAAGCTTTTTTTCAATATCATCATCAGAATGGTCATGATACTGAGAAGTGTTATACTTTAAAACATAAGGTTCAAGACTTAATTGATTCTAATGCTCTGTCTGTTGATAATCTTGATGGTAGTGGGAACTGTTATACACTAAGTTCACACCCTTGTCTCAAGCTCTTGTAGTCTTGATAACCTAGTATAACATGGGAATCATCTCCAAGTTGTGGGACCTATGCTAACTAAGATGAGACCTCCAGGTTCTAGGCTGGTTGCTCTTGGATAATCACCTTAATCTACTTCTTGCTATGAAATGAAATAACTTTTGAGGGAAAGGGTTAGAAGGAATGCTTGGGAAGGGAAATAACATGAAAGCAAACTACCTACTAGGTGATACACTGAAATTAGGGTTTGGATCTAAGTATAGAGGAATGAGACCAATGGAGGAATCAGGTCTAATGAGTCACAACTCACTAGATAGGCTTGCATAAGTATTTTAGAGGAGGGTCTGAACAAAAGACTCAATCTATGACCTGCAAACAAACATCCTTTTCTGCAACTAGGTGTAGGAATGAGACAAGACTGCTAGGGGTTGTAGTATACCCACAAAACATCTAAATCAGATCAGACACAGTAACACACCAAATCATAGAAAGTGAGAGGGACTAGGAACCCCAATTTCCATTAACAACATTCATAAACTTCAATCCAATAAGAGATAATCGAGACAGTGAAGACATGGATAGAACAAATATCACAAGTACCTCAAGAATGCCTTAATCATCAATGGGAGATTACAAAATGTGGGAAACTAGAGGGTAGGAAGAAATGCCATAGATAGCTTTCCAAGAAAGAGACTTTCTTTTTTACAAAAATGTGAACTCTAAGCACTAAGGCTCTCAAAAAAACAATATATACATACTCAACTACATGGAGGCAAGAGTCAAAAACATAATTAGGGTTACATAGATTTGCATAAAATAATAGCCAACCCTAATCCTATCATTTCTAATCATAAATATGTCTCTAGAAATATCATGGCTGATCAGATATTATGCATACCCATCCCTGTACTACAAACATCCATGAGCAAGCAACCTGGATCCATCAATTTTCTACACAAAAGTCTTACCATGAATGCTCACCAACTCATCAAATCTTCTCACGATAACACTATGGAAATACTAGCACCAAATCCCCTATCATCACCTTTTGGCATGAAACACGACATGGGACTCTACAACCACTGGCCAGCAATCACCTCCATTTTTCCTCAACCACCACAGTCCTTAAGAATTGAATACTGGAGCTACCAAGCATCATGCGTGTCTGCAAATCAAATATTGGCAAAAACCCCTCTCCAAAACATTTGAATTTAAATAATAATAGTTAATGAGTCCCTCTTTAAATGCAGCTGTTGATATCAATCCTTCTTGGCAAGATGAATGGCCCAGATGCACTTGAAACTGGCTTGAAATCCTTTTTTGACAAGTCAAAGATGACATGGAGGTCATTGACCAATAAGAGCTTAGCATATCAGCACATCAGTCAATCTAGACCCACCTTGAATTTCCTTCTCTTGAAGCAATTTGGTGAATGCGCGACAAAGGAGAGTCTCCAAGTTGCCAAGTCTTTCTCTTAACCCATATCTGATCAGGCGATCACGCGAACACTACATTCTCTGAGTCATTGAAAGGTTAGCCTAACCTTGATTACATCTAGCGAACATGATAAAGCTTTCATTGTCAAGTTGCCGGATGCCTCTTAACCCTTTGCATGAATCTTGGTTTACATTTGGTGAACACGTGAATGACTGACTGCAGCTATTAATCAACGAACATGCGACTGAAGGTAACCGCCCATCCCCAGAATACTATGAGCCACTACCAATTTATCTAGAGATTCAGTGACTAAGCTATTTTCCTATTCACTAAATGATTTAAGGAATCACCATCTTATCTCGCGATCACATGAACAAGGAGAAAAATGTCAGGTCCGCTAAACACTTATCAGTGCTGACAAACCTCAGCTCGGGCCCCTCCTATGAAACATGTCACTCTTTTATTTACTGTCACTACACATTCACCTAACATCGGACCCACATGACTTGAAGCATTGCATACTTGGAAGATCCTATGACCGTCACAAGATCACAAGCCTTTGATAGACCCTTCGTGAACTTACGACGACCGTCGATCTTGATGGCTGGGACCCCACTTTGACCTGGTGATTCAACGACT
The DNA here is from genome assembly GCA_027943335.1 of Chamaecyparis obtusa. Classification (NCBI taxonomy): domain Eukaryota; kingdom Viridiplantae; phylum Streptophyta; class Pinopsida; order Cupressales; family Cupressaceae; genus Chamaecyparis; species Chamaecyparis obtusa. The sequence continues at coordinate 42,584 of BSBK01001760.1, read as the reverse complement.
TAAGACTTTCTTCCATTCACAAGATACTTTGACAAACTGTGGTTAAGCCAAGTGAATATGCAAACAAAGAGATTTTTCTAGTTCACTGAATCATGAATGAACCCAGGGTTAGATTAAGTGAGTGCCAATCTGAAGACAATTTGCAAAGTCACTGAATGATTTCCTTAACCTTAAGCTCCATTATGCAAATAAGTGAACATAGCCTTTGCCAATTCACTGAGAGATTGTCTAGCCATTACCTTTGATTACAAGAATCAGTGACCAAAGGGGGACCCACTTCATTCACCAGATCATTAGAAGTCTTGAAGCCTTGCTAACTTATCTTGAGATTCTGCGAACACTATTTGCCCAGTCGCTAAATGTTTTAGGTCACTGCCATTCTATCCCACGAACATGCAAATAGAGAAAAACTTGTCAGAATAGCCAAGTCATGGGAGGCACTGATATCCTTAGTCACCAAATCGCTAGAAGATATTTAACCCTTGGCCATCACTTGGAGAATACGTGACTAAAGAGAGGAAAAGACCATTCGCTAGTTCGCTAAATGTTAAGATATAACTGCCAAGGATTACGCGATTATGGGAACATTGCAGTCACTAAAATGCCAAAATAAAAGGATGACCACTAGGGAACTTGGAGAACCAATTAATAACCAATAGAATTAAAGCACACATGGGGAATATGGGAATTTAAGTGGCTGAAAAAGTAACATGAAAATAGAAGCTTGGCCTAGGGTTTTAAGGGCTTCTTGGCACCAATGACTAGATTTTGTATATTTTGACTTGTAGATCAGGAACTAAAACAAATTGTAGAGACCAGGAACTAGACATGAAGCTATGAAACATTTAGGGATGCTTGGGATGACATAAAAAAGACCATGGAATGGAAAGTAGCCAAATTTGAATGTATAGGAAAATTTGGGTAACATTTTGGCGATTTCTACTGGATGTCAACCTACTAGACATGGAAAACCAGTGGCCTATTGACATCAAAATTCTATCCATTGGGCATGGAGTCAAGACTCAAAACTCTCAGAGAGGCAGGGGTCTAATTGTGCTCAGGGCACTTCTTGGAAAGCTAGGAATTTAATCTACAAAGCAGGGAAAATAGGGAAGCTAATCTAACCTAAACTAACCAGTTTACAAAAATGGTTAAACAAAAGCATTCACTAGCATGTTGAAATAGCTACCCATCCTTCTCAGATTACAACAATTTACATGCTTCTGGAAAGCTATTAAAAGATAAATATAGGAGATATGAAGAATCACATGCTTGACAAGGATTTGACTGATGTGGATTTTACTCACTTGGTCAAGCTGATTGTAGACACCATTATTTTGAGGAGGATCAACAAGCAGCAATGAGACCTTACTTACTTGGTCAATGGGGACAACAAGATGATCTAGTTCATTCTCAGCCTCAACTTCTGATGGAAAGTCATATTGGGATGCTGGCATAATTTGTACTCCTTTGATAACTTCCATCCTTGCCAAATGCCTGATAGAGCAGCCATGAGAGATGTTGGACCTAGAACTCTCATTAATAAACTCAGGCTCCTAAGAGATTACTTTAGTTTGACTATTCTCCTCATCATGCTGGCTGGAAATGACTATCTCCTACAAATTGTAGATGTTTTCTGGAAGTATGGGCTTGTCATCAAGATGCAAGCAAAAGTATTCCATCTTGTCCCAAAATTGATCTTCCTCTTCTTCTCCTAGATTCTTTTGTAGGAGAAGTATACCATTATCAACACAATTATCATGATTTGTTGAGAACTCATTGGTCTTAACTTGTTTAGAGATAGCCTCCTTTAGATCAGAAATCTTCTACTCAATGATCTCCTTTTCTTCCTCCAGTTGAGAACATTTCTCAATCTGCATCTGATAGCTTCTTTTATATTTTTCAGCTATAGAAGCCAGGAATCCTATATTTTGCTTGAGATCCTGTAGTTCTCTCTCATGAAACTCCTCATGAGCTCTCAACTCCTTTTCTTTCTCAACCTAAAATTCATTGCCTCTATTAAACATGGCTTCCATTAAAATTTTTTGGTCTTGAACCACCCTTTCACAATTATTCTTATGAATTTCCAACTCTTCATAGGCATCCTTTTGAGCTGCTAATGTTCTTTGGAAATCCTCCTCTTTTTCAGCTATAGCAGCACTAACCTTAATCAAATTTTCCTTGTAGACTTTGTTTAGTGTTGCTAGATTGCTTGCAAGGGCTGCTTGACTTCTTTACTGTCCTACAATGATTTCTTCACACTGCTTCCATCTAACATCAAACTGCTCTTTTTCTTGTGTCTACATATGCCTTTTTTGTGTTTCCAACACCTCCTCATAGTATCTCTTTTGTTCCTCCAGCCCTTCAGCAAGCTTGACCTCATTTCTCTTGTATTGCTCTGCCAGATACCTCCTATAACCTTAATCCTGCTGAGCCAAAGCTTGTTTTTGTTGGATCTGGGCATGATGAGTATGATCTTCCAAGGAAAGCATCTCCTCTTGAGGTTTTTGTTATGCGTATTGATGTTGCCATGATACTGGAAGTTAGGTGGGTGGGGGGCAAGCATGAGGTAAATGTTGCTTTATTGCTACAACTGGATAGTCCTGCATGAAATCAGAAGTACCACTACTCTGATAACATTGACCTCCATGAAATGAAGGAATGTCCTTATAAAAAGAAGCATGGTAATCCATCTTAGGTACTAAATCTCCTTGAAACCAGTAGATGTGAACTTGGAGTCACCAGACATGCAAAAATATGACCTCTCAAAGGTCTGCAACCTACTGGAAGCATATCAGAACTAGCGAGAATTATGAAAACTATGACCTCTTGGTCCCACCGGGCATGCCAGAAATTGTTATACACTAAGTTTTCACCCTTGTCTCAAGCTCTCATAGTCTTGATAACCTAGTATAACATGGGAATCATCTCCAAGTTGTGGGACCTATGCTAATTAAGATGAGACCTCTAGGTTCTAGGCTGGTTCCTCTTGGATAATCACCTTAATCTGCTTCTTGCTATGAAATGAAATAACTTTTGAGGGAAAGGGTTAGAAGGAATGCTTGGGAAGGGAAATAACATGAAAGAAAACTACCTACTAGGTGATACACTAAAATTAGGGTTTGGATCTCATTATAGAGGAATGAGACCAATGAAGGAATCAGGTCTAATGAGTCACAACTCACTAGATAGGCTTGCATAAGTATTTTAGAGGAGGGTCTGAACAAAAGACTCAACCTATGACCTCCAAACAAACATCCTTTTCTACAACTAGGTGTAGGAATGAGACAAGACTACTAGGGGATGTAGTATACCCACAAAACATCTAAATCAGATCAGACACAGTAACACACAAAATCATAGAAAGTGAGAGGGACTAGGAACCCCAATTTACATTAACAACATTCATAAACTTCAATCCAATAAGAGATAATTGAGATAGTGAAGACATGGATAGAACAAATATCACAAGTACCTCAAGAATGCCTTAATCATCAATGGGAGATTATAGAATGTGGGAAACTAGAGGGTAGGAAGAAATGCCATAGATAGCTTTCCAAGAAAGAGACTTTCTTTTTTATAAAAATGTGAACTTTGAGCACTAAGGCTCTCAAAAAAACAATATATACATACTCAACTACACATAGGCAGGAGTCAAAAACCTAACTAGGGTTACATAGATTTGCATAAAATAATAGCCAACCCTAATCCTTTCATTTCTAATCATAAATATGTCTCTAGAAATATCATGGCCAATCAGATATTATGCGTGCCCATCCCTGTACTACAAACATCCATGAGCAAGCAACTTGGATCCATCAATTTTCTCCACAAAAGTCTTGCCATGAATGCTCACCAACTGATCAAATCTTCTCAAGATAACACTGTGGAAATACTGGGGCCAAATCCCCTATCATCACCTTTTCACATGAAGCATGGCACATGACTCTATGACCGTTGGCCAGCAATCACCTCCATTTCTCTTCAACCACCATAGTCCTTAAGAATTGAATACTAGAGCTACCAAGCGTCGTGTGTGTCTACAAATCAAATATTGGCAAAAACCCCTTTGAAAAACATTTGAATTTAAATAATAATAGTTAACGGGTCCCTCTTTAAATGCAACCATTGATATCAATCCTTCTTGGCAAGATGAACGGCCCAGATGCACTCAAAACTGGCTTGAAATCCTTTTCTGACAAGTCAAAGATGACATGGAGGTCATTGACCAATAAGAGCTTAGCATATCGGCATGTCATTCAGTCTGGACCCACCTTGAATTTCCTTCTCTTGAAGCAATTTGGTGAATGCACGATAAAGGAGAGTCTCCAAGTCACCAAGTCTTTCTCTTAACCCATATCTGATCAGGCGATCACGTGAACACTACATTCTCTGAGTCACTGAAAGGTTAGCCTAACCCTGATTACATCTGTTGAATGTGATAAAGATTTCATTGCCAAGTCACTAGATGCCTCTTAACCCTTTGCATGAATCTTGATTTTTATTTGGCAAACACGCGAATGACTAACTGCAGCTATTAATCAGCGAACATGTGACTAAAGGTAACCGCCCATCCGCATAATACTATGAGCCGCTACCAATTTATCTAGAGATTCAGTGACTGAGCTATTCAACTATTCACCAAATGATTTAAGGAATCGCCATCTTATCTTGCGATCACACAAACAAGGAGAAAAATGTCAGGTCCGCTAAACACTTATCAGTGCTGACAAACCTCAGGCTCGGGCCCCTCCTATGCCACATGTCACTCTTTTATTTGTTGTCACTACACATTCACCTAACATCAGACCCACATGACTTGAAGCACTACATACTTGGAAGATCTTATGGTTGTCGCAAGATCACAAGCCTCTGACAGACCCTTCATGAACTTACGATGACCATCGATCTTGATGGCTGGGACCCCACTTTGACCTGGTGATTCAGTGACTGAAGACTTTCTTCCATTCATGAGATACTTTGATGAACTGTGGTTAAGTTGAGAAAATATGCGAACAAAGAGATTTTGCTAGTTCGCTGAATCATGAATGAACCCAGGGTTAGATTAAGCGAGTTCCAATCTAAAGATAATTCACAATGTTGCTGAATGATTTCCTTAACCTCGGGCTCCATTATGCGAATAAGCAAACATAGCCTTCACCAATTCACTGAGAGATTGTCTAGCCATTACCTTTGATTACAATAATCAGTGACCAAAGGGGGACCCACTTCATTCGCCAGATCACCAGAAGTCTTGAAGCCTTGCTAACTTATCTTGAGATTCTGTGAACACTATTTGCCTAGTCGCTAAATGTTTTAGGACACCGCCATTCTATCCCACGAACACGCGAACATAGAAAAACTTGTCATAATTGGCAAGTCATGAGAGGCACTAATATCCTTAGTCATCGAATCACTAGAAGACATTTAACCCTTGGCCATCACTTGGAGAATACGTGACTGAAGAGAGGAAAAGACCATTCATTGGCTCACTAAATGTTAAGACATAACTGCAAAGGATTACACGATTATGGGAACACTGCAATCACCGAAACGTCAAAAGAAAAGGATGACCACTAGGGAACTTGGAGAACCAGCGAATAACCAATAGAATTAAACTTCACATGGGGAATATGGGAATTTAAGTGGCCAGAAAAGTAACATGAAAATAGAAGCTTGGCATAGGGTTTTAAGGGCTTCTTGGCACCAAAGGCTAGATTTTGAATATTTTGACTTGCAGATCAGGAACTAAAATAGATTGCAGAGACTAGGAACCAGAAATGATGCTATGAAACATTCAAGGATGCTTGGCATAACATAACAAAGACCATGAAATGGAAAATAGATGAATTTGAATGTATAGGAAAATTTGGGTAATAGGAACAAATCTGTCTCTCCTCCTAATCAAAACCTTCAAATCTATACAAATCCTTTACCCACATATGATACTAATACCATTGCTCAACCATTTGCTATGGAAATTTTGTATGATTCAAAGATGGATGATCTCAATCATGTTGTTAATCAAGTAGAGCATGTTGGTCAATCTGCATCTCCACCTCAACCTAAACCTCAACCTTAGATTCAACCTCAAGTTCAACCTCAACCTCAACCAAAACTTAAGCCTAAATTTAAAATTAAACCTAAAACTTGATAACAATCTAAGAATAAAAGACCTCAGGAACTTTTGATTACCTTTGATGACTCTAAGACTATTAAAGCTCCTAATGGTACCCTTCACATTTATGCTAGGATTTCTCAGAAACCTACTCGTGGTTGTGTTATTGATCCTACATCCTTAGTCAATGTTATTATTGAAGAAAATATTTTTATGAAAAGCTTAAAAAGTGATTCTTATGATACATTAGATGTATGGATTCAAATGTGTAATGGTTTTCTTTATCCATCATTTGGCTCTATTACTCTACTGGTTGAACTCTGTGGAAAAATTGTGAACACTATCTTTGTTGTTGTTCCTACTTCTAATCAATTTCATGTTAAGCTAGGTTTGCCTTGGTTGAATGCCATGAATGTTGTTACTTCACCTATCCATAAGTGTCTTAAATTTTTTCATGATGAAGAAGTGAAGACGGTTAATCATAGTTTATATCAACCTTCTAGGCCTCGAGATTGTGCTACTCTTGATTTCTTTTGGCCTTCATTACCTAATTAATGTCCTCCTTGACCTGATAATCTTTTTCATTCATATCAAGCTTATAAACATCATAAGATTCTTGAATTAAGCATACCTCCTATGGATCTTAATCATGGTCTTTTGCCTACACCTTCTATACCTCCTTTAACTATGGCTTCTAGTTCTATTAATCAAGTTCCTCCCATTGCTGATAATCCTATTAATCTTCCTAAAGAACCTATGAAGGATCCTATTATTGTTCCTCCTAGTTCTTAACCTATTTCAAATAAATCATAACATAATTGATATGCTAATGAACATTGTAAAAAGCATCCTGCTCATGCTAAAGCTCATAATTGTGTTATTCAAAGATCTCTACCTTCTTCGGATAAAACTATTTTAATGTGTTAGAAGAAGTTACTAATAATGATGTTAAGATGCATGATTATGATGATTCTATTCATATCTTAGATCCTATTTTGATTAATTTGGATGAAGAAGATACTCTTGATGATACTAATGATGTTAATGATGAATATGAGACTATTGACATTGACATTGATTTACCTAATATGATTTCATCTCAATTAACTCTTACACCTATTGTTGAACATTGTGATTCTCAAGAGGATCCTTTTTTGGAACTGGCTATCATTACTACTATGTTGGATATAGTCCCTCTTGCGAGTTACCCACCTTCCCTAAATGATATACAATGAGATGGGGAGAGTGGGCGACACACCTAATTAGCTTGTCCTTCGTGGTAGCTTTGTTGTGTATTTTCCTAATGTACTATGTTTTTCTTGTGATGTGTTTGCTAAATGTTGTTAGATTCTTTTATACAATCCTTGTTACTTAGTTGGTGCAAGGTGATAAAGGAATCAAAACTCTTGTTCAATTCCTCTATATGTATCTCTATTCTTCTATTCATTGTTTCATGTTATGTCGTAAATGTGCTATTGTTTGTAGATGTTTCCTTGTGTAATCTTATTGGATTCGAGATGTGGTAGCACTGATTCTTTTTGGTCTCCATGTCATGGTCTGAAAATATTCTTCTTTGTATATCTTATGTGATCTTTCCTCCTTTGTGATTATAGTTTTACTTTCTTTGGGGAATGATGTCAATTCATTTGTAATAATATCATATATATATATATATATATATATATATATATATATATATATATATATATATATATATATATATATATATATTATCTTATGATCATACTAACCCCATGGTAGGTAGATCCCTTCTATGTTCTTTGTATGTTTCTATGATATTTCCCTTGATTTGTCTTTGTTTGGGGGCATCTCGACGTGGAAATGTAATCAGTGGAGTTGTTTATGTTTCTGTTAAAGCCATTTCTCCTATTAAAGTGTTAGCAATGACTTTAATGTTGGGGCATACACTCTGCTCACTTGTTGCATGCACACACTTTTTGATACACATATATTATTTTTCAAGATACCTTTTCTCCCTTTTTGGATTAGTAACTAATCCTTAAAGCAAGGATTTATATTTTAGGATCTCTTGATCCCTCCAGTTTCAAATATATATATTTTTTATCCCTTAAGGTCGAAGGTGTCCTTAAGACTGGATCTCTTTTGGTTTTGGTTTTATTCTTATGGAATAGAATATTCCTAAGGGTGAATCCTTGATGAGTTGACTAATGAGTAGACACATTCACTAGGTGGTTCAATTCCATCTTTCTAGTTGCATTGTTTCCTTGTGTGGTTCACAATGGGACATAAGTTCTCATTGGGTGAGATAATCACACCCTCTCTTTCTCTCTCTAGAGATGTCTCTCTTATGGTGATCTTGGAGTTGATGAAGACTTAAGTCCTTGGGGGCTTGAGGTTTCTCTTTGTCCCTTTGATTACGATAAGATTATCTTTTTATTTTGATCTCCTTTACCAAGAGTTTGCATTGAGTCCATACTCTTGCTAAAGTGGGGGCTTAATGTATCATCTTAAAATGGAAGCAATTCCATGATAAGAGTGTTTAAACCTCTAAGTAAGTAGTCTAGGGTCATGTTAAGCACCTTGATCGGGTCTTTGCATGTATCTGGCTTTCTCCCCTCGTTCTGCTTCTTTGGGCACCTAATTTCACCTTGTTCCTACATTTTTGAACACTTTGGATTGAGCTCCTAAGGTTTTTGACCTCAAGGTCAAAATCAACCTTGAGGGTCAAAGTTGACCTCGACCTTGACCTAGGCTAGGAACGTCCTTGATTTTCTAATTTCTAGGGATCAAGTTTCAGAAAGATTCTTTTTCCCGCCTCTGTGTCGGCCATTTCAAGTTTTAGGGTGGTAAATCCTTAATTACATTTAATCTAGGTATATTTCTAAAGGTTAGGACCTAATTGGGGTTTAATTCTCTAAGGTGGCCCCTCTAGAAGATTGTGCCCTAGTTCACTATAAAAGGAGGCCTTCCTCTCTCATTTTCACATCTACATCTCTCAATCAAGTTTTTAGATCTTATCTTAAGCAATTTCATGAGCAAGCTCTCAAGTGTAAGCAAGTGAATTCAAGAATTCAAGAAATCATTCAAGAATTCAAGTATTCAAGAATTCATTCATCAAGGAGTTCCATTGTTAGCCATTGAAGGATTCAATCTCTTTGGAGCCCCCTTGAAGATCCCTCCTACATTCATCCAAGCCTCCTCATATGAAAATATCCATTCAAGATTGGTGTTGAGGATAAAATACTATTGATTTGAGACATCCTACATTCATTCTAAATCCATTAGAGCATCGCTACTTATGGATTTGAGGATTTGAATCCTCTACAAGGACTTCAACATAAGCAAGGTGAATTGTTTCATTTACTTTGTTTATGCACAATACAATTCCAATTCAATTTCAAGGTTAATTCCTAAATTGGGGTTTGACCAAGGCAAACCCCTCATAGAAATAAAAAAAACCCTCTTTTTCTTGCAGTTACAGGTGCGAAACTATGGATCTAAGCTTGTATTTGGATACCCTTTTCAGAGAGCTTTTGATATTTGTGAACAAAGTCAAAGTCAGCCTTCAGAATATTAATGTAGCCTTTGACCTTTTATCAAGGTCAAAGATTACCTACTGTCAGAAAGATAAAAGTTTTCCTAGTTTTCTTCGTCTTGACATTTCTAGTCTAAAACAGGTGGCAAAATTGCTCAAAATGACACACAGACATCAGAAATAAATTTTTTCAAGATCTGCCCTATTTTGAGGTTAGTACTTGCCTTTCAATTATTTCAGATTTCAAACACATCATCTTCCTTATAGGGAAATATAAGGTTTTCTTCCTCTTTCATATTCTCCATAGATTGATTCAATTGTGCATTAACCTTTTGGTAGATCAATTTGGATCTCTCCTTTGAGAATTTGGATTTATAAGTAGATCTCATATTTCCCTCACACATATTAGGGTGAACCCAATTTCACCCTATTCATTTTGGTGAACCCGACATACTTACTCTCCTTTCTTTTGTGGTATTAGATGCCCTATTATGTTTTATGGTATTAGATTTTGTTTTATCTACTTAGTATTAGATTTCTCTTTTATGTTAAATCTTGCATGCTAATTAGATTTCAAAAATACAAAAATGTTCATGCTTTATGTGTTCTTAGTTTATCTCATTACATTGGTTTATGAGCTTTACTACTACTAGTCCTACTTATAACATTATGGTTAGAAGAAGTCATAGACTCATGGGTGCCTTTGATCCTGAATCTTCCTCTCCTTTCCTTAGGATCCCAGATGATAATTTGATTCTTCATGATTCCAATCCTATTATGGAGCAAAACTCTTCTCACTCATCTCATGATGAGGATGATGCTTTAAGAGTTCCTACTGAACAAGTCCAAAAACTTTCAACTAAACTTGATAAAATGGGTAATTGTCTTATTCAAGAGAACCATAATCAAGATTCTATTCTAGCTATAGAGGCTCTTAAGAAACTTCTTCATGATAGTGATCAAGGTGCTCACCTATTGTGTGGTATTACTCACCTCGTGCATTCAAATGTTAAACCTCTAAGTCAAGAAGCTCAAGATTTAGGGTTGATTCCTCCTACCACTAGTGTAGAACCCTCTTCTAATCCTTTACCTAGTATTCCTACCTATAATCCTTCTTTGGTGACTATGGCGGTTCCCTCTATTCCCATGAGTGTTCCTCGTGTGTCCCTCTCTACATGACAACCTTCATATCACTATGCCCTTTAGTGCATATGCACTATGGTCGATGGTAGACCAAAAAGTAAAGTGGCACCTTTTTGGTCCCCCATCTTTGTGCATATACCCTGGTACATGAGAGAACCTACAAAATCACAAAAATATATGAAACACATTATCAATTAAAGTTTCTTTTGTTTAAATTTTAAATGTATCAAGATAAAAGTGCATATAGTGAATGGAGCACCGAGATGTTGAGGTGTTGGTGTCATATGATGATGGCTAATGAATGATGGAGGGTCAACCCTCCTCTATTCACTAAAACATCCACATGTTATGGCTCATAATTGTATAAATCAAAAATTTAATATTTCACTATATAAATTATAATTAAATTAACCTATACTAGATAATCATCATCTACATTGCATAAATCAACATATGATGAGATATCATCTCTGACATCCTCATGTGTGCCATCATCATCATCATCAGCATATCCACCATGTGCGCTACCATCATCATCACCATATCCACCATGGTCAGCATGGATAACATCAAGATCAGACTAGGGATCCCTACACATACCCACACAACTCGTGCAAACATGTGTTATGCTCGGGGCAGCCCTCGCCTTGGTCAAGTGCTGTAACAAATTTCCCGTAAGGGCACTCAAAGAGCTAAGAGATGACAACATAGATCAATGATGGACATGTGTAGGAACCACAAGAGAAGGAAGAGGAACAAGGGGCTCATTACACACATAATTTCTATTTTTGTCACTCAATTTGGCCCCTGGCATATCCTATGGCATGCCCCGACTAGCCCCCTAGAATGATCTTATGTCAAAATAATTGGGTTTCCTACCTAATTCAAATTCAGCCCATAATTTCTTCAAAAAATAAAGTGGAACCTCATGATCAGCACGTGGTGGATGGTCAAATACCATCCACCACCGCTCCCAAAAATTCTCTTCTATACTAGGGTGTCTACACCATCTAATCGAAATATGTGGCTTTTTTCCAAGTATATTCTCACCCGTTGTAGGGTTCAAAAAATATTGTGCCATATAATTTTTTTTAATTTTTAAATGATTAACCTTTTTATAAGAGAGGTCGTTAGCATAATATACATGCATACTCTCCTTCCATGACTCCAAACTATCAATCTCATAGTCTAATGTGTGTACGGAATCTACTATGCCTTGCATGCTATCTGCAAGGCATAGTAGCTATGCTGATGGATAGGGATCATTCATAATAATGTTTATATCTCTCATGATTACCTCTACATTTATCCTAATATTATCTCTTAACTCTTTAGGTGGAGGTGGAGGTGTAGGTGGACGTGGAGGGGGAGGGGGAGGCAGTGGTGCATGCTAACCTATAAGCTCATCAATATGAAAATACACCATATTTCCAATCTGTGTACATATAAAAACATGATAATTTACAATTAACATACTAAAACTTAAATAATTAAAACTTAAAAGAGAGAGAGAGAGAGAGAGAGAGAGAGAGAGAGATGTAGATCCCTATAGTTTTGTTGTCTATTAGTATCTAACACTTAGTCATTATCTAAGCAATGTTGGTCAGTCATCAGTGTGACTGAGTCATCATGTATAGGCTAAGTCATGTAAAGTACATTTACCGAGTAGTATTCACTGCCGAGTAAACCAATGGTCACCGAGTCCTTTTGTATTAGCCAAGTAAGTTTTTGCTGAGTTATGTAAAGAAGACAATACCGAGCACCAGAGTATAAATAATAGTGAATGTCAAGTGCCAGAGATATTGAATGCCGAGCAAGATAGAATTAGCATATTTGTTTGTTATGGTACATTCACCTAAGTAAAACATTGTGGCCGACATCCATATTTTGTTTACTATTTGTTGACAAAATCACAAAGGTGATTACACTTGTATTTTGTAATCATTGATTCCTATGCAACACTTGGAGCCAATCAGAATTAAGGAAAGGTTAAGTGGCAAAATGAGTTAACCTAGATAGTAGATCACAAATCTAGGAGGAATTTAGTTGTCTATATTAGTTGAGATCTAAACCATAATAAGTCTCATGGAGTGGAATGTATGGATGCAAAAGGAATGAGAAGAATACATTCAGATCAGTGAAGTATTCTAATAGACTTCAGTGACCGAGTGAAACAAAGTAAAGAAGTGAAGGATAGAACAAAGGTAAACTTGATAGATAATATCAAATCAATACTGGAAGGAGAAGATCTATAATAAACATACAGTTCAGACTGAAGGATCAGGTACTAAGACATTCTAACAAGTGTATCAGGGTAAATCTCTTAACAGAGTGGTTTTAATAGACCTTTTGTAATCTCTTAACCGAGTGCTTACTTAGTTATAAGTCTCAAATCCTTTAGCAAGGTAGACTGTATAATTCATTTAGCTCTTAATAGGGTAGACCCCTCATAGGGTAGATCATACTTTGTGATCAAATTTGTAGCCCTAATAGGAAAACTTTATACTACAGCAATGAAGATTTGTGGGTATCATCCCCACCCCAGTTTTACCTTTCAAGGGTTTCTAGGTAACCAAGTTATTGTGTTATGAGTACTTTAATGAATGATGTTGATTTTATTAGTTTCATTACAATGATGAAGTTTGTAATAATGCTATGCAAGTTTTCAAGTAATGTTAAAATGGATTAATAGGTGATATCTGATTCACCCCCCTCTCAGTATCACATTTCCCAATAGATTTCCAATAATTGATATCAGAGCACTAGGGCCTCTTATAAAAGTCTAACCACTTGAAGACAAAGATCTTAAGATGGAGGTCTATAGGTTGGGAAAAATTATAGAGAATTAGAAGATTGATGTTAAGCTTGCATTACAACAACTTGATGTAGCTGGAGGAGAATAGAAGAAATCCTTAAGCAGAAGAAGAGAAATTGCTATTCAACAAAATGAATCATACTATCAAGAAGAAGAAACTATTGGACTATTTGATAATGGGAACTCTGTAGAAAGTGACAAAGCCATAAAAGAGCTACTGGAGAAAAATAACATACTAAATGAGGACATTAGAAATCTAAAGAGAGAACAAGAAATTCAATTTGTTAGACTCTGTGAAATAACTGAACAGAAAAAGAAAGCTGAAGAAGACAAGACAATGGCTGAAGAGGATAAAAGATAGATATCAATGAGACTTGATGAAAGGACCAATGCCATGCAAAGGTTGACTAATAGTCAACCAGACATGGTAAATCAACTTCTATTGGTTAATCAAGAATTAGGCTAGAAAGATGTGGAAATCACCAATTTGAGATTAGAAAATAATCAACTGAGAAATGAGCTGAAGTCTAAAAAGGAAATAAATGAAAGGATGAACAAACCTAATGAAGCTGCAAGATACTTTGAAGAATTGTTAAGGTCACCTAGAAGATCTGGTGATAGATCTAGACTTAGAATAAATGAGCAATCTATTGGAAATATAATTGGGAAATATGATACTGAGAGGGGGGGGCGGGGGTGAATCAGATATCACCTACTAAACTATTTTGATATTTATAAAACATTTGCATAGCATCAAAAATACTTGATCAAACTAAGTAACTAACATATTAAGTAACATCCATGAAAGTACTCATAACATAATAATTTTGATTACCTAGAAACCCTTGAAAGGTAAAACTAGGGTGGGGATGACCCCCACAAATCTTCACTACTACAGTAATAAGTTTTCCTTTTAGGGCTTACAAATTGTGATCAACACTTGATCTACCCTGTGAGGGGTCTACCCCATTAAGAGCTAAAAGACTTATATAGTCCACCTTGCTAAAGGATTTGAAACTTACAATAAAGTAAGCACTCGGTTAAGAGATTTAAAAAAGTTTGTTAGGACTACTCAGTTAAGATATTTACCCTGAGACACTGGTTAGAATGTCTCAGTACCTGATCTTTCAGTTTGCACTATATGTAGATTATAGATCTCCTCTTTACTGTATTATATTGATCTCTTCTATCAGATTTATATATGTTTTGTCCTTTCACTACTTAGCTCGATCACTGAACTCTATTTGAAAGCTTCACTATTTTGAATGTGCCTCTCTTCTCATTGCTTCATACCTATAGTATTCTTTCCTTCATGCTATCATCTCTCTCTATTTTAGGGTTTAGAGCTTAACCTTATATAATAAACAAAATATCTTCATGATTCAAGATCTATAGTTCAAATTGATTCCTTTTTCCACTTAAGCCTTACTATTTTCTGATTGGTTCTAGGTATTACATAGGGATCAATGATTAAAAAATGGATGCGTAATTACCTCCGTAATTATCTCAACAAACAAAATACAAAATGTGAATACCACCCAAAATGATTTACCTCAATCAATGTGCCATAACAAACTCACATATCATTCCTGGCTATCTTGACAAATGTAGTTCTTGATACTCGATATTCACTGTACTTAGCATATGTTGATAACTCTATCACTCGGTAATCATTGCATATATGACTCAAAAATACTAGACGAGCAGCATAATACAAAAAATACATAGTGACCATAAGTTTACTCGGTAGTACTACTGCTCGGTAAGTATTACATAACTCAGCCTTCTCATAATGACTTGGTTGTAGTGATGACCAACCATCATTGCCTAGATAAATGACTAAGTGTGGGTCACTAATAGTCAACAAAACTATAGAGATCTACAATCTCCCCCTTTGACATTAGTGGAAAAAACACTTTGTCATGACATTACACTTGTAATTACAAAAGTATTTTGTATTAGCATAATACTCCCCCTAAGATATATATACATTGAAAATTTTGTTACCTTCCCTTTATCATGTCATGATGATTTGATTTACCCTTTGTTTTTGACACAATGAATCTCTTCTGGAGTAGGGAGTTGTGAGAATTTCTCCAGAAATGGTCTATGCAGCATCATAACCATGTGTAGTGCAGTCTCTCATCCTATTGTAGCAATATTTAAAACTTCTGTCTGCACTTCTAGCTCAACAACTAGACTAATTAGGCTCTCGGCTATGGACAGATTTGGGTCCCTTTGAATTAATTCCTTATCCTTGACTAAATTTCTTTGTATGGCCTCTAGTTGAGGTGTCAAAATTGTTTTCATAGAGAGTAGTCGAGATCTAATCTTTCCATCATTAGCCATCATCTTGGCTAACTTACCTTGTGTATGCAGAATCTTGATATAATGCTCAGAACTAGTTTCTACATCCAAACTTAAGGTCTGATTGGTGGATTTGAGTTCTTGCTTTAGGTTATCAACTAGTCATTGATTCTCCTCAGTGAATAGTTCTACATTGCAAAATTTGGTCAGCAGAGATTGTGCATTCACAACTACTTCTTTGGTCTCTTTTACCAAAGTGGAAAGTTCAACTTGTTTCACTACAATCTCGACAGATACTTTATTCAGCATTTTGGTCTCAAAATTTCTTTCTGACCACTCAAACAATTTGTCACTGGCATAACTAGCATCATTATTTACTTTCTAAACAATATGTACAAGTTGTTCCAAAATAGGAGCAGAACTATTTACATCTGACAACTCAAAAATATCATTATGTATATCTTTAATCTCATACAGAACCTATTTTTGCTAATGTTCTCTTCTCAGTTCTTCCTATCTAGTTTTCATAGTCAACAATTCTTTCAATATTTGCATCTATTCATAGGATAAGTTATCAAAATCCCATTTAGGAATAATAATAACTTCATCAATGGTTACCTCAAGAGAAAAGACTTCCATTCTCTTCTTTAGTGCCTTCTTTAGTGTACTCCCACTCAGCATCTATACAAGAGCTTGTATTGCCTCTTGTTCTGTAGGTTCTTGTACCTCAATAGATTTATCTATTACTTCTTTCTCCTCTTTCCCCTTATCCTCCACATGAGGATTATTATCTTTTTCTTCCAAATTCTATCCTTTATCTTGTTGTAGCTTCTTGTTAGATGTGGATTGAGTTGCTTGTGATTACTCAGTGTATTCCTCGGTAGTGCTTGTACCGGATGACATTTCAACTATAACAACTGAAGTTATGGAGGGGGTAGTGTTGACAGTTGATGTCTCAACAATTGTTGGATACTCGTTGACTTGAAAAAGTATGGGAGCATTGACTGGAAAAGATGTGTCTTTTACTACTTCAACCTTTAAATCCTTCTCAATCAATACCCGATTCTTGATTGGACTCTCCTCCATTATATCAACAATGTGTACCTTAGATTCTTTCTAAGTTTTCTCTTCCTTAGGAGCTTTAGTCTCTAGAATGGGTGATTCCATTATATTAAGTTCTATTGTAGGCTTGACAACTTTAGAAGTACTGGCACCTTTATCTTCATCTTTGTTAACTAGCAAACCAAACACCATCTTCCAGATTTTGATACTCTCTTGCACAACATCCTCAACCTAATGTTGAAGGATTGAATAAGCTCTAAGCTTCGGATCAAATTTTTCTTGGTATTGTTCTACTATTTGTTTGATGTTAGCAGGGGTGAGACTTGATTCTACTTGTGCCAAGGTGCTTTCTCTTATGTCTTTTTATGTAAGAAGAGTATATTCCCATTTTTGTGCTACCATGTGGCTTAATTCCTTAGGAATTCAATTTTCTAACTGAATTGGTAACATCTTGAAAGTGCATAGCATTTCAAGAATAGCATCTTCAACCTTTTCTTTATCTCCAATGCTCATACTTCCAAACTTTAATTCTTTTAAGTCGTTCACTCCTATAGAGCTAGTAATCTTGTAACATATTTCATCCACAGTAGGTTTGACATTCTGTAATGCAACCTTCCTCTTTACCTCTTCATCACTTTCAGTTTTCTCATCTTCTTCTTGTTCCAAAACAAGTTTTCTTCTACGCCTTTTGTTAACCTTGCTCAGTATTGCTTTGGGTTACATAGGTTTTCATTTACTAGATGCAGGTGACTTCTTTGGAGTCTTGACAGTTGCTCCCCTTGTCCTAGGCCTCAGTAGAGGTGTCAATAATACTTTAGGTTTCAGTATTCATTTCTTGGTTGGGGGCTTGACAATTATTGGTTTCTTACTTGTCTTCTTTTCTACCAGAGCCACCTTTTCCTCTTCTTCACTATCACTAGAGTCACTTTGCTCATCCTCTCCCAATCCTTGGGTTAATTCTAGTGGTGCATCCTTTTCAGTTTCTTCTACATATTTCTCCAAATTCTTCACTATTTTCTTCCTTTTTCTTTCTAAAGTGGAAACCATTAATCCCATAGTGATTTTAGATTTTTCTTCATTGTATGTTCCGAAGTATGCTTCCTTACCATCATTTTATTCAGCTAAGAGAATTGTAATAGCATTAGTAGCTTCATCTATATTTACTTCATAGGGTAATGGCATTAACCATGAAACCCTAGGCAAGACTACTTGTGCATAAGTGAAATCTGTGTCAACTAGAAAACATATATCTTTGTTGTACTTTTCAACTAATGACATAGGGACTCTAGTCCTCTTTCTCATTTTCTTCTTGAACTCAACACAATAGTTATCCATCACACCATTAAAACTTTCTCCTATATGACTTATGAAATCATTAATTTTAATAGTAATTGGTCTCTTCTTGTCCCATATCACACCTCCATGAGTAGGAAAACACTTCTTTATGTAAAAGAATAGAAAAATTAACAAGGAGCCAAACTTACACATTGAATTCTTTGCAGTCCTAATGGAGTTAAGGTTCTTGGCAAGCTAAGTCAGCTGGAGCTTGACAAGATCATACGTGTGTCCTTTATTAATGATTTTCCATGCCTGGTTCACTCCCATATAGGGGACTCTATCCAACCAACTAGATTGGTAGAATTTGTGTGAAATAACCCTAACAGCAAAGTCAATTTCTAGATCAGTGATGGTGGATATTGTCATTCCACACTTGTTCCAAACTACCTGTGTGTTTTCCTGAATATCATCTTTGCTTGAACACTTCACTATCTTTTTCCCTTGAATCGTAGGGTATCCAGTAACTCAATGGATCATTTCCTTTGTTATCTTCATGGGTCCATCTTCCATCCATAGTTGCATATTGTGTACTCGACTCAATACTATTTTTATCCATTCAACTTTGAAATTCTATGGGAAATATAGGGCATGCACTAACCCTTGTTCGACAACTGATTTATGCTTCAGCTTCAACACTCCATTAACACATAATTTTTCATACTCTTCCCTGATCTCATAATCTCCAATTTCCCTAATTTTGCACATGTAACAAGACCTAATATCATTCATTATCAACACATTCTCTAGAATAGAAGATAGGGCTCCATTCAAATCTCCTTTAATTGCACTTTCTGATATTTCCCTAAATGTCTTTAGCTTGCAAACTTTGTTTCTTACCAATTGCGTGTTGAAAAATCCCATCCCTTGTCTCTTCATTGTAGCAGATGATGATGATGCCATTATAAATTAAAATTTCCAAAAACAAATGTTTTCTCAGTAATGTACCTTTCTCGTTTAAGTGTCCTGTAGATGATTTTTGCCGATAGCACGCTGAAAAGATTCAGAATCGCCTTTAACAAACTGGTTGCTTGCACTCTGAATCACTCAAAGAAATTTCAATTCTCTTGGTGAAATGAAATGAGCAGAAACTTTTCACTTTATAGATTCCAAAAAGTAGAATTAGGGCCTCATAAATTCTCTGTACAAAGTTTTAAGTGGAATACAACTATCTTGGAAAACTCATTTTAACCTCCGCTAACACAAGCTCGGTCAATATAATCGTTACGATATAGCTTGATGTATATACAATCTTGGCCATAATATGTACTTGGCATACATTGATAACTTGGTCAAGACACTAATGCCTAGCATAAAAAATGAAATTCTCTATTTTTCTTAGATATGTCCTAATGCATCTTTGACTATGCAGATATGGACCTTTACTCAATTTTATGTTAGGAACTAATGAAAAATAAAGCTTTGTAAGATTCAGTTCTGAACATACCTTCTATGCTTAGTTAGAAGAATCGTGATCACCTGATCCATCAGATTGGGTGACCTCAAATGTGCTAGCTTCACTTGTTCTTTCTTCTTCTTTCTTCTTCCATGTCTTGTTCATTTGATTCTTCAATTTCCCATGGATATCTTCATTCATATTCCCATCATTGCTCGGCATAGGTGATCTACAATCTTTCCTTAGGTGACCGACCTTATTACACTTGTAGCATACCATACTTCCATTCATCCATCTTTTGGATTTGCCTCTAAAATGAGTCTTCATACAATTTTCTACAATGTGTCCATATTTTCCACAGTAATGACAATTATACCAAGTGTTATAATCCCAATTATATGAGTTATACTTCATAGGTGGCTTAGTCTGTTCACTTGATGACCATCTAGGTTTGGATCTGCATTCAAATGCTTTATGCCCATATTTCTGACAGTTGAAACACATTCCTTGAAACTTAGGTGAGGTAGATGGATTACTGACCTTAGATCTACATTCATGTACCTGATGTCCATGTTTCTTACAGTTAAAACAATGTCCATTGAACTTAGGTTTAGGATCAGACTTACCATGTTTGCTTCTACATATGTTGGTTGTATGTCCTAGCTTTCCACAGTGATGGCATGTGGGCTTGGTGCTCTTTGGTTTAGCATTCTTCTGTTCTCCATTCTTTGATGATTCGCCTTCTTCAGTAGATGATGCATGCTCATTTAGTCCAAGTCTAGATCTATCACTAGATCTTCTAGGTGACCTTAATTGATCATTTTCACAACTTAGTTGGTTGATTTCCATGTCTTTCCTACCCAACTCTAGACTAACCAACAACAGTTGATTTACCATGTCTAGTTTATTATTAGTCAACCTTTGCATGTCACTTGTCCTTTCATCTAGTCTCATTGCAATTTGTATTTTGTCTTCTTCAACCATTGTCTTATCATCTTTAGCTTTCTTTTTCTGTTCAACAACTTCACAAAGTCTGACAAATTGGATTTCTTGTTCTCTCCTTAGATTTCTAATGTCATCATTTAGTATGGTGTTTTTCTCCAGAATTTCTTTTAGGGCCCATTTGGTGCCTGGAATTAACCTGGAATAGGCATTATTGAATGCAATAATAAACTAATTCACTGTTTGTGGCCATTTTTGGAATTCTCAAATTAGAAAACTATTTCCCATTTTTGGTTGAATGCTTGCATTAGTTAATTCCAAAAAAAAGGTGGAATTAATTTTATTCCAGGAATAAGCTTTTCACGGATTCAAAATTACATAAAAATGTATAAGTTTTTTAGGTCCATGCATGAACAGTTAAGGGATTATAATCTTATTTTTAATAATCTTGTTTTTTTTACAATTTAAATTTTTTATAATTATTTTTTTTACAATTTTTTTTAAATTTTATTTTTTTAAGTTAATAATACATATTTAAATTTTAAAATATATAAGTTAAAAATACATATATATTTTAATTAAAAAGCCAACAACAAAAATGATAAGTTCAAAAATAAAAAATTAAAAATGAAAATTAAAAAAATGAAAAATAATTCTTATTCCAATTTCACATTATGGGATCCAAATGCAGAATAGATTATTCCAGCTTTCATTTTGAGGATTAATTAATCTGAGAATAGGTCCTTATTCTAGAATAGGCCTATTTTAGATAAGTTAATTCCATGCACCAAATGGGCCCTTATGGCTTTGTGACTTTCTGCAGAGTTTCCATTATCAAATAGTCCAGTGGTATCTTCTTCATGATACTGTGGATCAACTTGCTAAATAGAAATTTCTCTCCTTTTGCTCAAGGATTTCTTCAGTTCACCTCTGGCTGCTTCCAGTTGTTGTAATGCCAGCTGTATATCAATCTTTTGATTCTCTATGATCTTTCCCAGTTTATAGACTCCCATCTTAAGATCTTTTTCTTTAAGTGGTTAGACTTTCTATGAGAAACCTTGTAGCTCTGATACCAGTTGTTGGAAATATAATTGGGAAATGTGATACTGAGATGGGGGGGTGAATTAGATATCACCTACTAAGCCATTTTGATATTTATAAAACATTTGCATTGCATCAACAATAATTGATCAAACTAAGTAACTAACATATTAAGCAACATCGATGAAAGTACTCACAACACAATAATTTTGATTACCCATAAACCCTTGAAAGGTAAAACTGGGGTGGGGATGACACCCACAAATCTTCGCTACTGCAATAATAAGTTTTCCTATTAGGGCTTACAAAATGTGATCAAAACTTGATCTACCCTGTGAGGGGTCTACCCTGTTAAGAGCTAAAAGACTTGTACAATCTACCTTGCTAAAGGATTTGAAACTTACAAATAAAGTAAGCACTCGGTTAAGAGATTACAAAAAGTTTGTTAGGACTACTTGGTTAAGAGATTTACCCTGATACATTGGTTATAATGTCTTAGTACTTGATCTTTTAGTTTGCACTGTATGCAGATTACACATCTCCTCTTTATTGTATTATATGTTGGAAATATTCAGGGATTAACCGAGTTACTGAGAGGGGAGGGGTGAATCAGTAACTTCGATTTTTCTTACAGTTACAGATGTATTAGCATATAGTTTACTTTTTCCTTATGTATATAGAAAGCATGAAACTTAAAAGCATTCACAACAATGACACATAGATTTGGTTACCCAGAAACCTTCCAAAAAGAAAGTAAAACTGGGGTGGGGATGAAACCCACAAAGCTTTAGTACTGCAGAATAAAGTTGGCCGGTTAAGGCTTACAATTTGATCACTTCTGATGATCTGCCCTGTTAGGAGAAATAAGGATTGCTAAATCCACCTTATTAAAGGATTTACAAACATACAATGAAGTATGCACTCGGTAAAGAGATTTTACAACAGACTGTTAAGTCTACCTGGTTAAAGGATTTTAGTACTGATTCACTTGTTAGAATGAAACAGTAGATCTCTTGCTTTGCAACTGGATTGCTAATTGAGATTCGCTGAATGTACTGATCACCTTCTGTGATGAATTTGTCTTTGTTGTTCCCTATACTGCTGTAGCCCTTTGTAATTTGCTTATCTCTGCCTTTTCTTTTTATTCACATACATACTCATAATTACATCTTGACATCTTTACAACATTGTTTATATACAAGTCTAAACAATTAATTACAATTACAAAGTCAGCTTGACAAATAAACATAAGTGCCACTAAGTCGGCCCAAGTATGGTTACACGGTTCCTGCAAACTAACTCGGTGACTTTTTGCTACTTGGCATCCACTGCATTACTCGGCATCATCATGCACTCGGTAGAAGTGAAGGCACAGTTCATACTAACCACTCAGTAGGTTTTGAACTCGGTAAATACTGGTGACTCGGTAGACATAATGTTACTCGGTTTACACTGACCTGCTCGGTTTGCACTGTCTTGATCGGTTTGCACTGTCTTGCTCGATTTACACTATTCTGCTCGGTTTGCACTGTTCTGCTCGGTTTGCACTGTTCTGCTTGGTTTGCACTATTCTGCTCAGTTTGCACTGTTCTGCTCGGTTTGCACTATTCTGCTCGGTTTGCACTGTTCTACTTGGTTTGCACTGTTCTACTCAGTTTGCTCTGTTTTTCTCGGTTTGCTGTGTTCTACTCAGTTTGCACTGTTCTGCTCGATTTTCTCTATTCTGCTTGGTTTGCACTGAGAATGCAAATAAGTGTTGTCACTAGTGGCAATTCTGCTTAATGCCAACAATCTCCCCCCTTGGCATTAGTGACAAAAACACTTATTGCTCAAAACTTATATACACTTATTGTTTTTTTTTTTGTCATAGAGCTTTATACATTATCTCCCCCTTTCAATGTGCTAACTTTTTCTATATACAAATCTCCTTCTATACATATCTCCCCCTTTTTGACGATAATGCCAAAGGTGTATATATTTACAGAGAGAATCCAAAATTTGATAGAAAGTCAGAATGTACCTTCATGATTAGTGCCAGGGTTCTGTCCCAATTTTCTTGCAGAATCTTGCATGTTTGGATTGCAATTTGGACTTCTGCAGAGAGTTCAATCATGTGATCTGCTATAGAGAACTGATTGTCATGAATCAATGTTTTGGAATGTTCAAGGTGCTTATACATTGTATTCATGATGGGAAGGATCATGTTCTGGATGTCTAGCAGTGTGGACCGGATCCTTGTGTCTTCTTTTAGTAGATCTGACTACATATTTGATAGGTATGAGACTTTCATGTGATGAGCAGAGCTTGAACTTGGTTCAAGTTGCAGCTTCTGTATGCTAATCTTCATATCCTCATCCATTTTATTCATTTTATCCTTAACATCCTTTGTGAACTCGGCAATATTGCACAGTCTGGCCAAAAGAGAGGTGACATTCGAATAGGTGGATTCAATATTTGACAAGTCTGAAGACAATTCCACTTGATTAATAGCTATGTGCTGAGCAATGTGCTCAAGCACTTTATTGTTGAATCTCTTCTCAGCTCTTTCAACTAACTTTTCTGTCCCAGATGAGTCCTCATTGTATTTATTTACTGCTTCAGCTAATTGTAGCAAAACATGTTGAGAGGAGTCTACTTTAATACCTAATGCATCAGACAAAATGTCTTTAGCATCCTTAATGATTTGATATTCCTTGTCTCTCTCCTCTTTAAGCTTCTTTTGCTTTGCTTTCCTTTGGAGGATTTCACCTATATTTTGCATTTGGTCCGCTGATAGATTTGCAAAATCTAATGTTGGAATCTCTATTTCTTCATCTAGGTCTATATCCTCTACTATATTCTTACCCAAAAATTTTATACTCGGTAGAGCCTTAGGCTTATCTGTACTTAATGCCTTAGTAGTAGTGACAATAGACATAGTTGGACTGGCTATAGAGACTGGCACACTGTCTACTGGAGAACTTAAAATATTTACACTTGTAGAATCAAAAGCTAGAATACTTACTACTGGAAAACTTGATGAAATGGGAGACTGCAACTCGGTAGAAGAAATGGTGGTTGCTTCTGTTGTTGCTATAGGTGATTGGACAAAAGTTGAAGTTGTCACAACCATGCTTGAAGGTGTCTCCGGGATGGATGTAGAAACTTTTACTGGAGAGGTAGGAAGGGATGCAATGACTTCTGCTGCTATCCTCATAGTATCATCTACCTCAGTGGCTTCTTCTTGTTCATCACTGTCATCTTCAATATCTTTTATTATTACTGTTTCAATACTCGGTTGGTGAAGATGGTATATGTTCTTCCATGTGGCATTTGCAGCCTTCACAACCGATTCAATATTGTTGATTAGAATCAAACAAGTATTGAACCTTAGTGTCATCTTATTTTCATTTTCTTTTAATGCCTTCTTTACTTCATCATTTTTCAAGCTCGGCATTAACTGTCTCAGGGTTTGATCAAATATGTCTATCACAGTTTTCTTTGCATTGCTCCATCTCATTTTTATTGGATTTAATAAGACAGCTGGAACCTGTGGGGCTATTTCATCAGGAGAGTATTTCCACTGTCCCATCTTTTCAATAACAGCATCTTCTATTTCCTTCTGTTCTATTTCCAATCTGGTTTCATATTTAAAATATTTTATGTTACTTACTCCAGATCCTGATCTGTCTCTAAAAAGTTTGATCCTCTCTTGAAAGTTTAGAGGAGGCCTTTTGAATACTATGTCTTTGTCTGCCTTATCTTTATCTGCCTTACCTCTTGCACTTCTCCTTGTAAATACAGCAGTGGGAGGCTTAGGTGCCTTAGTGATAAAAACCTTTCCTTTCTTCTTTGCAGGTTTTGGTTCCTCTGTTTTCTCATCCTTTTCCTTTTCTTCTTCATCGTTATCTTCTTTGTCCTCGGTTATCATTTGCATTTTGGCTATCCTCTTCTTTCCTTTGTTTACCGCCTGTGGAAGTTTTATGCTCAATTCAATTCTCACCTTTGCTTCATCATATGTTCCAAAATATGGAGCTTTGGGATTAACAGGTTGATTAAGAAGGGCTTCAATTATATTCTTGGTTTCATGAATATTTACCTCATAAGGAAGAGGTTTTACATATATAATCCTCGGTTTAGCTGCTTGAATATATACATTTTCACAGTGTACCATGAAACAAATGTCATCCTTGTAATCCTCCACCAACTTCTATGGAATCCAGAATCTGTCATTCATCTTCTCTTTGAAAGACTCAAAATAACTATCCATGATGCTTTCAAAATTTTCACCCATTTCTGAGATGTATTCATTTATCTCATAAAGTGCTGGCACATCTTTTCTCCATACAACTTTTCCTTTGGAAGGGAAGAATTTTTGAACATAAAAGAATAAACAGACTAGTAGGGATCCAAACTTACATGGATTGTTTTTGGAAGTTTGAATGCTTTCCATGTTCTTGTTAAACTGTTTTAACAATAAATCTGCAAGGTCAAATGATAAGTTGTTCTTGACCACTTTGTATGCTAGGTCAATAGCTTCACAGGAGACACTATTCTGTCGACTTGAACTGTATATCTTATGGGCAATAATGTGTGTACCAAACTTTAGTTCAGCATCGGTAATGCTGCTAACTTTCATGCCTCTACCATCCCACTCGGCTAGGGTTTTCTTTTCCAGTTCCGACCGACCTAGGGTTTTGGTAGTTTTTGCTTTGTTCAACATGGGAAGACCAGTGATTTGATGAATCATATTCTTGGTGATCTCTATGGGTTGCTCAAGCCAAATCTTGCCATCATGTATACGGATGAGAATGTATCTAACCCATTTATCTCAAAAGTTTTGAGGCAAATGTGCAATGTGAACTAATCCCTTATCTTTCAGATGTTTGTGCTCCGGTTTTAGAGTACCATCCACACACAGTTCTTCACGCACAATATCTAGTTCTAGGTTCCCCATTTCATGAATTTCACAGTTGAAATGATTGTGAATATCGTTAATAAGTAGTACCTTAGGAGGAATCTGAGATTGAGCTCCGTTCGGGTCTAGGGCTGCTGCAATTGCGGGCACGATCTTGAAATCTGGTGCTTTCCATTCCCCTTGGACTAACATATCTGATCCTTTCTTCGCTGAAGTGCTGGATGATGCCATGGTAACTCATAGAAAATTCTTTTTGCAAAAGGTATTTGAGTCGCTGGATTGCTCTTGAAGTTTTCTGCTCTCAAAGTGCTAAAATTTGCGGTGAGAAATGAGTTCAATTTCTTGCCTTTTGTTTACAACTCTGTCATTAATGCTCAGTACAAATTAGGGTATGAATTCTGATAGACTGTCACCCACTAAGAATTAATTGCTCAGTGAAGACTTCACAACTCAGTGAACTCAAGAATTCATATTTCTCTGACCTCGCTCGGTAAAGACTAATACCGACCTTGTTCGGTTAAGACTAATACCGACCTTGTTCGGTAAAGACTGGTACCGACCTCCCTGTGATCTTACTACATCTTGTATGCTGATTTAGATCTTTCTTTTAATTCAGTTTTGGAACTGCTTGGAGTTTGTCTAGGAGAATACAGTTCCAGTGCTTTCTTGGAAATTTAGTTTGAGTCGGTAGAGCCACCCATTCCATCACTTGGACTGGTTTGCTCGGTAGATTTAGGAATCCACTTTTGTCTCACCTATTTCCTAACCTTAGTTGCTTCATTCTTCTTTCCATCTTCAACTTCACTAGCATTCATAAAGTTTCTGGCTATGTGACCGAGTTTAGTGCATTTGAAGCATCTTACGGTAGTATCTCTTTTCCTTAGATGATGTTTTATGTAGTTCATGCCAATGTGTCCATATTCTCCACAGTAATGACATCTACACCAGGTGTTGTAGTCCCATCCAAACATTGCTTTCATAATTTGTTCTGCTGGATTGAATGTCTTGGATCTGCACTCGGATGCTTTGTGACCTTGTTTGTTGCACTTGTGACAATTACCTCTGAATCTTGGTTTTTCCCTGCATTCATTTACTTTGTGACCATGTTGATTGCAGTTGTAGCATTTTCCATTGAATTCTGCTTTTTCATTGTTCCAACATTTATTTGAAGTATGTCCTATTTTACCACAATGATTACAAGTAGGTTTTTGATTTCTTTGAGTACCTTGCTTAGAAGATTCACCTTCTCCTTTGTATCCAAGTCCTACTTTTCCTTTCTGCCTATGCAGATTTCGCTCATACAACTGATTCAAGTCTTCTTGGATTTTTAGCATTCCTTCATTGATTTGTTTTTCAGCGTTTAGGTCATCCACCAGTCTTAGATTGATTTCCTTTTCAGATCTTAGTTCTTCTCTTGTGTTTTCTATTTCTGATCTTAGATTCAGAATTTCCTCATTTGTATGGGAGATCTGATCAATTAGGTTTTCTAGCTGAAGGGTTTTATTTTGAACTTCATTGTTCCTACCATCTAATTCATCTTTCAACTTGTTTCTTTGTTCTAAGATCTCACAAAATCTTGTTGAGTGTAGCTCTTGTTCTCTTTTTAATTTTCTCACTTCTTCCTGCAGAGACCCATTCTTTTCTAGGAGTTCTTTGACAGTATTGTTTGCTTCATCTGAGCTATTTGAGGGAAAAAGATCTTCAACCTTTTCTTCAATGTAATTCTGATCATTCATCTGATTTGCAAGTTCCTTCCTTCTTCTCAGGGATTGGGAAAGATGTTCTTTTGCTTCCTTGAGTTTAGCTATGGCCATTTCCAGATCTAGCTTTTCATTTTCAATTACCTTGTTCAGTTTGAATACCTCCATTTTCCTGGATCTTTGCTCAAGCTAGTTAAGCTTTATCTTGAGAACCAACAATGCTCTGATACCAATTGTTGGAAATATTTAGGGATTAACTGAGTTACTGAGAGGGGAGGGGTGAATCAGTAACTTCAATTTTTCTTACAATTACAGATGTATTAGCATATAGTTTACTTTTTCCTTATGTATATAGAAAGCATGAAACTTAAAAGCATTCACAACAATGACACATAGATTTGGTTACCCAGAAACCTTCCAAAAAGAAAGTAAAACTGGGGTGGGGATGAAACCCACAAAACTTTAGTACTGCAGAATAAAGTTGGATGGTTAAGGCTTACAATTTGATCACTTCTGATGATCTGCCCTGTTAGGAGCAATAAGGATTGCTAAATCCACCTTGTTAAAGGATTTACAAACATACAATGAAGTATGCACTCGGTAAAGAGATTTTACAACAGACTGTTAAGTCTACCTGGTTAAAGGATTTTAGTACTGATTCACCTGTTAGAATGAAACAGTAGATCTCTTGCTTTGCAACTGGATTGCTGATTGAGATTCGCTGAATGTACTGATCACCTTCTGTAATGAATTTGTCTTTGTTGTTCCCTATACTACTGTAGCCCTTTGTAATTCGCTTATCTCTACCTTTTCTTTTTATTCACATACATACTCATAATTACATCTTGACATCTTTACAACATTGTTTATATACAAGTCTAAATAATTAATTACAATTACAAAGTCGGCTTGACAAATAAACATAAGTGCCACTAAGTCAGCCCAAGTATGGTTACACGGTTCCTGCAAACTAACTCGGTGACTTTCTGATACTCGGCGTCCACTGCATTATTCGGCATCATCATGCACTCGGTAGAAGTGAAGGCACGGTTCATACTAACCACTCGGTAGGTTTTGAACTCGGTAAATACTGGTGACTCGGTAGACATAATGTTACTCGGTTTACACTGTCCTGCTCGGTTTGCACTGTCTTGATCAGTTTGCACTGTCTTGCTCGGTTTACACTGTTCTGCTCGGTTTGCACTGTTCTGCTCGGTTTGCACTGTTCTGCTCGGTTTGCACTGTTCTGCTCGGTTTGCACTGTTCTGCTTAGTTTGCACTGTTCTGCTTAGTTTGCACTGTTCTGCTTGGTTTGCTCTGTTTTGCTCAGTTTGCTCTGTTCTGCTCAATTTTCTCTGTTCTGCTCGGTTTGCACTGTTCTGCTCGATTTGCTCTGTTCTGCTCGGTTTGCACTAAGAATGTAAATAAGTGTTGTCACTAGTGGAAATTCTGCTTAATGCCAACAATATTAATCTCTTCTATTAGATTTATATCTATTCTATCCTTTCACTACTTAGCTCGGTCACTGAACTCTGTCTGAATGCTTCACTATTCTGAATGTGCCTCTCTTCTCATTTCTTCATACCCATAGCATTCTTTCCTTCATGCTATCATCTCTCTCTATTTTAGGGTTTAGATCTTAAGCTTATATAATTAAAAAAAACATCTTCATGATTCAAGATCTATAGTTCAGATTGATTCCTTTTGCCGCTTAAGCCTTACTATTTTATAATTGGTTCTAGGTATTACATAGGGATCAATGATTACAAAATGGATGCATAATTACCTCCATAATTATCTCAATAAATAAAATACAAAATATGAATACCGCCCAAAATGATTTACCTCGATCAATGTGCCATAAAAAACTAACATGTCATTCCTGGCTATCTTAGAAAATGCAATTCCTGATACTTGACATTCACTGTAGTCAGCATATGTTGATATCTCTATCACTCGGTAATCATTGCATATATATGACTCAAAAAAACTAAACTTGGCATAATACAAAAAATACATAGTGACCATAAGTTTACTCGGTAGTACTATTGCTCGGTAAGTATTACATAACTCAGCCTTCTCATAATGACTCGGTCACAGTGATGACCAACCATCATTGCCTAGATAAATGACTAAGTGTGGGCCACTAATAGTCAACAAAACTACATAGATCTACACAATCTTCATCCACTGAGGAAGGAGAATCATCAAAAAGTGGAGAGAAAAGGAATGCTAAACCAAAGAACAACAAGCCTACATTCCATCACTCTGGAAACCCAGGACATAAAACAAATATGTGGAGAAGAAAACATGGTAAGTCTGATCCTAAACCTAAATTTAATGGACACTATTTTAACTATAAGAAACTTGGACATTAGGCACAAGAATGCAGGTCTAAGGTCAATAATCTACCTATCTCACCAAAATTTCAAGGACACTGTTTCAACTATCAGAAGTATGGACATAGAGCATTTGAATGAAGATCTAAACCTAAATGGTCATCAAATGAATAGACTAAGTCACCTAACAAGGTTATTACATACAATTGGGATTATAACACTTGGTACAATTGTCATTACTATGGAAAATATGGGCACATTGGAGAAAATTGTTTGAAGACTCATTTCAGAGGGCAATCTAGAAGTTGGATGAGTATGGTATGCTACAAATGTAATAAGATATGCCATCTAAAGAAAGATTATAGATCACCCATACTAAGCAATGGTCAAAGCAATAATGAAAATATCACTAAGAAATTGAGAAATCAGATGAACACAACATGGAAGAAGAAAGAAGAAGGAAGCACTAGTGAAGCGAGTGCACCTGAGGTCACCCAATCTGATGGATCAGGTGATCACACTACTTCGAACTAAGAAAAGTAGGTATGTATGAAACTGAGTCTTATAATATTCTATTTTATATCAGTCCCTAGCATATGTTGAGAAAAAGTCCATATCTACATAGATAGAGATGCATTAGGACACACTTGAGCAAGGTGGAACAATTTATTTTTGATGCCAAGCATCAGTTTTTAAGTCTTAAATGACCGAGTTATCACTATATGCTAAGCACCTGTGATAGCTGAGATGTAATGTACACCGAGTTGTATCTAAACAAATGTGTCAACTGAGATTGTGTTAGCTGAGCTTAACATAATATTATCAAGACAACTGTATATCACCTAGAATGTGTATGAAACATTTATGAAGCCCTAATCTGACAGTTTGAAGTCTATAAATTGGGATGTTACCATTCATTTCATTTCACTAGCAAATTGTAAATTTCTATGAGAAATTCAGAGAGCATGTAACCTATTTGTTTTAGATCTTAAGGGTGATTTCAAAATATTCTCAACATGTCATCGACAAATCATCTATAGAACAATTGTGCAATGGTACCCTACCGAGTAAAATATTTTTTTCAAGAATTTTTTAGTTGAGATTAATGGAATCATCTTCATCATCTACAATGAAGAAATAGGGAAAGGAGGTTTTTAATATTCAATTAGTAAGGAATGAAGTGAGTAAGCCACATAAGTTTTAGGCCATTCCAGAGAGTGCAATCATGGAAGATCTTAATGGTGCTCTGTCATTGGTTTTGAAATTTTTTTTGATGATGAACAACATTAGGTCATGCTACATGTGAAAAATTGGAGAGATTGGTGACTATGAAATCAGGCAAGCATATGAAAAATTGTGCAACAATAGGGTGTTGAAGCTGGAACACTAGAAGGTTGTTGAGATAGGTTTAGTTCATGCCCTAGATTTTCTGCAAAATTTCAAAGTGAATTGGATCAAAATTGTACTAAGTAGAGTACACAACATACAATTTTGGCTAGAGGATGGACTAGTTCAGATTACAAAAGACATGATTCATCGGGTAACTAGATACCCTAAATTCCTCAGTAAGAAAACAATGAGATGTTTAAGTAAGGAGGAGATTCAGGAAAACAATATGGTAATGTGAAATAAGCATGAAATGAAAATGTCTACTATCACTGATCTAGAGATTGACTTTCTAGTGAGAGTAATTGCTCACAAATTCTATCAGTCTAGTCGATTGGACAATGTCCCATCCATGGAAGTGGACCAGGCTTAGAAAATCATCAAGAAAGGCCATACCTATGACCTTGCTGAGCTCCAATTGACTCAACTTGCTGATAACCTTACTTCTATCTAGAAAGCAAAGAATCCTATGTGTAAGTTTGGTTCCCTACTCATTTGTCTATTCTTTTACATTCAGAAGTGTTTTCCTACTATTGGTGGAGTAATCTAGGATAAGGATAGGCCAATCAGAGTTCAAGTTAATGAGTTTATTAGTCTGATAGGAGATAATTTTTAAGGTGTGATGGAAAACTACTTTGTAGAATTCAAGAAGAAAATGAGGAAGAGAAGTAGGATTCATGTATCTCTAGTTGAGAAGTATAGCTAGGACATTTGTTTCCTAGTAGATACTGACTTCAGATATGCACAATATGTTAAACTAAGGATATCATGGCTAATGCCATTACCCTATGAAGTTAATATCAATGAGACCACAACAACAATCACAACCCTATTAGCCAAAGAAATTGATAAGAAGGCTCCCTAATTTGGAACATATGAGGAGGCTAAGAGAAAGATAACCATGGGATTAAAGTCTACTACCATGGAAAGAAAGAGGCAAAAGTTACTAAATAACCTAGAGAAAATGATAGGAGAAAATGAGGTAGATGCACCTCTTGAACTGACACAAGGACTAGGAGAAGACAAAGAAAGTGAATAAAGTGTTAATGAAGAAGAGGAGAAAGTAATGGAGAAGGAAGGCAAGAAGGAAGTAATTTCCAAGCCTATGAGCAAGAAAATAAAAAAACCTAAGGCTATTTCATCACCTATTCTTAGGCCAAGAACAAGGGCAACCTCTATAGCCACATCTACTGAGCCACAAAAGAGAACCCCTACATCAGGAAAAAGGAAAATTGTTCAGCCTAGGGCAGTGCTGAACCAGACAAGGAAGAAGCCTAGAAGGAAACTTAGTTTGGAGGAAGATGATGAGGAAATAGAGATTGATGTGGAAGTTAAGAAGAAGATACTAGGATAGATAAAAACACTGAATGTGGATGAAATATGCCACACCATCAAGACCTCTACTAAACTCACAAGTTTGAAACAAATAAAGTTTGAAAGTATGAGCACATGAGATAAGGAGAAAATTGAGGAAGCTATACTTGAGATGCTGTGCACTTTCAAAATGTTACCAATACAAATGGGGAAACTGATCCCTAATGAGTTAAGCAAGAGAGTTGAATAGAAATGGGAATTTTCCCTAATGACTAAGAAGTAGATAAGGAAAAGTACATTAGCTCAAGTTGCACTTGATCTATCCCCTACTAGTATTTAGGAAATTGTAGAACAATACAAAAAAAAATTCATTCCTAAGCTCAGAGCTTACTCTATCCTTCAACACAAGGTTGAGGATATTGTTCAGGAAAGTATTAGGACTTCGAAGATTATTTTTGGTTTGTTAATTGAAAAAATTACACATAAGGATGCTAGCACATCAAAGGGTGCTGAGCTAGATAACAAAGAAGATGTAAATGATCCACATACTAAGGATAAAGAAGCTCCCAAGGAAGAGAAATGTCAGTAGTTGTTAGGAATAGTCCCAAGAGATAATTGAGAAGGGGGGGGGGGGGGGGTGAATCAGTTATCTACAAGTTTCAGTTCTTTATCCAATTAGGTATACTTAAACATAAAGCATAAACACAATGAAAGAACACATAAACAAAACACCAATATTTTGGTTACGGGGAAATCCAAATAGATAAAAACCTCAGTGGGAATAAACACCCACTAATATTCTATACTAGTGTATTATGATCCTTGTTAGAAGATCCTTGACCCTGTTAGGAGTAGCTTTACAATGCATTAAGTATAGTAGACCTATTCAAGGGTCAAACCCTATTAAGATTCTTTTACAATAGTCCCTGTTAGGGGAGAGGATGCACTGTCCAAGAGCTCACTACTCAAATGGGTGAAGGCTACAACCTTCTCAATAATAGATACACACTATATCTGGATCTTGGTGAACTATGCTTAGACCTAGTGTTTGGATCAGTTCTAATGAATAGCACAACCACTCTACTTGGTCACATAGACCTTCCTTTGATGGTTCTACAACTCGCACACTCTGCTCTATTCTTCTGCATCAACCATGAACCACACTCCAACAATCACAAATGACTACCTATAAATATCTTTCCTCTAAATGATATAACCAAGTCAACCTATTAGAACCACCTTGAAATCATAATAGAGAAACCATAACAAACTTATACAAACATTTTGTCAGCTCTACTATGCAAACAACACATTCTGGGACTTGTCTAAAAAATAATTGTAGATGCGCACTACACACTGTCAGCTTGACCAAAACAACTAAATCTTTCTCTTCGTGCTGTATTAAATCATGCACTCTTAACTAAACATAAAAAAATATTCTCTAAGCTTAACTCCAAGGGAGCATATGCCAAAGATGAGCACAACTTTGGAACCAATAAAATCTCTATCGGCTCTCCCGAATAAACACAGGAAACTGCTACTAGCTAATTTAGCAACTACATAACTTTACTTCTACTAAATATTAGACTATGTGTCCATAACTAAAACATAAATGATATGTCTTTTACATATATCCAAGGGCACAAGCCTTCATACCAACTATACGGACACCCATACTTAGAACACTATCTGTTACTCTGTCAGGAACACTGCTGACATAAGCTGCTATATAATTGTCTATACTAACAGTTAACCTCTTCACCCATGATATCATGCTGATATCATGTCCATGCTACATATACTAAAATCTTATTGGATAAGACTTCCACATATGCTACTTTCCATATTTTGTCATCAATGACAAACATATAGTCAGTACTAGTTTGCTAGTAAATCTCCAACAATCTCCCCCTTTGGCATTGATGGCAACATGTGGAATGAAAAACCACCACCAACCCAAATGAACATTTATTTTATAAATTTCTCCATTTCCTCTTCAAAAACTCCCCCAAAGATGAATCCTTTATTTGCTACAATATTTTCCAACATTCTCCTTTTCCTCAACTGAATTGCTGTCATAATTGAATACTGCTCCCCCTTAGTCTATCACTCGTTCTTTTTACTTCTATTTTTCATGACTCTATATTACTCCCCCTTTGACATTAATGGAAAATGGCACCATTCATTTTAAGCACCGGTACTACTCCTAAGGTAGAGTAGTCAACCTTCCATCAGTCCTTGAGGACAAATGCCTTTCCTTCTTACTTCTAATTAGAATTAGGGAAGGGAATTACTCCCAACTTCTCCCTAAGATACTGAAAAGTATCCTTTGGCAAGGGCTTTGTGAATATGTCTACCAACTAATCTTTAGTACTCACATAGTCCAACTTGACTTCTTTCTTTTCCAATTTCTCTCTTAGAAAGTGATACTTGATCTCAATGTGTTTTGTCTTTGCATGCATCATAGGGTTCTTTGACATATTAATAGTGCTAGTGTTATCACAATGAATAACAATAGGATACTCAATTTGAATTCCAAAATCTTTTATCATCTGCTTGATCCAAACAACTATAGAACAATTCAAAGATGCTACAACATATTCTTCTTCTTCTGTTGACTAAGAAATACAATTTTTTCTTCTTGCTTGTCCAAGTGACAAGTATATCACCAAGAAACACTTCTCCTCCTGATGTACTCTTTCTGTCATCAACACATCCTGCCCAATCTGCATCAATGTACACATGAAGCTCAACATTTTCTGAATTAGGATACCATAGACCATAGTCTATAGTGCCTTGCAAGTATCTGACTATACTTTTTTACTACCATGAGGTGACTTTGTTTAGGCTCTGCTACAAATCTTCCAACTATGCCAACTGCATTTGAAATATTAGGTCTATTCTGAGTAAGATAAATAAGTTTTCCAATCATAGATTTGTTCAAAGTTATATCTACCTCTGGTGAGTCATCTTCTTTTGTAATCTTGCATCCAATAATCATAGGAGTTCCTACTAGCTTGCAATCATCCATCTTGAATTTCTTTAATATTTCCTTCACATACTTAGACTGATTAATGAAAATACCTTTCTCTATCTGCTGCACATTCAATCCCACAAAGTATTTGATAGGACCAATCATACTCATCTCAAATTCATTCTACATCTCCTTAGCAAATTCAGCACTGAGTTTGTCATTACCTCCAAAGATAATGTCATCAACAAATATAGCTACAAGTAGTAAACCTTCAAATGTCTCTCTAATGAATAGATTACAATCTGCTACTCCTTTCTTGAATCCAATATTTGTTAAGTATCCATCTAATCTTTCATACCATGCTCTAGGGGCTTGCTTAAGTCCATAGAGGACCTTCTTTAATTTGCATACCATATTAGGTCTGTCTGATAAGGTGAATCCTTCTAGCTACTCAATGTATACTTCTTCTTTCAAGTCACCATTTACGAATGCTGACTTGACATCCATCTGATAAACTTTAAAGTTTTTGACTGTAGCATGAGCTAAAAATAATTTAATAGCTTCTAATTTTTTGACAGGTGCAAAGGTGTCTGAATAATCAATGCCTTCTCTTTGTGCATATCCTTTACATACTAACCTTTATTTATTTCTTACTACTGTACCATCTTCATTCATCTTGTTTCTAAATATCCACTTTGTTCCAATCACATTCTTATCACTAGGTCTTGGGACCAGTTCCCAAGTGTCATTCTTAATAATCTGATCAAGTTCTTCTTTCATAGCAACATGCCAATTTGAATCATTACAAGCATCTTCAACACTTAAAGGCTCAATCTGAGATAGTAAACATACTACATCATTATTGGCTAAGTTCTTTGCTTGTGATCTTGTTAGGACTTTGCCACTCTAATCTCCAATGATTTCTTTCTTGGAATGGTTTCTAGATGTAAACTTTGGAACCTTAGTTAATGATGACTCATCAACCTTAGGAGTTTCTTCTTCACTTGTCTCAGGGTCATTGAATAACACATCACTGCTATTAAACATTTCTTCAATAACTATCTCACTGGTGGAGGGTCTAGGTTCCTCTTCAATCATGGGTGAGTAATCATGATATCTTTCTTGAACCATGAACTTTTCATCAATCTTAAAATGAGCACTTTCAATGATCTTTTTCAATCTTAAATTGAAAAAATCTATAAGCTTTACTTTTAGTAGAGTAACCAAGGAAAATACCTTCATCACTTCTTGCATCAAAATTGCCTACTACTTCATCCCTCTTGATGTAGCACTTGCTTCCAAAGATTCTGAAGTATTTTATTGTGGGAACATTGCCAAACCATAGCTCATATGGTGTTTTGTCAGCGCTTGGTCTTAATTGAATTCTATTGATGGTACATACTACTGTATTGACTGTGTCTCTCTAATAGGTGTGTGCAACTTTTACTTCTATCATGATGGTGCACGCTATGTCAAGGATGATCCTATTCCTTCTCTCTACAATTCCATTTTGATGAGGGGTTCTAGGTGCACTCAATTGTGTCTTTATGCCATGTTCTTCGTAGTACTCATAGAATCTGTCAGAGGTGAATTCTCCTCTTCTATCCTATCTTAAACATTTTATCTCTAGTCCAGATTCATTTTCAACCTTAGCTTTGAATATTTTGAACCTCTCAAAAGCTTCTAAGTTGTCTTTCAAGAATGCAACCCACATCATCCTAGTATAGTCATCAAAAAAATAAAATGAAATACCTTTCACCATAGTATGATTGTGTTTGAGTTCGACCACATAGGTTTGTATGAATCAGATCCAACTTGTTCTCTATTGAATTGTGCTTGCTCCTAAATGAATTTCTCACATTCTTTCCCATTACACATTCCCTGCATATAGTATCAATTGGCTTTGCTATGCTCGGTAGATCTCTTACTATCTTTACATTTCTTTCCTTTACTATGTTATCAAAATTGATATGACATAGTCTTTTATACCACAAGCAACTATCATCAACTTTAGCAACAAAAAAACTTGCTTCTAAGTTAAGTTGGAAAACATTACCTCTAGTCTTTGAGCCTAATGCAATCATAACACCATCCTAGTTGTTTATGATGCATTTGTCATCCTTGAACTCCAATTGATATCCTTTTCCAAGTAACTGTCCAACACTGAGAAGGTTATGTTTCAAACCATCAACATAGAGAACATCATCAGTACTATTTTTTACATCTAAGGTGATGGCTCCTCTACGAACTATGGGTTTAGGAGTGTTATCTCCAAATCCAACCTTGCCACCATTGTATTTTTCTAGATGGACAAATCTATCTTTATCACCTGTCATGTGATGTGAACATCCACTATCTATGATCCAGTTTGTCCTTATATCAGCTTGTGAGATTAGTGCTAGCTCTTGTTCCTCTTTCTTATCTTCATGATCAATTATAACAATGAATCCAATTTCTTCTTCACCTGATTCATCATCTGAAACTCCATCTCCAGCATAGTAATATTCCTTATAGTACTTAGGTTTGTAATCCTTATTGAACTTTCTAGCTCTAGTAGTACACTTAGATGCAAAGTGACCAATCTTATTACATGAAAAGAACTTAAAAGGTAATTGACCTTCATATTTTCCCTTTCCTTTCTTTTCTCTTTTGGAAATCATAGCAATAAAATAATCTAAATTTCTTTCTTCATCATCATCATAATTACCAGAGGTGTTTGCAGATTTCTTACCATGAACTATTTCTTTGAAGGCTATCTCACTCTTAGGTTCTGTCTTCAATCTTGAAATCTCATAAGCTGAGATTTTGCTGATCAAGGTCTCTCTTTTGAAATTAGATGTAAGTTGCATGGTCTCATCAAGAATTCTAATCTTTTTTTCATATTCTAGAGTAAGAGTAGTCATCAATTTGTCTATAATATCTTCCTCTAATATCTCTCCACCATTGTTCTTGATTCCAGCAACTGCTTCATTGATCCTTTGATTATAAGCTCTGATGTTTTCTTTAGGTAACATCTCTAATGCATTATATCTTTTCTTCCATGTTTTTCTGCATGCATCCTTTGCTTGTTTGTCACCTTTAAACATGTCTTCTAGGTGCTTCCATATCTTATGGGTGGTGTCTATTTTATTTACCTCTGAAAATTCACTATTAGAGAGGGAAATGATAAAGGCTTCTTTTTCTATAGCATTGTGATGAAATGATTCCTTTTTCCTTTCAGTAGCATCATCCTTTCCAAGATCTTCTAGGGTAGGAATCTTGGCTACTTTGATAGTTACATCAAAAACTTCAAAAGAAATGCACTGCAAATGAGTCACCATCTTGTTCTTCCAATCAAGTTAATTCTCTCCATCGAACTTAGGACTTTCTTTTCTAAAGAATGCCATCTGATCAACCTCAAGTTGTTAAAATTTCTCTCCAAGGCACTTGGCTCTTATACTAATTTTTAGGAATAGTCCCAAGAGATAACTTAGAAGGGGGGGGGGGGGGGGGTGAATCAGTTATCTACAAGTTTCAATTCTTTATCCAATTAAGTATACTTAAACATAAAGCATAAACATAGTGAAAGAACACATAAACACAACACCAATATTTTGGTTACGGGGAAGCCCAAATGGGTAAAAACCTTGATGGGAATTGACACCCACTAATATTCTGTACTAGTGTATTATGATCCTTGTTAGAAGATCCTTTACCTTTTTAGGAGTAGCTTTACAATGCATTAAGTATAGTAGACCTGGTCAAGGGTTAGACCCTATTAGGAGTCTTTTACAATAGTCCCTGTTAGGGGAGAGGACGCACTGTCAAAGAGCTCACTACTCAAATGGGCAAAGGCTACAACCTTCTGAATAACATATACACACTATATCTGGATCTTAGTGAACTACGCTTAGACCTACTATCTGGATCAGTTCCAATGAATAGCACAACTACTCTACTTGGTCACATAGACCTTCCTTTGATGGTTCTACAACTCACACACTCTACTCTACTCTTCTACATCAACCATGAACCACACTCCAACAATCACAAATAACTACATATAAATATCTTTCCTCTAAATGATATAATTAAGTTAGCCTAT
The DNA here is from genome assembly GCA_027943335.1 of Chamaecyparis obtusa. NCBI lineage: Eukaryota > Viridiplantae > Streptophyta > Pinopsida > Cupressales > Cupressaceae > Chamaecyparis > Chamaecyparis obtusa. The sequence continues at coordinate 2,214 of BSBK01001760.1, read as the reverse complement.
TAGAACCACCTTGAAATCATAATAGAGAAACCATAACAAACTTATACAAACATTCTATCAGCTCTACTATGCATGCAACACAAACTGATATGTCTTTGACATATATCCAAGGGTGAAAGCTTTCATGACAACTGTATGGACAACCATACTCAGAACACTGTTTGTTACTCTATTAGGAACACTGTTGACATAAGTTACTATATAACTATCTGTACTAACAGTTAACCTCTACACCCATGATATCATGCTGATATCATGTCCATGCTACATATACTAAAAGCTTACTACATAAGACTTCCACACATGCTACTTTCCATATGTTGTCATCAATGACAAACATACATTCAGTACTATCCTGCCAGAAAATCTCCAACAAAAGTTACCTGGAGTAACTATTGTTGATATAACTGAGGATACCCCAGTGAAGAACTAGGTCTTGACTGAGGAAGACATACAAGCCAAGGAAGCAACTAAAACATCTTTACTGAGTAGTAATATTGTGATATTACAAGTCAAGGAATATCCAAAAATTGATGATATATCAACTATCAACACAACCTCTGTCAAACCTGAAGTTGTTATAGTTGACATGTTACCCAGTATGAGCACTACTGAGGAAAAGGACCAGTCAAAAATTGCACTTAAGTATACATTTGTGGAGGATTCATAGAAAGAAAAAAAGCTGATCCATCTAAACTAGTGACTACAAACCCTCATGTGTAGGATAAAGGAAAAGAAGAGAAGGTAACAAATATCAACAATCAAAAGCTTAAGGAGCAAGAGGCAATAAAAGATCTTGTACAGATGCTGGGTGGAAATACATTGAAGAAGAAGGCACATAAAAAGAAAGTGAGAATTTCTACACCTGAGGTGACACTCAAAGAAGTTATTTTGATTCTAAATTGGGACATAGATAACTTATCATATGAACAAATACAAATATTACAAGACCTACTGAAGAAGAAAAGTAGGCAGGAAGAATTGAGAAGGGAACATCATCAAAAGAAAGTTTTGCATGAGATAAAAGGTATATTCATTGATGCTTTTGACATGACTGGTGTTAATGACTCTAACCCCATACTAGAACAAATTATCCACATAGTCAAGAAAGTGATGGATGATGAAAGTGAAGTAAAAGATAAGTTTTTGTAGTGGTCAAAAAGGAAATTTGAGACAAAGGTACTGAATAAAGTCTCTACCAAGATAGTAGTGAAGTAGGTAGAACTATCTACCCAAATATCAGATTCAGAAGGAGTTATACTGAATGCACAATCTTTGTACAAGAAACTATGCAATGTAGAAGGATTTACCAAGGATAACCAAGAGCTAATAGATAGACTACAAGTAGATATAAATTATACTAGTCACTCATTGAGTTTGGATGCAAGTTTCAGTTCCAAACACTATGCCAAGCTTCTAAATTCTCAAGAAAAGATGGCTGAGTTGATGGCTAATGATGGTAAGATAAGGGATCTTCTACTCTCTATTCAAACAATGTTGACACCTCACCTGAAGGTCATACAAAGAGAGTTAGCAAAGGATAAGGAACTAATACAAAAAGATCCTCATCTTTCTACTACCAAGAGCCTACTCAACCTAGCTGCTGATCTAGAAGTGAAATCATAGGTTATAAAAGTTGCAACATCTGGTTGGGACTCTGCATTACACATGGTTTTTGATTCTTTACAAATTGTTTCTAGAGAAACATTTTGAGCTACCTACTACTACATAAATCAAAAGTGCCAAAAACAAGGGCAAAATAATACCATGACATATCAAGGCACATAGGGAGGTAACATAATCAAAGAAGAGTCGAAGAAGAATAGAAAGGTATGATATACTCAATTTTGTATATTTGTATATATTTTAGGAGTATTCTGTTAAAACTAAGTACTCTTGTAAATGTATTGTAAATGTGATGACAAAGTGTTTTTGCCACTAATGTCAAAAGGGGAGATTGTAGATCCCTATAGTTTTGTTCTCTATTAGTGTCTAACACTTACTCTTTATCTAAGCATTGTTGGTCAGTCATCACTATGACTGAGTCATCATGTATAGGCTAAGTCATGTAATGTAAATTTACCAAACAGTAGTCACCGTCGAGTAAACCAATGGTCACCGAGTACTTTTGTATTAGTAGAGTAAGTTTTTGCTGAGTTATGTAAAGAAGAAAATGTTGAGCACCAGAGTATAAAGAACAATGAATGCCGAGTG